>RSEF01000012.1:22080947-22115852 GCA_003993805.1 Himantopus leucocephalus | reverse complement strand
TTTAAGGTCCCTTCCAACCCAAACCATTCTGTGATTCTGTGACAGTCCCACTGGAGACATTCCCTCCAGGCCTTTTCTCTCTACTTGAGGAAAATGAGACAGTATTTTCCTCTGTAACTTAGTGACACATATTCTGCTCCACTTCAAAACCATGCGCCCCCCTCCCCCCAATGTTGATACTGATCTAAAAATATTTAAATTGAAAAATAATATAATTATGCTCCTTTCTTGTCTCCTATGTTTGCATTCTCAAGCTTTTATAGAAAAAATTTTAGATCTATCAAAGTATCTGGAAATGCACTAATTATTTCAATGGGAGTGAAGATTTTCACATGATGATATGATCCAGTTGGCAAAGTAAACATAATTACCAATATTACCAGAAAACAAAATCAGCAACACTTCAAGGCTCTGTGGGCTTTAGTTAGCAAATATTTTTACAGTTGATCATTCATTGCAAAAGGCTACTTATTATTCCTGTAAGTAAAGCTGCACCAATTTAACAAGCAATCTAAACGACCTTGTGTCTCTCCAATATCTCCATTAGTGGGAAAACCTCAGAGTGAACGAAAAGACCCCAGATTTTATAGTTAGATTATTCTGACTCGATTGTGACCTGCTGTGAAATCCTGCAGCTGTGTTTTCTTTTCTTAGTTTTTCAAGGAAGTTCTGGGCTTCACAAACCTTGGGTACGGATGTTAAAAAGCTAAGAACGTGACAGGATTTCACTGATTTCACTTTCTTCTGAAAATCCTCCGTTTCGGTGAACTGAAGAGGTATCACTGGGATCTTCTGTTACTTTTGTGAGCCTGTAAAGGTTTGCTTTTTTTTTTTTTTTAAAAAAAAAAAGGAACACCAAAATATTTAGACCCATACTTACACTAAGATTTATTACTCTTTCTTCTCTATAGGGGTTGTTTTGTATTTCAGAATTATATTTACTTCTGGCTTTGAAGCACTGTGGGATTTCCCTGCCATTCCGTGAGCACCTCCTGGGGTTACAGCATCTTTGTTTCCTGTCTGTGAAATAGCAGCACTACCTCTCAAAAATGTCACCGGCGATGAGGAGCTATGGCTCTAAGTAAGGGAAAATGCCTCTGCGCCGGCAACAGAACTACTCCACCAAAGGAGCCGAGATGCCGGTCGGGCGGAGGGGTGCCTCGCACGGGGACGGGAGGTGGCACGGGGGATGCAGGAGAGGGAGCATCTCCTCTGCCTTCCCACGGCGCCGCAGGAGCTGCTGCCACTGACACCCAATATATTAAATTTAGAATCCCTGACAAAACATTTCCTTCCACAGTAGAATAACTGACAGGGATAAAAAAAAAAAACAAAGAAAGAAGTCAAAGGCAGGCAGTACCTGCTGGATGATAACCCGAACGCTGACAGCCTCGGCGGGGAGCAGCGGCACTTCCCGCGCACGAAGCCCTGACCTACCTGCTGAAGCTCTGTCACCACAACGCCACGCTGACGTCTCCCCAGGACACAGAGCTGCCAAAGAAAGGATTTGCTCTTTTTCTACTTAATATCCTGTGCTTTCGACAAAATACGCAATCAGAATTTTTTCCCCTCTGGCTATCGGAAGTGTTCGATGGCCTGGGGAGTCGGCGGGACATCCGCACCCGGCGCTCAGTCACCCGTGGTGTCCGAAGCACGGCCATCTGCTGTGCTTCTGAAGGACTGGTCTCAACACGGGAATTAGCGTTTCACTTCCCAGTGTCAATTATCTACCTTACTCCTTACGGCAAAATTCAATTAGAAATTTAAATAATAATTACATGAAAATCTTTTAAATCTTGATTCATGTATTCCACAATTTTCGCCTTTCTTCTATGTGCCTGGCTGTTAAGCTTTCTCTGCCATGGTGTCTTCTAACCAGTATACCTTGGGTTTATTATTAGGTGATGAAGCATAAACCACTATTTAAATACTGTAATTTCAAGAGCAAGCAAAGAACATCGCATTTATCTTCACTAACCTTGAATATGCCTGTCCCATCTAATGAAAAAAGTGATTGAAGGGACTTATTTTAGCTTACTATCCCAAGGCCCCCATAAAAGCTGAATAGTAATTTAATTAGTTTCCTTTCTGGTGATTAACTAGGAATTTCTGATCATTTAATCTGAGTGCACTTTGATTCATTAAGTATCTGTTTCCTTTTTTTTTTTTTATGAGGTTATTAATCCTGCCCAGGTAACGGCGGTCATTGGCATGCAGGACCGCTAAGGATTTTGTATGAATCAGATAGGAAATATGCATGATGTGAACTGGCTTTTCAAACCTAGTCGGGACTCACCTGACTAGATGATAAATTAGCAGTTAATTTATTCTGACAGAACTTGCAAACCGTGAGTCAGATCCTGCGATGAGGAAAATCGGTGCAGCTCTGTGACTGCAGTTTTTACCTCCTGCAGCCGCGGCCCCGGGTGATGCTGCGATACGCACCTGCAGCCGCAGCCCGGGCAGGGGGGGACCGGCGTTTGCACCGAACCAGCCGCGAGGACTAACGCAAAACCCCAGTGATTAAATCTCCGGGGACTCTTCCACCGCGTGAGTGGGAGCTCTCACTGACATTTCTCCTGACCACAGCGAGTCACTCAGTCTCCTGATGTATCGTTCCCCCCTTCGGTACCAGCGGGGCAGTAACTGCTAGCCTCGCTCATAAAGGATGATTAAATAAATCTATTAAAGTGCTATGAAGACTTAGAGTGCGATATACTTAACTTTTTATTTAGATTTAAAGCATATTATAAAGACTGTACATGCTCTCCAGGCACCCATACAAAAAAGGAAACTTACAATCCGTTAAAATGTTGCTTAGCAGCATAATGTAATAAGAAATGTTAAATTATCAGCCAGCTAATACTGCAGCAAAATGTATTTCATCAACTCCACCCAAAACTTTTCCCTTGCAGCTCTAACAAATAACATGAATCAAAAGCACGTTGGAAGGCAAACACAAAGGTCGACTTCTCCTTTATCACCTAATTGAAAATAAAGAGAAAATGTAAGTATCTGTATCAGAAAAACGATACTGGACAGATTTCTGAGCACGAATACACTGTGACTTATTTATATCCATTATGCCAGAACAGTATGATAGGATTTGGTTCTTGTATGAAAAGAAAAAACAAAAAAATCCAGCGGCTGAATAGCGCCTCAATCTCTTTTCATTCGTTTTGATTCCCAGATAAGATGGATATAAGGACGCCTGATCATCCTGAATGGATTCCAGGGCCGAACTCTAAATATAGCAATACCCACCTCCAGCACGGCGCACGCCGCCCCTCAAAACCCGAACAGCAGCGCTCCGGGGAAGAACAAAAAATATTAACAACTATCCTCCCACTTCTTCCAACGCTTACAGTGCTCTCGTACAACAACAGGCAAGTGCCTGCGCCAGCCTTCCGCCATGCCCCGAAGGTCAACAGCTTTAATCTCCTTGTGTAAGCTACCTGTGCGCGTCTCAGGGCCGTGGGGAGCGCAGGCAGCCCCCGTGCGCTGGGAGGCTGCTGGCCTCGGCTGCGTTCAGGGCATCCGACAGCTCTGCAGGAGGAGCGGGATCCGCACCCCAACCTGGAGGAAGGTTTCATGCGTTTTCCCTTGTGCTGAGATTTTCACGGTTTCTGAGTCTGTACCTTGTAAGACGTGTTCTCCAGGTCAGCCAGGAGAAGGATGCTACCTATTCCCCTTGGTATTTGCCATTCATGGTGATAACGCGTGCCAGTTTTGAGAACAAAGAAAGATTTTTAAGGGCTCTAAAAACAGGGTGGAAACATGAAAATCCCAATTAGTGTGGAACCAGCTAATAAATGCTGCCTTAATGATAAAGACTTTCAGGACTTAAAACCGGACCTCAAACCTCATTTTCAGTAAGACTCTGAGATACAGACGGAAGCTGTGAGACGGTACCCAAGGCGTGCCCCAGCGCCAACTGCCCACTCTGGCAGCCAAACACCAGGCACGAGGCTGCTTCCCTCCCAGCACTTGCGAATTCTAAGATTGCTTTAATCACTACAAGACTTTTTTACTCTTTTATTTAATTACTTATATAGTCTTTATCTGTCTTTGGGGTTCTGGGCTGCCTTTTCCCCCCCGTCGATGACTGCAAGGAACTTGATTTTATCTGCAGGTGGAAGCTGGAACACCTGTTTAACACTGCATTATACAGGACTATGACAAAATCTTTCAACTCTGACAGGTTAGGAATAACTCTGGGCTGATTTCACGTATTGCCAGCCCAGCCCTGCATCCCAGCTGCCCCCACGGGGGCGGTGCAGGATGGCATGGGCTGCGTTTGTCACCCTTACCAACACTTAATCCATTTCTCTGCCTGGAATCATATCAAAGGCAACGCAGCAACTCAAGGAGAAAGGTGACAGCCTTACACCAACAGATCATGAAGTGTTTTCATTTTATTGACGCACGGCCTCCTAAATCAAGGTTTCCCTCTCCAGTGCTGGAAACGCACAACAAATCTGCATGAGGCACGAAAGGAAAACTGACAACAAGTAAGGAATGTGTCCTACTTCTACAGCCTGATGTACAGCCCAACCTGCCAGCATAATTTGCCTTTGAAACAATTCATTCTGTAACACTATTACTTGCCATGATGAAGAGCCAGAATTTTGTTATTCCAAAGGAAGTCTGGCTTTTTAATTATATTGAATGCTTTTTCAGAGGATAACGTAAAAGGTGTTGTAATTCTAATTGTGCATCAAGAAAATGTGTCATGATAGTAAAGATGTATCAGCTGATATTCAGTAGAACAATACAAAGATGGGAGCGTGAAGGAAAGCCTTCAATTATTCAATGTAAGCTGAGATAGTTAATCATTTTGTTGGACTGGAGAAAGATTGCTGTTTTGAATTTTAAAGCAAGTTACTGTCTACCCTTTTCGCAATGCGTCATTTTGTAGGAAGGGAGCCACAAGTTATTATCATCGTCCCTGCAAACGAAGTTAAAAACAAGCACAAATCCAACCATATTCCCACAGCAAGTGGTAGCAGGTCATCAGCCAGATCTTCAAGGAAAGGCCCCAAGGATGAGCCACACGTACCGACTGCATTCACAGCTTACAGCGCGCACACCGACGCTGCGAGGACTAAGCAAGGGGGGTAATATTCACAGATTTATGAAGCAGATCCTTTTATCAACTGAATTAAGTGCAGAACCAGCTGTTCTTGCTGACTGCCTCAAAAAGCCAAAATAAAGCAAACCCCCTTGAGAGGCAGCAGTCTCAGCCTTTGCGAACAGGCAATTTGCCTTTGCGGTCTTTGGGGAACAAGACACTAGAAGGAGAACAAGGCACTAGAAACTGTACAATATTGGATCGAGGCAGGATCCGGTCCTGAGGCTGTGCTGCCTTCAGCAGAGGAATCCAAAGGTGGGTTCTGACACCGGCTGGAGGGAGACATAACCGGACTGCAATGGTTAAATGCATTTTCTAGAGACATACACTTGCATGAAGGTGGCTTAGGACTGATGTCTGCAGTAGAAAATGATATGGAGGTAAAGTTACTACCACTGGGAAACAAAAACTGTTGAGAAAATTGATTTAGAGTGGAAAGTGAACGGCTCACAAAATACAGCAGATGACTGCCTCTCATGCAGTGGCCAACATGGTCCAACCCCACCACCGGAGCAAACACCACTCATCCCCTTCAGTTCCAGAATGAACACTGAGCAGCACAGCTACACCGAGGTCCGCACAGCTGATGATTCCCCACCCAACGAGGAACAATTCAGGAAAGATGCAATATCACAACACATAAACTCAGCCTTTACAAGAACGAGCCTTTTGTCTGAAGCAGCACTCCTCTGGATTGGCATTTCTGGTGGCACTGCCGCCCGTGCCCTGGGACCACGGAGGAGTGCCGGGGTGAGACTGCAGAGAGCGGGTTAGGAGAACGCAAGGTTTATCGCAACCGTCGGGGCGTTTGGCCACTCAGCTCTGTTGACACTGTAAGACAAACTCAAATTAAATTCAAATGTTCCACCAACCTCCCAAAGAGAGTCCCCCGTTACCGGTAGGGATTTCTCCCGAGCAGCTATTCCACAACTGCATCATTGCTTAGCATAAAGTTTCCCAACTGGGAAAACACAATTTACAGTGCGGCTGGGAAGGGAACATTGTATTGGTCCTTCCGTGCTAAGGCACCATCTCCTTTGCATTTATACACACGCACAGCAAACAGCATTACACAGTGTGCCCACAAACTGCACAGATACATGCTGACTACCCACTGAGAAGAATTTCCATTTGTATCAATAGCAGCGTCTCTTGTGAAGCTCCTGCCGAAGCACGCGGCTGGGCTGGGGCCAGGGGAAGGAGCCTCTAGGAACAGCGCTGCTAGAAATGAGGTTTCAGAATCCCCCAGTATGAAGTTAGATGAGGATACAGCAGGAGAAGATGAAGACGAGAAAGAAATTACAGCGGGGACGCATTGTTCCACAACCCATAAATCCCTTTTGGGTCATAGTCCACTTGCTGTTACCGTATGCACATTACTGGAATACACGTGAGAAAATGCAAGAAAAAGATTAAAATGTTCAATCATTTGCAAACACTCCCCAGATGAATACGAGTATGTGTTGGAAGAACAGCTCTAATACAAAACACTCCACCGTGGTCTAATCTTGCTGGGAACACAAAATGAATTATGTGGATGAACGCACCCAGGGGTTTATCCGGCTAAGGAAGCGCATTCCCATAGCCAGCCCGGGCGGCTCCCGTCCCCGTCTCCATCACCTCCCGCCTGCCCCGGCAGTACCCGCAGCATCAGAGGTGCCCGGGTGCCAGGCACAGCCCTCGGCACGGTCCGACAGGGCTTGGAGGTACCGCCTCCCCCAACGGCCCAATTACAGCCCAAACTGACCTAGGCTGTCATCAACCACCACCTGGTGACACCATGGGACCCCGCGAGGCCACAGGACATCAGAGATGCCACCCGTCTCTGGTGAGCTGCGGTCGCCTGGCAAGATCTGGTTATGGAGGGATGGGGATGGAGAGGCGATTTTGCCATCAGATATTTTTTACCAAAAAAATACCTAATCTGTCAGAGAGCACATTTTGTTAGCGTGGTGGCATCTTGAATGACGTTTATCCTCTTGTGCGGCTTTAATGAACAGAAAACTAATTTCAAAGCTGGGTATGCAGAAATTGTGTCGCCGACGTGTGATTGCCTGGGCAAGTTTCAGCAAGGAAACGCTCAGTCTCTTCCCTGAGCCCCCCCGACTCGCTCCCACATCTCCAAGCGATACAGGAATAACCCCACAGGAGAAACAGGGAGAGGCACAAATCCCAGAGAATTAGGGCATGAGACCCTCTTTCTGTTTCTCCTTCAAACACCTTTGTTGTTGTGATTTTTGAGAAGAGGCTTCAAGCTAAGGATCATATGTAAACATTACTTGCTTGATTTTATTATCGATAAGCAGTTTGCATTAACGCTGTGGCAGAGCCTTGCCTGACTGACGCAGAATGAAAGAGCTAATGCGGCTTTAACCAAAACCCTCCTGTTTGATGGGAGAAATATCATGAAAATGGATGGCAGAACGCCGAGGCTTTGTGGGAAGCTGACTGATGGCTTCTGCGAGCGTTTACATTTCAGGATTGTTTCTCTCACGGATCCCACGTCATCGACATACCAAAATCTGTATTTGTGGGTATCTCCGTGATTTTTGCCTTCAGCTGTGCTCCTGCAAAGCAAATCCATACTACACTCTTAGGTAATATTCTAGATTGAAATTTTTTTTCTTTTTACTCAATTTTTTCCTATTTAATTGCTTAGAAAAAATGGAAACTACCCGGGAACCCAAAGGACTTGCAAAATCCCACCTGCTGCAGCCTGTAAGATCCCCGGTCAGAAATCCTAACCCCTACCCCGTGGGGAACATCCATACCATGGGCCCCCACGTGCCGCCTGCTCCGAAGGGCCCCTCAGCTCAGCCCTGCACCACTGCACGGGGTAAGACGCTGTTTCTAAGGCATGAATCCTTGAGCTGCAGCATCTGGCCCTGCCGCGTCCGGCTTATCCAACAGGAATTGCAGTCTGCAAGCCCCAGCGCGTGGGAAACATGCAGCTCACATCCCTCCAAGCAGAGTTTGCGTGTCTCATCCCCGCACGAACAATGCCTTGCCCGAGCGGCCGCTCTCGCCTGCACGGTCCTTCCCAGGTGGCCCTATCTGCAAAGCATGTTCCTTCCGCGCTTCCATCCCCCGTGAAGTTACAGCAGCATTAACATTGGCAGAAATTCTATCTGCCGGCAGCAGTTGCTCCATTTTTCATCCAGGCTGGGCTGCAGGACTTCTTGGACAAGGCCGAGTCCCTACCCGAGCTCAGCCACGGCCACACTCCGCTGAAGAGCACAAGCTGATCTGAAAAGGGTTTGACAGGGCTACATAAAAAGTTCCCATTAGCTGTCTAATGAAAAAATGTGGCTACACTTAAACTCTGACATTACCGAAAGCTAAATTAATATAAAGAGAAAAGACACCATCAGCATTAGAAGAAAACTTTCTTCAGAAAATTCTGCACTGAAAACCTTCTGCAGTGCCATGAGTGAAAAATTTCCACCTATATTAACTCATTTCATGTCCATTGATTTTTGTTTTACCGCTTGGAAAGTAACCATCCCACGCTTCTCCTTACCACCTTTCAAATAATCTCCAAGTGCTGGACATATCCTAAGAAAGGTATTTGCTTTGTCTGTACTTTTACAAAGCACTGCTACTTTTCTCCAAAATTTTATTGCCCTGTAAATGAGGATCCGATGCCGAGAGCCCGTTTTATTTTCACTGTGACAGAGCTGAAATGGCAATGGTAATAAAGCCAACAGCAAGGCACTTGCCCTTTCTTCTCCATAGAGAAACACTTAATACTGTCTCTCTAAAAGCTTCCCTTACCGAAAACTTTACTGATTTTATTGACTGATTTATTGGAATGAGCAATGGAAGGTCTGTAGAGGCCGTTCCCTCAAATGATGGAGGAATCACAGCTGCAACGCCCCATGGTTTACACCATACCGACAGCACTGCCTGCGCCGGGCAGAGCCGCCCCAGCCCAAGGACCAAGGAACTGGTGAAATCCCAATAAACCGTGCCTGGTGCCTGAAGAGCCGGGGGAATCGCGTATTTGGAGATGCCAAACAGGAAAATGATAGAAAGACTCTGTGTGCCACAAGAGACCAGTACGTATTCCCACCCTTGCTCATACCGCGTACACCAGGCCGATGCTCTAAGAAGGGATAGTTTAAGCAATTACATATTACACCGCTAACCCTGATGGGTTAAACCAGGTGACCCTGCTGTCTTGCAGAGAAAGCAGAAACGACATTTAGCAACGAACACTTTTGCTAGTCAAGCTCTTCAGAAGATGACATTAAACACACATTCACTGAGTTTTCAACCATGAGAGTGCACACCTACAATTTTTCCTCGCCGTCATGAGGACCAGAGACAAAACATCCGCGTGCCATCCAAATCTCCTCCCGAGCCCACAAAGCCATGCCGACGGCTGCAGGAGTGCCCTGCGTCCCAGGGCTAGCAGGATTTTCATCATCTTTTCCCTTACAGGAAACGTTAACATAACACTATGGCATCTAGAAAATCAACAGAGACGCAGAAAATCTCTTTCAAATTAAATCCCACCACTCTGAAAAGGTCGCTTCCCTCCACATGGTTTTCCTTTTTGTCTCTAGAGAGAGGAACAGGAGTGGCAAACCAATAAACTAAATTTAAAACTTTTAAAATTTACATAGCAGAACTTTTTCCTGCCAGCACACACCAATACTTGCTTTTCAGGCCAGCCCTTGACAGAAGCAGCCCGCGCCGTCTCTGTTGTCATACCGAGCCAAAGTCACCTTAAAGCATCTTTCATCCAGACTTTTGAAAAAGTTACGGTACTTTCAGATTTTTACCATTTCTACGTTAAGGGATGCAGTGAATTTAAATTATTTAAACCACATCTGTTTAATCATAGATGCCTTTTTAAAGATTTGTTAGCTTGAAATATCGTTTCAGCTTTTCTGCTGTTTTTTCCCCTCGCTCTCCCACACACAGTATGCCGGCAAGGATAACATCTTCCCACACTTCGGAAGGACACAGCACAGGACTTGCTACACGCTCATCTTCAAACCCAGAGACAAAGTCTGGCAAAAGCTTTGTGAGACAGGGTTGCGTTGGTTTTATTTGCTGCGCCGCAAGTAAACATGATTCATGTACTGGAGAGCCCAGAAAATGGGCTGGTTCCTGAAACGCGGCTGTCGTGGCATCCCCAGCCTTGAGATTTTAAACCCACCACCCCCAAATTTGGCAATGCTACTTTAAGAAATGTGATGGCTATGCAGGAAACAACTTTCTTCAGCTCTTTTACAGAATTACTTGACTTCTACCTATGAAATTGCTGTCTCATTAAACCAACTGCTGTGTATTTAAAAATAAGAGAATATAGAACTGTACCTTCTCTCTAAAGGAGTGCCACCACGGATTAAAAAACCACAGAGATATTGCAGAGCTTTAGCAGAGAAGCTCTTTCCACGGCACCCGCTGCCTGTATTGTGTACCGATGTATCGTGTACTTTTATAATTTTTTCCCACAATTCCCATCCCTATTATTATTATTATTCCCATCACAATTGTTATTGTTGTTGTTGTTGTTATTCCTGCTCCTTACAACCACTAAAATCCACCTTTTCAAGGTAATTTCCCTTCCCAGCTGAGGGACAGACAAAAAGATTTTCCTCTCCGTAAGAGAGGGGCAGAAAAGCTTTTCAACGCAACTCGAACGTGGAACTTGCTGCCTCTCAGAAGCACTTACCAGCATCACTTCGTACCGGGTTGGGATATTTTTTTTTAAGGCCGTTTCCCAGGGTAGCACCTCTTCCTCTGAAAGCCAAGACAACGCTCGCTCTGCAATCATCCCGGACACAGCTAAGTCGGAGGATGCAAAACCAAAGGCGGCTGAGAGTAGAAATGATGGTAGCTGTAATTGTAACCTGAAGGGATATACAGAGATCGCAAAACGCAATATAAGAAACACACTGGCATTGATTCCCAAACAATCCCAGGAAATAAAGGAAAACTAAAATAAAGGAAGTAATGAATTTTAAAGCTGATGTTGTTTGGGGTTTTTTTTTTGACATCCAGTCTTGGCCCCACTGAAATCAGTAGTAAACTCCTTGCGAAATTATTACTTAAAAACCTCTTTTCAGCCAACGGCAAGGTTTTTATAGCCTCTTACTGGATATTACTTGTGTGTCACACAAGGCAGTAAAATGAAGCTGCACTCTGTAGCATGAGGAGTTACTTGATTCTTCGCTTTTTTCCTAAAATGTCTTAGAGAAAGATTTTGGGAAAAGGCACTATCTAATAATATCATCATAGATTTGCCTTCTGCTTTCCAAAGAAATGAAATGCAGGGCTACACCTGGCTGGGTCCCAGCAGAAAGTGCCGCTTCTCCACGAGCCAGATTTTTGCTCTCCTACAGCACTTCAGCATCTATTTGAGCGCCTGGAGGCCCCCGGGTTTCTCGTGCCCCCCGACTGTCCTCATCGAACCTGTGCTCAGGATAAACACCAAACCCCAGGAACATCCCTGTGTGAACCAAACTGAATTAGTCATTGGGCAGCAAAAACTACACTGAACGATGCAAGTGCCATTTCTAGCAGATAAATGCTGCTCCCGGCATGTCGGGGCTGGGGGGGTGCCTGGCTCCAGCGAGGATCCCGGCGGATGCACGGCGGGGGGAAAGCCCCGATACGCACCCCGAGCACGTTAAATCCAGGTTCCAGCACCAACAGAACATCAAAATCTTTAATTTCCAGGGCATTTGATGAGTAGGTATTTCAGGCCACCGGAGCTTTTTCCTCAGTCTTACTCCTTCATGTTGACGCTCCCAGGGATACAGTTCCACTACTGAAATGTCATTTCTAACAAGTCGATATTATACGGGAATCCTGAAAGACCTTGGCCCGCCCGCCTGATCCCAACCAGCTGAAAAGCTCTTCTGGCACGCTCTTCAGGTTATTCATCTTTTATCCAGGTGTATGCAAGTAGCACTGAGTCATGCACCACGAACAGATGGAAAGTATCTTATATTTATGACCTGCCAGCTTTTTTTTCCCCAGAAATTAATTTTTCATTAAATCACTTTGAAAATCTTTGAATTAACTTAATAACTCCATTCAAGGAGGAAGGATAACCTAGAACAGGCGGTTTCGAAGAAAACTACCGCAGGGCTGACTATCTGCGCTCAACCAACTAGCGAATTGACCCTCCGGATAACAGGCAAAACATCCCAGGCAGATGTGGCATTACCACTTTTTGTCAAATTAGTTTTCCTCGTCTCTGCTTCCTTCTCTGGGGAGCACCGCCCCACTGCCTTGTTTTATGTGATGAATTGCTACAGCTAGTTTATAACGACAAATATTAAGAAAAAAACAGTTACTGGCTGTCACAGGGAAGGCATGTCAGCAAAACGGGGAATATCCCAGGGACTGTGACCCCCTGAGGCACATTGCCAAGAAATTGGTTCTTCCTTCCCTGGGCCGGAGGAGGTGAGCCCCGCTGGCGGCCACGGCGCCTGGGGAACCTCCTGAGCCCAGAGAGGGGTTCTTCCAGCCGTAACCCAGCTGAGATGCCCCAGTGCTGCTGCGCCCCAAGAGATTTTACAAACTCCAGATGAAAATGGAATACTTCAGAGCACAAAAACCAAGTTTGTGGCGGGTGCTTTGTCAAAAGATTTACAGGTTTTGAGTGTTTCAGGTGTTTAAGTGCACGTAAAGTGCACTTGATGTGAACTTCAGTTGCCTCGGAATAGCTGGGAGCGCTGCACCAGCCCCAGCTGTTTGCAACAGACTGCTGGGAGAAATCCTGTTGTATAGTTATATTAAAAAAATAAAACAACAATTATAAAGAACCGACAGAAAGATGTATTTCTGAAACGACTAGAAGTTAGTTCAAAGGAGGTTGGTTCTGCCGAGTCCCGCCCCGGCGCATGCGGGAATACAGAGCGGTGCCATCGTTAGGGCTCGCTTGGGCGCAGCAGCAACACCGCGGCAGCGGTACCGAAACACCCAGGGGATAAACCAAGCACATTCCTGCTATTGCATGTGCTAAACTCTGCTTTTCCACACCTTTAAAAAAATAACATTTTTTAAAAAAACACTAAAACACAGAAGGCACTGCTAAAAGTACATTATTTACACAGCAAAGTCAGGTAACCTCATAAATTAAGAAATACCAAAAATAGAATAACTCCTTCCACTCAGTCTCAGCAAAGATGTTTTAATTGCATGACCACATATGACTTTCTTCTTCCTTATTCCTTATTCAGTGAGTAAGATGAAAGGGTAAAATTAAGGCTGTTCAGGCAACCTGAATTCTGACATTTAGAGAGGCGGCGAACTTCTCAGATCAGGAAACACTTCATATGTAATCTCTGTGGATAATATATGCACAAATTATGCATGAGGATAAGCATATAGATATTTGACAGTACACCTTGGCAGACTGTATACATATAATGGCCAAATTTGGCCTTTGACAAAACAGACCAGGTCTTTCAGCTCCACTGACAGGGGCGGAAAGGGGCCAGAGGAAACAATTTAGTCCTAAATATTTTCCCTGTTGGCTTTACACACGCGCTGGAGCCCTGCTATTTATATGCATGAATGATTTATTTCTCTATTACCAGTTACCCCTTTGATTAAATATATTAGTGCCTTTTAAGTTATTTCAAGGCTACAATCATTTTAAAATTAAATGATCCTTCGAGTACCCTTCGGGAACTGTACGCTAAACTGACATTTCCATAATGCAAAAAAATTGCAGTTGTGCTCATTTTATTTAATTAAACTGTACTCTTTATCATGTAAACCAAATGGGAGAATATTAACCATATTTTTTAATTCTAGAAAGCTAGTAAAATAGCATAAATGGAGACTCTTTATTGTTGTCGTCAAATTTTGTCTGTACTCAAACAGTTGACAGTTTAAAGTGTCCCATTACACCAGCTGTCATTTCATCCGGCTCCAGCGAAGGTCCCCAAAAAGAACGTTTCCGTGTTTTACCCTGCTAATGATCGATTATGTCCAAGCAGGAAACTTTTTAAAAACTTTTCTCCTCTTAAGCTTTGCAAAAGATCTGAATTTAAATGGCACATTTAAGGCGCTCAGTTTTGTGTCTCTTTGGAGCCCGAGTACCGACAGCAGCCCCGCTTTTGAAGAGCGCACAAAAATACTTCTGGCCCCAAAGAAAGGACTGAAGTTACAAAAAGAGGAAGATAAAAGCAATTTCAAGTCCCAAACCTACAGAATCCCCTCTGTCTTGGCCTATTGTTTAGAACTAAGCCTTGTTTTGCAAATCAAAGGACCAGCTGCTAAACTTGCCTTAAAAAAAGAGGTAGGTCGTGAATGCAAGGCTAAGAAAGTCCAAGGGACGCGGCCCCACCATCAATCAGTCCTTCCTCGCGTCCTCTCGCTCAGACCAAGAGTCTCCCCGTCCCTGCACCGACCTGGAGCCCTGACGCCCACAGCCCATCTCCCGTCAGCGGATCAATGACCGGAGACGAAACCTCCCGAGGAGGCACCGCTGCCTCGTGGCCTTCACCCTCAAGACGGCGGCTCAGCCTTTCCAGAGGACGCTCTGCCCCTCGGGGTGGAGGATGCTCGCGGTGGCGTGCGACCCCGCAGAGCTGCCACAGAGTGCTACTGGTGTCCATTAGAGACACGTATGGGGCCGCACACATCATACCAGAGCCAAAAAGCCACACGCAGCCAGTGTTTAGAGAAAGCAGTGTGTATCCTCTCAGATGGAATTAGATGTTACTGGGGAAGGGACAAATCACGCGGGGGAAAAAATTTTCTCTTTGGGTAAAACTTTTATAAATCAAAAATTTCTACTTAAAAGTAGATTAAAAATAATCTTTGAAACACTTTTAGCTTTCACTAGTGTTTAACGACATGTTTTCCTATGTGAAAAGACACTTCAAATTGTATTTGTAGTTCTAGCTGTATGTTTTATTTCCCTTTGTGATCTAAGTGACTGCTGCTTTGTGAAATTTATCCCGGGCAATTAATATATCAAGCAGAGAATCACACAGCTTATTTCCCCACAAAAGAGGTTTTGGCAGCTCTGGGTTGCAGCGGGAGCTCCTGCCACACGCTGAGCCCGTAGGTCTCAGCCCTCTAAAAGTTCCTGAAGAGCCCTGCCCAGGGATGTCACAAAATTAAGGTAAAAGTAATTTAGTTAAAACGAACGTGTCACTTTATCCACCCAAAGACAACATGCATTACACCTGATAAAAATCTCTGCTTTCGATCTCAAAACAACAGGTGTTTCGGTGATAAAAGTCAAGACAAAAGTGCTAAAGCCTTTCACATACTTTCTCCAATTTCTACAGCAACAGAGCTTTGACAGAGGGCTTCTGACTGCTCAATTTGATGGCCAGGCAAACTTATAAAAGCTGAAGTGCCGAGTTTCCTAGGGGAAGACATAATGAAATAAATGCACTCATGAATATGTATGGCAGGAGGCGGCCATCTGTTCTCCACCAACATCTTTTCTTAAAACAAGTTTCAAATATTTCAGCAGAGAAGTTGTATCTTTATTTCCATGTATAAAATTAGACCTTGAATTTTCACCATCTCTGGTCATTAAGTGCTATTGTTATGGAAATGGGTTTTTTTTCCAAGGATAATCAAAAGATTGAGCGATAATGTAGTTTTACAAAGTTCAGGTGGAGACTTCAGCATGTCTGTGCAGAAGCTTCAAAATATTGCTAGTCAGGGCACGCGTCGCATAATGTAAATATAACTTGCTCTGTCCTCCTTCAGAGAAACAAGAGCCTATGATGTGCTGCCCTCATTTGTATCCTACATCCATCTGATCTCCCTTTCGTTTCAAGAGAAAACATCATAAGGCATTTTTATTCAGTATTCATGAAGTCGGTGCCGGCGTGGACCCTGATTTGCATCGGGGGAGCGGGGCACGAGCGGAGGAGCCGCTCTCCCCCAAGCCCTGGGCGGAGGTGGGAGCTTGCCGGGAGCTCGCCCGCAGCCCGGGACGCCCCTGAGGTTTGCCTGGAAAGCTGAGTGGATCCCAGGCTGCGTTTATCTGCCTCGCATGTCCCCCTCAGCACCGCGCTGCGGGGAAGCCAAGCCTGAACCCGCCTGTCAAGGACAAAGCCTGCTTTCCAGGGACACCTTTCCGTACTTAAAGGGGGCCTACAGGAAAGATGGGGACAGACTTCTTAGCAGGGCCTGTTGCGATAGGACAAGGGGTAATGGCTTTAAACTATAAGAGGGAAGATTTAGGCTAGATATAAGGAAGAAATTTGTTATGCTAAGGGTGGTGAGACACCGGCGCAGGTTGCGCAGAGAGGTGGCGGATGCCCCATCCCTGGAGGTGTTCAAGGCCAGGTTGGACGGGGCTTGGAGCAACCTGGGCTGGTTGAAGATGTCCCTGGTCATGGCAGGGGGGTTGGACTAGATGGCCTTTAAAGGTCTCTTCCAACCCAAACTATTCTATGATTCCCTTAACATCAAACATTTCCATCAGTTATATTTATTCTTGTGGTCAACACAACAAACCTTCCCCGTGTACGAGTTTCCCGACTGAAGAGCACGTGTGTGTGGTTTACACCCACCGCTGGTCCCAGACCCAGCACCAGGGCTCCGGCCAAGCGGCAGGGACGGCGCAAGGGCTGCCAGAGCCCCTGCACGGCCCAGCAGGGAGTGCTGGGGTGACTTTGGCCAACCAGTGACCAAGCTGGGCCCAGCAATTCATCCCTCCTCGGGATGCAGTACCCAGACATCTGGGTTTTGGGGATATCAGGGGTTTCCCTGAATACCAAGGCAGAACAAGAGGTGTCCAAAGTTACATTTACAAAATTGTCATGCAACAACGCAGTCCTCTGAAAGCTGCTCCGCTGCAGGCACGAGCCCTCCTTCGAGCAGAGCCGGTGGCAGAGCGAGTGTGCGATGACACACCCCTGAGAGGGCACAACCGCACAAGCAGCGCAGGTTTTGGTACCGATGGGCAATTGCCGGTGCACTTGGAGAGGACTTTTGAGTGGCAGAAGCTGAGATGCGGGAATAGAAAACCTGAATCTCCGTAAATCACGAACCGTGCGGCAACAGGAGTAGAGCTGAAATCTCTTGTAGGAAAAATATATCTAAAGCACGTTGCTACCGGTTACTCTGTTCAGTGTTAATTGGTAGTCAGCTCCTGATTACTTAGAGCAATGATGAAGCCAGACAGCCCAGATGAACAAAATTCCGACAGATACAAAATAAATTAGTCTGTAAGAGCGTACCTACATTGAAACGGCATTGGCACAGAGCTCTCCTCCGCGGGGACTGGCCAGCCTGGCCAGCGTCACTGCCTGCTTCCAGCCCCGCCGGCTCCAGGCAGCGGCTGGGCCCCGACGCAGCGCGGGGTCTGCGGCAGCGTCTGCGCCGCGAGTCACCCCGCCAGCCCCGCCGCCGCTCCACAGGGACCGCCGCACCTCCGGAGAGCACCAGAAGGATGGTCAGGAACTGGATTTTACATTTTGAAGTTCAAAATGGAGCAGAGGTACACGAGATGTCCTGCGTTGAACTGCGTTGAACTCTGAAAAGAAGAAGAAAAAAAAAAAAAGAAAATTGGGGGTTTGTTTGAATATTGTGGGCTCATTACCCAAAACATTCCTTTCCATTTCAGCCTGTGAAAAGCATCTACATATCTGTCTTAAAAAACATTTCAAAACAAACCTAAATGAAAAGATGTGGTAGTAAAAGCATTAAAATTGAGCATTATCTAGACAAACAAACCTCAAAACATCGACACTTGCCCAAACCTTTCAATTTCACTGAAATAAGGTTTTGGTCAAAAAAAAAAAGCCACAACAGGACTTTCCCACCAGCCTTTCCTAGGCAATAAGAGCAAGCAGCGATGGCAAAGCACATGCTTTGAAACGCAACACGGTTATTTCAGACGCAGCCTCTGGGTGAGCCGCAAACTTTTCTTCCAGCCCGGCCACTCTCGGTGCTCTGCTTAGAGAATTGGTCTTTGAGCACAAAGAGACTCTGACAAACCTGAGACAGGCCCCCAAAATCAGGGCGGCACAGCATGAGAGCCCCCGTGATCTCTCAGCCCTTAGGCTGAAGCTGCTAATTAGCCGAGCCGCCCGGAACGAGCGCTCCCTGCGAGTTGCTATCGCAGCCCTGTGGCAGGTTTGATCCATTTATTGCCCCATCCACGCTCTTAAATTAAAAGGTAGGAGTCGAGCTCTGCGGCAGAGCCTGCAGCTGCGAGAGCTGTGCCGTGCAGCTAGTTAGAGAGCTCGTCTCCATAATTACACAGAACATTAACCCTAATACTGTCAGCGCCGCGCAGTTATCATCTCCCCTCGGGAAGCGTGGCTCGCTCATTTATAACTGCAGGCAGGGAAGCGCCTGCTGGGAATGGCCGGGCTCACCCCCAAACCTCTCGACGCCAGCCACGCTCACGCCTGGAGACGGGGAGAAGGTCGGACCGGTGTCTGGGGTTGATTTCCTAAACTAATTTCTGCGGCTGATCCTAAGCACGGGCAACCTGGGCAGGTTACACCGTCACAGCTTTTCCATTTGCATCCAAAATTTGGGCATTATGCTCAACCTGCTCATCCACTTCCATTCAAAGGTGCAGATTACTAAATTTGCATAATAACTATCTACAACTAATTATCCACATTTGTTCATGGAAACAGCCACTTTCTGTAGGGCTTAAAATTACCATAAACTGTGCACGAGAATCAACAAAACACCGATTTATCTTATTAACGGTGGCAAGGAGTTTACGCATTAATTAGCACTGTATTACTTTGAAAATGCATTAAAACGCTCTAAGGACCAGTTCGCTTGACAACCCCCAAGCATTTTTGAGGATGCTGCAGGCCAGCGCTGATGCAGAAGAAAACCAGAAGCTCTAAGACCAAGCGGTGACGCGAAGGGAGCGCGCAGGCAGTCGCCACCCTGGCAGTTTCCGTTTGGCACAACGGGGACATACTGCGTGGACACTGCGAAGTTGCAGAAACCTGTGCAAAAGTTATTTAAATGGGACAGTTGAAGACGAGGGAGATAAAAGCAACTGCTTACAAAAAAAAAAAAAAACCCCGAACAACCCAACAGCAGCAGTACGCACGTGAGCTTGGCAAGTGTCCTGTTCATAGAAAATTGGCAGTAAGATTCGTTTTCGGCATTTTTAACATACTTTTGGACCTATTTCTATCAAGGCACAAGACAGGTCCTGTCTCCTAGCGATCTGAAATGATTTGATGGTATTCTCAGCACTCTGATTGCTTAGTAAGCATCTGCCGAAAAGCCTTCCCCTACTAGAAGCTGTCATAGAGCCATTCCCATAATATTCATTGATGCTTCATTTTTTTCAGCAGTAGGTGGTACAATTTCTGTATGTGCAAACGATAAACATTCAAATCAAGATTTTTCTGGTTAATAGGTATTATACAATTGCAAAGCGTTATCACTCCTACACATTTCTAATACCATCACTAAAACCTAAAGTAAGAACTTGTGTTTGAGGAAAAGATGAACCGTTAAGTGAGGTTTTCACTCTGGGAAAAGATTACAATAATATGGCCTCTAAAATATAGAGCCATTTACTCTCCAGTCTTCGCTATGCTCCAGAGACATCATCCTTAATTTTTACTAATGTGATTGCTGAAGGCACCTAGGCTACGCGGATGCTCAGAACTGGACAAACTGCTTACGCAGCTTGGAAACTTCCAGCCCAAAATTGGAATTCAAATGAGACTTGGTTGCCCCTCGTGCCAGCGGCAGTGCCCAGCGCTTTGGTACCCAATTGCTGATCTCAGGGTGAGTGCCGGAGGGGGCTGGAGGGATGCTACAGGAGCCAGGTGCTGTACTGGCACCGGGGAATGCCCTGGCTCTGTACTGGTCTGTGCTGGGGCAGGCAGGACCACAACCAGGTTTGCTTTCAGGAAGGAAAACCATCAGGCTGTGCTGCTCCGCATCAGGAGGCAGAAAGGAAAAGTCAATGATCCACACATATCATGAGCTCATCTCATATCTGCGCCTCATTCTCATACCCCAAATCCTTCCTACGGCCGAGAACAACCGCAAGAATACAAAGAACAAATGAGAAACAGATGCAATAAAGAGTTTTCATTTAAAAGACCCCCAAACTCAAAACCTTTACTTTGTATTGATACAAAGAACAGAAATGTAAAACCCAAACTGAAGTAATTATTTGCTGCTTTTCCATTAAAGCAGACAATGACAGTTAATGGAAATGGTCTGCTTTCAAACTCACACTCATGTGCTGCGTCTAAATTCCACAGAAATAGGTCCGCTGCACGTCCCCTTCTGCCAGGATTTCAAACACAACGCTTTCTCTAGGAACACATGGAATCTGGTTCACGTAACATAAACTGCGTGACTGTAAAATCTTTATTTCATGGTAGAGTGATGGACTTAGCAAGAGGATGGATTTAACAATTCCTCTTTGTTAACCATTTCATTAATTTCTTCGTAAAGAAATTGCTGGGTTTGAAGTGTATTTTAAGGAACTAATTTTGCCTTAGTGATCCTAAAAAGAGCTATAGTGTAATTGCCAGGTAGTTAATCCAGTCATTGTGCATATTTTTGTTCTTTGTTTTCCCAAGCACAATTTGAACCTTCCAGAGAAATAACAACAACAAAAAAATAATAATAACGGCATCTTTTACAGCCCATCAGGTGAGATTCTCATCACACACCAACCCCCATGCAGCTAAAAATTAAATTGCAAAACCCGTATCAGCTGCCCTCCAAAACTGTTTTCCACGTCGATAAAGTAGCAAGTCATAAATAAATAACGATGCGCAATGGCCAGAAGTGTCCCTGCTTTTCTGCAATCTGCTGGAATTATTGTCCTGGCTGTACGCGAGGGCGTAACGTTGAGGCTTTACCCCTTCCCAGATGCAGGCTATCACTCCCCTCGCCTTTCACCGCCTGCTCTCCGAAAGCGGTGTCCTCTGCTTTGCCCCTCACAGCAGCCCCTGCCCAGGTACGCACGCTGCCGTCACCACCAGTCACGGCCTCACTTTCTGCCGAGGGCTCCTACGCCACGCGCGGGCTGTACACACTGCTGACGGCACCACACTCCTGTACGGGCTCCCGCATCTTCGCTACGGACCTGCCCAAACGCCCGCGCACCAACGAGGCAAATGGAGCAACAGCTCCTTGGTTTTCATGCAAAAATAAAAAGGCTTTTTTACATGCCAAGCAGGTATCCATCGCGTCCTTCTTGGGCGGTGTTTTTAATAGGGAAGGGTGGTCACGCAGGACGCGCGGTTCGGGGGTGGCTGAGCACCCGCAATGCAGATTAGAGGAATCCAACTGTTTTTCACAGATGGTCGAGCACTTCTGCAAAGGATCTTTTTAGCCACACAGTTGATTTTTGATCTTGAAGACTGAAGAAACATCAAAGGGAAATACCTGTGGGTATACGGCAGCGCTCTTAGAACAAGCAGAGTCTCATGAATACCAGTTTATAGATATTCAGTATAAATACCGTACCGTCTCTGTGCAGGCTACGCTAACAGCTCACCTGAGCCCTGCCCTTCGCCCCTCGGAGCCCCGCAGGCCCTCGCCACCATCCCGCCTCGGGCTCCACCACAGCCCGGGCTGAACCTGACGCTCACTGAACCGCTCCAGGTCGTGTCTCACCGAGTGGCTTCTTTCTGTGTCTACCGGTGGGTTTGCTGCCGAGTCAGGACTGGGCTGTGAAATCACATTGAGATGGGATTTTAGGGTGTAAGACTGGGCTGGGATTTCAGGGTGGCGATGAGTCTTTACAGGTGGCGCTGGGTGTGTGAGGCAGAGGGAGACTGCGGCTGCGAGCAAGACACTAGCAGCAAAAATTATCAGTAGCCCAGGATGAAACCAAAAGGACAGTTATTGAAAATGGCTATTATCGCTTAATTTCTCAGCAAAACGTGCAGCAAAAAAAGAAAACCTGAAAGAGCAAATCTTGAATGTACAAGGCTTTACACAAGCTTCCCATTAAGAATTTCCCACAGTGTGCAAAATTAATTTTGATTTATCTTCTGCATTGTTGTTTTTAGAAGCAACTGAAGAACCGAGGGGGGTGTATAATTTAATCTGAAAATCCACTGTTTCAGGCTCGCACTCGCTTTGAAAAGCTGTTTACAGTCGTGTTCTCCAAGCCCTCCTTTAAAGACCTGCATTATTTCTAATCTCACCCCGAGAAAACGTTTGTAAATCTGCTAAATGACTCAAACTTGAATTTGCAGTCTTCACACTCTCAGCTTGCAGAATCGCTATATCAAGTAAGTTTCTTTGCTCATGTAGAGTTTAAAAGCAACTTTATAAAACAAGGGGCTATTGACAATCTAATAAGTCTATAAAGAAAATGCTTCTGTTTTCCACACAATGCTGGAAAAATCTTGAAACTTTTAAACAAGTAGGAGATGTGACAGCAGCAATCGGCCTCTGTTAACAGCTAAATACAAAGGAAGGAAAATATTAGTAGAAAAACTGGATCTGTGCATATATAATACAGTTTTTGTCGTCGGGAGCTTTCATGAGATGCAGAAGTTTGACTCAGTGTTGTAATTAAAATGTTCGGTAACGGCAGTAATTACCACATCAGGTAAGGCACAATGGACTGCAGCACATACCCACAATATGACTGTTATTTAAAAGTTTCATCTCAATTTTTGTAGCTTTTGCAGGCTTTAAGCAACTTCCTACTGCCTGTGGAACGTGAGTTGTTAAAGCGGCGCAAGGCGTAACAGCCCAGCCCGAGCACCTTCGCAGAATATACTGGTATTTCCGTTACCGTTTCTGTTCCTACACTCCAGAGCACTTAATGACTTGCAGAGAACAGACCAACAGTATTTTTATAAAATGCAGGGTTTTTTAAGAGAACGATTTATACTAAACAAAGGGGTCAAACTCAAACCCATCTGGGCCCACCTCGACGTCGGCAGCAGCGACGGCTGTTTCNATCAAACTCAAACCCGTCTGGGCCCACCTCGACGTCGGCAGCAGCGACGGCTGTTTCGGACAGCGTGAAGAGAGGTGTTGGGCAGAGGTCTCTCCTGGCTCTCCCACGCCACACAGCATCTCTGCCGTCAGGCACAGCCAAACTCTGTAAACTTCTGAAAACCAACCCAGAACATCCNAAACTCTGTAAACTTCTGGAAACCAACCCAGAACATCCCACCTGCTCCTGAAATGCCGAAGCCCCCTCCCTTTGCGAATGGTTTTGAGGCGCATTGACCTTAGAGGTGCTAAAATTTATTTTTGGGTGGAAGGAGTGGGGTGTTAAGACCTATGTTAAACCAAAGTAACGTAAAGCATCAGATTATTCCTGCAATTCAGAGAATTCTGTGGTTTGGAGACTTTGCAGAGCGCTTTCAGTACTACAGGAACATGAATTTCTCATTTCTTGTATCAAACCCTGATGTCACGTCTGGAAAAAACACTAAACCCTGCCAATTCTCTCCGCCTTCCCCAGTTTCAATCAGTCCTTTGCAAACTCTTCCAGCCACAAAATAAACCCTTTCGCTTTGGAAAGGGGCAATAAAGATGATGGATGCTTTCTGGAGTTTATTTTCCATGTGTCCATCAACATTCCCCTAATAGCTTATCACAGCTGATGAGCAGCTTTGCAAAGCCAACTGCTGTTGACTGAAAATATCTGCCAATTTTTTTTTTCAAGTATACTGTACAGAAGGAATTATTTCTATTTGAATAGCACTTCCCTGTGACCATGAAATATATATATTTGTCATAGTTAACACTGGGACCAGCGATGCAGGCACTGTTAATGAGCTTTTATTAAGAAATCCTATTTTAGTCCATCTCAACTCTAGTCCCTTCCTCCAGGGAGGCCGTGTGCGGCTCTAGATGCTTATCTGGCATGGTTTATTTTCCCCTACACACTAAGATAATTAAATCACTGTACCAAATTCAAGGCAAGAGCTGAGGCGTCACCCATGTGATTTTCTCCCTGCAGACCTAAGGACCACACTATGACCAGGATGTTCCCAAAGGCAAAATAATCCAGCCTTGAATTCCTCCTCTCCTTGCTAAGGACAACAGGAATGATGCCAAATTGTTTTATCACAGGCCTAATTTGAAAGCTGCTTTTGGATATATTTTTTTAATTATTATATTTTTGAAATGTGCATTGCTATCTTTCTGCCCCTAAAGCAAATCACGCTGGAGAGAGAAAATGAAACAGACCCAGATTTTGATGTTCAAGAGGCACTTTAAAGGGAGAAATAGGTGCATCATTTAGAAATACCATCGTTTATAGCAATACCTGGATTTCTGGGAATGAAGCAGAAGTGAAAAACAGCAGCAGGACATTGAAAAATGTTTTTGAGCAATTTCCACCACAGCCTGTATATTTTCAGAAGGAAAAGACAAGTGCATGGCCCGATAAAAGTGTGATGCTGCAGCTCTGCGCTCCGGAGCATCCCCTCGCTGGAAGGGACATGGGCAGCACATGCAGCTTTGAGGGGCTTAACTACCCCTTCCCCCTGCCAGCCGCCCCCAGCGCTCCCTGCCCCGAGACCGACGTCTGGCCTTTATGTGAGCCAAAATGTGCATTTCTTTCCCCCAAGTAAGAATAATGTATTTAATAGCTGGCACTCTGAATTTTACCATGCCTTTAACCGTTCCTTTCCTTTTAGGAGCTGAGTTTAGTAAGTCATGTGAAAGGCAAGCACGCTGCTGTCACTTAGCAACCTAAAATGGGTTTTGGAACAAAGATCTTTATTTCTGGAACCATTTAATAGCGGTGGCTGACGAGGGCTGAGGTGTTCGGAGACGGTGCCGGCCCCAACCCCTCTCGCTGCCGATGCTCCCCGCAGCTGTACGCCGGGCTGCCTCCGTGTCCGCAGCTTCTTACCCTCACTTAAAGCTCCTCAACTTTATGGTAAAGAGGAGGAAGGACAGAAAGAAAATTTTAACGAGATGACAGCGACTTGGCAATATTTTGTGACTGGGTTTAGCTAATTTACTATAGTCTGCTTAAAGCTAAGAGACTAGTAAGAGCAGAGAACAGCTCCCTTTCTGCCTGTACGTATAGATCCTATCACCTAGTCTTCCTTTTACAAAACATCCTCACATCTCTTCAGGTCTCTACTTTTGTGGCAGTGCCCAAGCACAGAGCAGAAAACCCTGCTGAGTGCTTGTGGGTGGAGGAGCCCGAAGCACGGCGTGAAGGCGGCTACGGGCAGCCCTGGCACGGGGTCCTGCTGGTGCCTCCCGTTCCGTCAGCCTTCCTCAGCCGTAATCCAAACTTACGGGTGAGAACTGAAAATACCCAAGACCAAATCAACTGAAAGGTATGACTGCTGTGTGCCTCGAGCTGTGCCCAGCTCCACTCCAGCCCCTTTCTCCACCAGAAGAAGGGAGAAGGACAGGTACATGTCTTGCATCTCGGCACGAACACTGGCTCCCTCCGGGTCCCATCCCGCGTTCCCCACCAGGCGGGAGAGCTGAGAGCCTCTGCGGATTGCAGTGGATCTTCCTCTTGCCTGAGCTAGGACACGCTTAATTACTGCCAGCTTTAATTACTGTTCCAGCTTCCCAAAGGGCTTTCAACCTATCTCCGTTTTCACATCTCATCCCCACCAGTTCTCTGCCGCTCTGCCGTGTGCGGTGGCGGCTGCGGAAGCTCCCCAACACCTCCAGGCTGGAGCAGAAAGAACAGAGAATTCACATAAAAGTGAATGGAGTTGTACCTCGTTAAACTGGAAATTTGTGTGTGCTGTCTGCTCACCACCGCGGATGAATACCGCTTTAATGGGCAATATAAAAACAAGCAGCCACCATAAATTCGTCGTTGATCACGTGCCAGAAACAAACTCTGCCGCACTCCGCCTGCCCTTTTCCGCTCAGATCCCCTTGTCACCATATACACGAGGTCAACCTGTTTAGCGATATCCCCGGTAAATCAAGATGCCTTGGTAAAAAACTAACATGGGCAGGAAAAGTATGAAATACAGAGAAAAATGAAGAAGGTCACTAAAGAACCCACAGCAATTATAACAGCTAAAAAGTCAGTTTACCTTCTGAATTTTCTTCTTCAAGGAAACAGATTCAAGATTACTTTTACCTTTTAAGTCCCACTAACCAAACTGAACTGTTCGAAGAGCAATGAGAGAATGTAAAAGAAATGCGATAACGTGATAGTGCAAAACATGTGAATCCTAACTCACGGCACTGCCTCTAATCAAAACCTAATACTCTAATTCAAAGTAGTATTATTATTATTATTACAGCCAAGTTCCTCACACTGTTTTGGAAAAACAATTTTTGCTTAGGCATCTTTAACAACTCCTATTAAGGACAATCAAAGATATGCCAGATGTTACCACTGATATTTATCAAAAATAAGTCTAAGTTTAGGAATTTTTATTTAAAATAATTTCACTAGTAAGCCTTAGTTCACTATGTTTGGTCAAGTCATAATAAAAGTAAATTTCAAGATAAAGTTTTCCCACACGTATATCTAGATACACTTTAGGGGGAACGCCAAATTTATTATTGGACTCATTTTATAATGATAACAAGCATGTCAACAAGCATCAGCCAACAGACTGGTAAGACCTACCTTATTTTCATCTGCACAACACACGTTTCTAGCCAAACAGCTAATGTTCATGAGTTACCGCTGTCTGGCAGCCAAGACAGCCTTGCGGAGAATGACCGTTCTTGGAAGATTTCTGCCATCGGCATGTCAAGGTTTTAGCTTTGTCTACAGTGGGACTGGAACTTTTAAACTTTGGATTCAGATAGCTGCGATTTAAGGGCCAAACAGGACAAAGGTTACGAGTTAAGTGCTTGGGCCAGACCCTGGAAAGAGGCACCAGAGCAGGACAACGCAACCGCAACCAAACCTGGAGCACAATGCAAGCGAGCAAAGTTATTGTTAGACACGTTCACACGTCCATTCCCAAATGTCGTTTTATTTTTGCAATCATATAATTTCATTAGTGGGTTTTTACATGTCAATTAACTCCCGTAATTGACAGCCGATTTTGTGACGCCTTGGGATGAAGCACTCTGTCCACGTGTACGGATGACCCAGCACAAGGATAGCTTTTCGAGGAATCAGCATTCATCACAAAAGTGACGCATTTTTAAATGCACAGCAGGAAGCAGTTTCCCTTACAACAACATTAGTCAGGACACGTGCAAGTTGTCTTTAGTGAAGTTCTCATTAAATAAGATTCAAGCCCCTTGGAAATCAATAGGAGTCTTTCTATTGACTTTGGTGGCCGCTGGATGAGGCTCGTGCTGCTGCCGCCACCCTGAAACAGAGTGAAAATGTAGCTTCATCGAACCGATGTATATTGCTTAAATTAATTTGCCCCACCATAACTATGAAGATCTGCGGAGAACTCCACTCATTCCCATCCCCTTTAAACCCCGTGCACTTTTTCCTCAGTTAAAATGTGTAAACTGCTACGGCATTTCACAGGCTGAGCCAAATCACAGGCTGGCACACCGTTCGGGTTTCACCCATGGTCTCCTGACGCCACTGTTCAAAAAATCCCTAAACATAATGTCTGAAAGAAATCACAGGTCAAAAATTAGACAGCTTACAATTTATTCTTACCTCCTATTCACTTTTGCCCTTCAAAAGAACTCAGCCCTGGGGAGCTGACAAATAAAGATAAATTACCCTTCTGCAGCGTTCTCTCTAACTAAGCCATTGTAGTGATTAAATGAACCTTAGAAGCCAAATTCAGCTTTGATAGCTAAAATTGGGTGGAATTTTTTACCTTTTTACAATTACAAAGCTTGCATCTTCCTCTTATAAAGGGATGAATTCAAGAATTTTTCCTGGTTTAGCATTTTGGGGAAGTCAGCTACACGTTCACTTTAAAGGACTCAGTCCTGTATAGTAGGTACCTAGACAATTTACGGATGCATCTCTAAGTATGATGACGTATATAGGTATCTATAGATACATTCCCATGCATGACCTGTCGCGGCCTCCCTGCCTCCAAGCCAAGCCATCTCCCAGGGCAGCGCATCTCTGCTGGAGCCCTACACAGCATGACCAGGACCCCTACATAGCACGAAGGACGCCAACTCCACTACAGCGCAGCGTTCATTCCTCTCCCTCCTTCTTTAAGAAAAACCTGAAGAACAACTGAAAATACCCCAAAAGGGTTCAAGGGCTGGCAGGGAGAAACGGAAAAAGTTCCAACTAGTTTAGCAAAGAGAAGACTGAGAGGTGGCTTGATTGCAGTGCGTCGCCTTGATTATTTTCAGGCAAAAACAGTACTGGAGGGTCCTTCAATCTCACACCGAAAGATGCAAGAGGAATAAATGACTGGATGCTGAAAAATTCAAATGAGAACGTCCAAATGAACTTAATCAGCACAGACAACACCAAGCTGAGAAGCAGTGAGTCCACCATCGATACAGGTTTCAGAATCAAGACTGGATGCCTCTGAGAAAGAAATGTACTTATATGGGCAGGTATTTAAATGCATAGGTAAATGAGGAAGGAAAGTGCCGCCGGTTCCTGCATTCGCAGGCAAGAACCGGACGAAGCCGAGCAGTGGCTCTGAGCGCCTGTTCTGCCTCTGAGAGCCGCAACAGGAGACGATCTTCTGGGGGAGCTCATGTCCCCTCTCCTCCAGCGAGCTGTTCAGCCCCGGTGGACACTGTTAGTCAAGAGAGTAAAACTGCTTCAGCCCGAACACCGATTTTCCATCCTTTGCCCACAGATAACCACCTGGCTACTGAGTTGACTAGTGCAGAGAAAACCTTAAGCAGAGCAGAAGACTCCCGTGTGCCTCAGCCAGCAAATTACAAAAACGCTGCCAAGAGCCAGATGTTTCCTGTGTCTGGTTTGCCACCACTAAGTCACAGCAAGCCCGAACTTGTGTTCCCTGTTCTCCCCAAACACGTACATGACTGAAACATACTGAAGAACACTAAGAAAGACAACACATCCGTAAGTGAAATATTTCCAAAAAGAAATAAACCCACCAAATGTTCATGAAACAACAAAGTTACCAGAAGGTGAACTACCAGACGCATTAACGTCAGAGCATCCTTCTGCCCTACCAACACGCGCACCTGTCTGAGACGGCACAGGAGGACAGATCATTCACCCTAAGGATCCAGCGGACACGGCCGTCCTTAATTCCGACACTTTATTTGGACGGATGTTAAACCTGATCCAAAGCCCATAACAGGCAATGGCTTTCAAGGTTTAGGAGCCGTGCTAGTAAAACAAGGGGGCTTCTTGTATTCCAGAAAATCAGAATTTTATCCAGGCAGTGAAAAATAGATACTGTGCTTGCAGTTTGAGGTTTGGTAAAAGACAAGTCTAATTATCCTCCTTTTTAGCCTGAATTCTGTTGCACTCAAGAAATCAAGGTATATAGAGAAAAAAAATCTAAAAAAAAGAGGATATTAACCCCATACACTTTTGCCCATCCCAATAATTCTTATAACTCATTAGGTAAGCTCTACTGCGCTGTTGCTGGTAATTAGGTTCAGAGTTTGTGTCACTATTGTAATGGGTTATTGATCACTGAAGTTCTCAAAGAACTTCATAGTTCCATGAGTTTGGGGAAAAAAAACCCAGCCCCATGTAATGAGTGCTAGTCTTGATAAATTTGATTTTAATTACATAGTAAAAGTCTTGTTACACTTCCCAACCCTAAGCCTTCATTTCTCCCCAGCGACAGTTTTATTTTAAGCTTTCCTTCAACAGACATCTTTGTTGGCCATTTGGTCTGAGGATTATATTTTTCACCTGTCCCAGGATTCTTGGGGAGAGCTATTTTTTATTTTTTTATTATTTTTTTTAAGAGACTGAGCACACGCCTCAGGATGTAAAAATAGGCTGCGTAATGCTGTCAGCTGCCAGAGCCGCACCAGTGGTCTGCAGACATGGGAGACCACCCTGTTTATGCGGTCCCGTCTTCCATATATGTGTCTCCTCCCTTGTTGTCCTTGCTTTATTTATACTAATTTTAGCCCAGTGCAGCTCCTCGGATGCCAGCACCACGAATTCCTCGCTTTATCTGCAGATAGAAACGCTGTGCTCAGCATGGAGGACGCATGGCCTGCGAGGTCACCGACCAGCACACCACACAACCATGCCAGAGAGCCAGCGATGAAATATCACCACAGGCCTGGGACGCAGCCCAGCCTCTGTCCCCTCCTCGGCCACAGAGACCTGTCCCAAGGGCCGCCCCTTGGGCTAACGCCATTTGAAAGAAAATTAAAAGCAGCAGGAGCTGGCTGGGCTTCCCCCGCGCACGCAGCCATCAATCCTCCAAGGTCTCACCAGCCAAAACATCCCAATCACGCTGAAAAGTGAGTCACATTCCAGTGACCTACTGTATTCAGGGGCTCCAGGAGAGCTGGGGAGGGACTTTTTACAAGGGCATGGAGTGACAGGACGAGGGGGAATGGCTTCAAACTGGAAGAGGGGAGATTTAGATTAAATATTAGGAAGAAGTTTTTCCCTGTGAGGGTGGTGAGCCCCTGTGGCAGGTTGCCCCGAGAAGCTGTGGCTGCCCCATCCCTGGAGGTGTTCAAGGCCAGGTTGGACGGGGCTGTGAGCAACCTGGGCTGGGGGGAGGTGTCCCTGCCCAGGGCAGGGGGGTGGACCGAGGTGGTCTTCAAGGTCCCTTCCAACCCAAACCATTCTATGATTCTGTGAAAGGGTCTGTGGCCCTTTCCAAAGTGACCATAAGTCTCCGCCTACCAAGGCACACGTGCATTATTACAGATTGCAATGGTGTGAAATGATCACTACATTTAATTAACACATTATAAATTGCCAGTTAATTATTCTTCACATCTTCTAAGACACAGCTCTGCCACTGTTTACCCTGAACTGCTCTCGCCTATCAGGACTCGATCTAACCCACAGAGGGAGAAGATACCACCCTGGTGCCCTCCAGGCCTGTAAGAAGATGCTGCAAGGATGCAGAAATCAATTAAGTGCTGGATGAAGACAGGAATAAGCACAATTAAGGGTGGGGGGGGTGCAATCCCCAACCAAGTTTAAAAGCTATTCCTCATTCCCCAGCAGACTGCAATTGATACCCGACATCAAGGCTGGCAGAGGTGGGCAAGAAGAGCTGCTTTTGAAGGGACAGGTTTCTCCTTAAGTGAAGGATTTTGGTTTCCCGCTACAACAATTCAATATTGCCTTATTCTAGTTGCATCCAAATATTTCTGCCAAGCCTGCGAGCTGCCAATACACTAACAATAAAAGGGAAGACGAGAGCTGTTTAACTGTTACTAGAACATGCCCAGCTGGTTTAGATTGGATATTAGGAAAAACTTCTACACTGAAAGGGATATCAAAGACTGGGAGAGGCTGCCCAGGGAAGTGGTTGAATCCTCATCCTTGGATGTATTTAAAAGCTGTCTAGGTATGGTGCTCGGGGACATGGTTTAGAAGCGGGCCTGGTAGAGTTAGATATGGTTGGACTTGATGATCTTAAAGGTCTTTTCCAGCCATAACAGTTCTATGATTCTAAGTAAGGACATTTAATCTTGCAGTGTGACTGGGCCCAAGCTGGTGGGAAGTAGGCAGGTAACGGGGTCCAGACCCCCCAGCAGCTCGGAGCACGGCTGCAGTTCCCTTCTCCCAGAGCAGATCTCCTGCAGCAGGAACCAGCACACTGGGTGCTCGTGGTGACCCTACAAAAACCTGAGCTGGAGGAAGATTAAAGCCACATTAGACTTTTATATTTACTTATACTGCACTGATGGTGACAAGCGGATCGATGTGCCGGCAGAGGACGGGCAGCTCCTGGCCACAGCCACATCTCCCCAGGCTGAAGCACGATGAGCACCGAGTAGCCGAGGAGATGGGGTGATGTCTCAGCCGAGGGTTTACCCTGTCAGACTTGCACTACCACAAAACCAGAATATTCTTTTTAAGGCACAAGGCCGTAATGGCAGCCAAAAATATCAAGGCATGCTTTTATAGCCGGGGCTACAAGTGTTCAACCAGCCAGAAACAGCGCAAGAAAATCCTTCTCCCAGCTTTTCCCCCCTGCTGTGTCTCTCTGGTATTTGTGCAGCATCACCCCGGGGGCCAAGGGCTGCTCGTGCGGCGGCAGTCCCGCTGCAGCCCGGCAGCGCGGACACATGGCAAAACCGCAAACACTGAGTATCAGCTTATCCAAACTCAAGGAAACCTCTGATGAGGTTCATTTGGGTTTGTTTCAGGCAGCAATCCTGTCTTGTTTTAACTTTTGTGTACGTAGATATCCAGCTGCGCAATCACAGCAAAGTCCCTTAACCCGTCAAATCTGTAAGAGATATGGAATGTACTTCCTCAAAATAAAGTCATTTGTGAGCTTCATTAGAGAGACTTCTCCATTTTTTTTTTGTCTTTTAAGATAATTCTTGACTTAAGTGTGATTCAGGCTCGCGGTGGTACAAATATGTTTAGTTAGACACATCTTTAAATCACAAGCCAAACCTGGGCCTTACTTCTGCAGTACAAATATTTTATTTCAAACAAGATACTTTATACATTCGTTGCAATACCAAAAAGATCATTAAGTTGTGGATCTTCTCTAGAAATATCTATTTGCAAGAAGTCAGAACTCACTTCTCTGAAGTCATCTAGGTAAGTATTTAAGAAGTGCGATTTAAAACAGTAATTTACATTTGTTAATTCAAGGTTGTTCAAACTATTATAAAAATTTCAGAGAGGAATAAGAATTGAATAGCTTAAAAGCATCCTTTGAAAGCTAAGATATTACTTGCCTGCAGGATTTTCTTCCCCTAATCAGCCCACATAGAAGAGTTGTCACTTCTATCTAGTTCACCAGCAGATATGCTTTAGTTATTAAATATTAAATCAGAGAGAACAGAGATTCAATTCAGAAAAATATAGTTCAATCTGCCAAATTGCTACTTTCATAAATTATGTTGTGAACATATTTCGATAAAGAGGGGGTTATTTAAAGATGCAACCAAGTCTGATGATAAATGAGACCCCGTTTCAATTCAAGTCTGCAAGTTTTAACTCAATAAATATAAAAGAAATCAATCTTCATGGTGCATTTTCCTTTCCTTTTTTTAATTTTTTTTTTTACTTTTACTTTCAAGCTAGGTGCCTGCAACAAGAAATGGTGTTGCCTGTACACAGAGATTTTAATATAATATCCACAGAGGAAACAGCTATCTGGCTGAACGGAGTAACACAGAAAAAGAGAGAAAAAAATATTGTAAATCTTTTACTAACTAGGGCTGAGCAAATAATTCATCATGAATAATTCGGTCAACAAATGTAGCCTCCTTTTATGCCTGCAAGTAATTTATAAACAAACAGTGATTTCCCTGTTTTCCTTTTAGTTATTCGACTTAATTCAATAATTTTGTTCTCTTAAAAACAACAGCTCCTGCTATGGACTGTGAGCGATCTCCAATTAAACCATGTTTTGTGGCTTAATTTGACCAGAACAACCCCATGCTGCTGCTCAAATAACACCTCTCCTGATGAGTCAGACCAAAGCGGAAGAAATTTAGTGCGGACACGGGCTCCCTTCCATGGGATTACACGGACACAGGGACACTTCTGACCTCCCTCTGCCATTTTCCATGTGGAGTCAGATCTTGGGGAGGACAAAGCTCATTAGGGCTCTGAAGCCATCCCGCGGGTCATCCTGTCATTAGCCCCTGATTTTGCTCTAGGCGTGGTGATGACTGTGCTATCAGTAAAGGACTTGGAAATGGCTGCACTTGGGTTAAAAGCTTTAAATCAGGGAAGATGGCAGAGGACACCGTGGAGACAGCTCTCTGAGCACCACCGAATGCACGGGGAGAGGGTTGGGTGGGAGCACCGAGGAGAGCTTCAGCTGCCACCCACACTGCTGAGGGAGCTGTGGGCGATGTGAGCACCTCCACGACCACCTCTGGGTACTCATTGCCTGGTCTACAAGTGTTAAAGTCACATCTCCACTGGGTGTGGAGCGAGGACATAGGGGCTACTTATTGCAAGAAAATCTCCTGCAGCTCAGAGACACATCTTCGGTGACAGTGCAGCCCATGGGAGTGTGGTTCACAGGACGCTGCTCTGAGGACGGTCTCATCAGACATTCAAGGTGGTACTGTAACGTCCCCAACCAGGAGAGTGAGCACTGCTCCCGCTTTTCCACTCATCCCCTGGCAGCGTAACCTGATGAAGCACCCAACCAGACACGGCACTAAGTCAGACAGCAAATCTGTACAGCACACACGACCAGCTCACGTTCTCTGCAGGCAAAGGTTTGTCTCCACAGTGATGCCACCACCCTGCCAAAATACCAACCAAACAGAAAGCCACCTCTCTTCTCCACTGATTGATACAGATTCAAAGAATGGTCAAGGCTGGAAGGGCCCTCTGGAGCTCACCCAGTGCCACCCCCTGCCAGAGCAGGGTCACCTCCAGCAGTTGCACAGGACGGTGTCCAGGCGGGTTTGGAATGTCTCCAGCGAAGGAGACTCCCCCACCTCTCTGGGCAGCCCATGCCAGTGCTCTGCCACTCTTAAAGGAAAGAGAAGTTTTTCCTTGTGTTGAGATGGAATTTCCCATGTTCCAGTTTGCTCCCACTGCCCTGGGCTAGGCCCACTGAAAGGAGTCTGGCCCCCTCCTCTCGACACCCCACCTTTACACATTGAGCAGCATTGATGAGATCCCCTCTCAGCCTTCTCTTCTCCAGGCTGNGGGCCCACTGAAAGGAGCCTGGCCCCATCCTCTCGACACCCCGCCTTTACCCATTGATCAGCATTGATGAGATGCCCTCTCAGCCTTCTCTTCTCGGGGCTGAACAGCCCCAGGTCTTGCAGCCTCTCCTCAGCAGAGAGATGCTCCAGTCCCTGAGCATCTCCATAGC
>RSEF01000012.1:22068860-22080847 GCA_003993805.1 Himantopus leucocephalus | reverse complement strand
TTTTTTGGAAGTCGGTCGCCTCCAGGATGCGCGGAGCGGGACAAAGGGCGGGGGGCCGGGCGGCCCCGCTGCTCCCCCCTCCTCTTTGGGGGCTGCCGGAGGGACCAGGGACTCGCCCCCGCCTTGGGGAGCCCCTTTGGGAGAGGGGGGGGGGTCGGGTCGGGGGGAGCGCATTGAGGCGGCGGGGTCGGTGTTACCCGGGGGGCGGCAGCAGATGTCGGGCGGCTATTGCCCATCGCTCCCGAAGTTATTTAGCGCTGCTTCGGTGCGTTTTTCCCACCAGGCGATGGAAGGAAAAGTAACAGAATCAAACTCAAAAGTAGACAATAACGGTGTCCGAAGGCGGGAGATCACGCGCAGGATGCTCGTGGTTTTGTCCCGGAGCTGCGCGATAGTTCCCAAGTAATGAATCTCTTCAATAAAAATAGTTTGTGAACCTTTTAAGTCCTTTCCTCACACATTTAAAGGGTCCCTATAAAACGAACTGGGTATTTCCGAACAAGACTATAAACCTTTTATGGAGAGTAATTTAGAGGTGATCTCGCAGATGCTTCAAATGACCAAAGTCGCGTACGGCGTCACTCCCGACTGCTGCCCGAAGGGTCCTGCCAAAGTACGCCCGAAAGTCTTGCGAGTTGCAATTTAAATTAATTTAAAAGACAGACACACTGAGAGAGAGAGAAAACCCAATGCACGAAGCTTCCCAGGCGACACAGTAGTTAAGAGTATCGGATTTGTGATGTCCAATCCGACTGCAGGCTCCTCCGCCCCGTGTACCCCCTCAGCCATGCCTGGCCACCTTCCCTGTCCCCCCGGCCACCCTCCCTGTCCCCCCGTGCTGCGGCAGCGTGTCGGACCACGGCCCTGAAGGGCGAAACCTGCGCTCTGCAAGAGCTGAAGTTCAGCTTTTGCCTTGACAGTTAAAAAGTTATCTGAATAAAATTTTATGTAGTCCCTATAAAATTATATATCCTAGTAGGCATTTTGGACTTTAATAGACCGGTTACTGTGACGGCTATGAAGTATTTTCCATTCACCTAGAACAGACGTGAATAATACCACGGATTATTAAAGGAAATAGGTTGTTGTATCAAGTTGTATAATTATAAAGGGATAAAAACTTTTCAGTGTTAACTGTGAAAGACCTTTTTTTCCTAACTTGAATAAATTCATGCTGAGCGCATCCAAACTTATGCTGCAAAAAGAAACTTCTGTTCAGTCTGATTTACCAGGGCTCGGAGAACTGTGTAGGCACGCATCCAGCTTGGAGGCTGGGAAGCCCTGGTTTAAAACCAGTCATATGTGCGTTCGATTGCAACTCGCCGAGTAAATGCGATCATTTAAATAAGCACTAGTTAAAGCCTTCATCATCGTATCATAAATAAACACTAAGTACCCTTCGGTATTTGAAGAAATACTAATTGCCGCTGGGATGCGGAGCGTGGCGGCAGAGGAGGCGGCAGCCCACGCGGAGGGGATGCTGCAGCCTTTTGTTTTCCTTCGATACAGTATCGTGGCACTGCAGAAGCCAGGGAAAACTTTTGCTAATCGGCGTGCGGTATTCCTGCTGCATCCGTCTGTCAGCAGGCGGCCGCTGCCAAGGCAGGCGGCAGCTACCAGCTCTCCGTTATTTTATTTGTAGGGACACTTCAAGCACCTCGGATGAATCATAACCCCAGTCAAGTATTACTGGTACTGCAGCTCGCACAGTTTAATATTTACTGAAAAGGTAATTTATTTGCATTATTGAGTCAATGGATACTTTTGTTGTTGTTAGGGATGATATAAACTCCAAGTTCATTTAAACAATAATTTTTGGGTTGTTTTTTAATTTCTTGTAGGAATTGTTTTGAAGCTTTTATTTCTGTTAATGATATCAATGAGTAAAAAAAAAAAAGCTTTTTTCACTTTGGTAGACGGATTAGAGCTCCGTGCCACATTACTTCTGCCTCTTCTGGAACTGCTGCTTCCCCAAGCGAACGCCTTGGAAGCGCGCCTGGTCCCAGGTCGGGCTTTGTGTCAGGCTCAGACTAGGATCAGGCATCAGAAAAAGACAAAACCAAAGAAAATAAGTTAAGTGACGTTTATAGAAGAGCAGGTTGTTAAAAGCATTTTTTTTTCCAAGCGGCAAAGTAGCAAGATGATGAAAATGCTTACTGAAGGGCCAAACATTTTCAGAAATAAAAATCACTGTCTTTTACTGCGCACTTTGTAACTACGGAGGTGACTGTTCTTTGAAGCCCTGATTAATATAAATGAGTTGTAATTTTCTGACCAAGCCATCCTAGTTCACATATATTATTCCATTGGCAGACATGTGGTCTCCACAGCTGTCCCCTCATTTGTGTATGAAATGGAAACACTGGTGGCATTTGTAGGTTACCATAGTTACACGAACAATACACGTGTGAGGCTTCATCCTGCCAAGCTCCAGATTTTTTCCTGGCAGACATTTTGTAGACACAGAACTGAAGAAAATCTATGTAAAGTTTTTGGAAGCACATAAATCCTTTTCTCCTCCTATCTGTTTATACAAAGCTAATTGACAGGGAACCTGCGCTTCAGCCTCACGACAGCTGACTCCTGTGTCTTCTCCCAGTTGGAAATGCCATCCTGGGAACTGGGAGATGCGTGATGCTCCCGGGAATCGTAAATTCCGGGCTCCAGTCAAGAGCAGTGAAGTAATTAGCAGGATCAGGCCTTAAATGCTATGGCAAATACAGAACACGTCTTTCCTAAAAATAACCTGCAGCCCAGCGAGGTCTACCCCAAGGTTTCCTCCCGGCTGTGTTACGCGGGTTGGCCATGCCCGGGGGGCTCCCGGGGGGCAGAGAGGCAGGAGGAGCCATCCCCCACCCGCCTGCTCCGTCAGGAGCATCCGCAGAAATCCCGAAAGCGCACTGAAAAATATTCCCATACTCAGTTTGGCCTCTACAATTACCATGTGCCCACTACGGGAAGGACTGACAACGGTAAAGAAATCACAGAGTTGGCTCAGAAACTGATCTTGTTGGCATGTTATAAAACTAGTAAATAACGGTGTTTCTCTAAGACTCGGAGTGCTTAAATTCTGCAAAGAGATATCAAAGGACTCCTTTGATAAGAAACAGTCTACCGAGGATGCGCTTGAGTTAGTCAGTGATTTTTCCAGTCTCATTCTTTTCCCGTAGCTGAGTAATTAAGTCCTCCACTAATGGACTTCATAAGGTCAAAAACAGAATGTGCCCCCGTACAGGTTTAAGAGGTACCCAGATTAAAGTTCTTCCAAACCACGTTCTCTTATTCGTTGCTGCTTAAAAACCTGCAACTTTATTCAAATTTTGTTTTGCTATTTAGACGTCGTCTTTCCTTTTTCTACATACGGCACTGAAGGAAAATACTGGATATTTTGTATTGGCCTAATTCTCCTCCTGTTGAAGATGGCAGAAGTCTTTGGCATCAGTGGGAAGAGAATTAGTCTCTGCTCTTAAATTATACTGCAAAATGTTTTTATAACTTCACCTTCTAATTCCTAAGATCTTAATCTGGTGATACAAGCCAGCATTTTCTGGACTTTCCAGCTGGCTGAACTATCAAAAGAACAGGACCTGGTTTTAACCTGGAGTACAGTTTCTAAAGGTGAAGTATTTGAGACGGAGTAGATACCTATTGCTTTTTTCTGTTTAACTTAAAGAACGACAGGGCAAAGCAATTGTAAGTAATGGGCATGAAATATTTAACAGGATGCTGTACTGAGAATGCACAGAAGTTATAAAAGTGCCGTAGAGAAACAGCTCTTTCCCTTACTTTATTTGGTACAGTGGTCTTGCCGCATAATTCTCCCTCCAAAGGTGCCGCCCTTTAACCCTCCACGGTAACACAGGGCGGTATTTTCCCCGGCCACTTCACAAACCGAAGCGGTCCGTTTAACACTGGAGGCAAAGATTACTTACGGGGTTTATTTAGAAATTTTAGAGACTGTCAGCAGCTCATTTCCAGGTATTTAATATAACAAACTCTGGTGAATCCAGCAGTTTATGCATCTGTCAGCTTTGATTAGCGCAGGAGTCCCAGCCGCTTCTCGAAGCCGAGACCCCTCCAGGTATTTGGCAGGGTTTGCCTCTCGCTGGGTACTACAGCAGCGCTCGCCTCCGCGGGGCCCTTGCGGCTGCTCCCACCGTCGGCTCGGGGAGGTGCAGCCCCTCGCCTGCACCCAGCGATGTCCCGCAAGGCTGGGAGGAGGAGGTGGGGTGGGTAATGCACGGGTGGCTCGTGCGGAGAGGGCTCTTCTGGCCTTGGAAGGGAGCAAAGCCCCAGGCAGGTGGCAGGGTGGGTGGTGCTCTTCATGCCGTGCTGCTCCAGGAGCAGGACTACAGCAGGGTCTGCTTGTTTCGCCACCGCAGTGGGTGGGAGCCATCGCCGTCCTGTCCCAGCTGGACAACGCAGCCGCACTGCCCCGGGGAGCACCAGCGGGGAGGTCCCAACGGGCCCCCAGGCCTGGCTGGGCACCGTCCTACTTCTGAGACCAGCATCGTCAGCTGGCAGTCACTTGCTTCATCTCAAAAGGGTTGCTTTTGTAGACAAGCAGGAGGTCTGAAAGTCAAGTGCAGGACTGAGAAACGGCATAGCTGACACTGGGACACAGGAGGCGTTTGTAAGGATGTGTCTGGTATGTCCACGTGACACTCCTTGTGCACGTATCGAGTATTATCTTCCAGAAATACCAAGTTGTGGTTCCATATACACATATTCAATCCCAAAGACGTTATAAGGTTAGGGCTGAGACCAAGACCGTATTTCCCTGTGTTCAATAAATACCTTTCAAAACTGGAGAAACTCCACCACTGACAATGCAGTCAACCCAGATCTCCATCTCTGTAGCTGTCATCTCTGTCCCGTTCACTGGAGTGTTTCACCAGAGGTCACTAGTCCTTATTTTATCACGGTCAGGTTTTAAAGATAACATGAATAGTTTGGAGAAGACTAGAGGCTGTCTCAGTTCATGGGAAACGTTCCCTGGGTTTCTCCTCTGTACTGGAGTCTGGGCTTGTTCAGCCTGGAGAGGAGAAGGCTCCGGGGAGACCTTGTTGTGGCCTTTCAGTAGCTAAAGGGGGCCTACAGGAAAGATGGGGACAAACTTTCTAGCAGGGGCTGCTGCGATAGGACAAGGGGTAATGGCTTTAAACTAAAAGGCAGAAGATTTAGACTGGATATAAGGAAAAAATGTTTTATGTTGAGGGTGGTGAAACCCTGGCGCAGGTTGCCCAGAGAGGTGGCAGATGTCCCATCCCTGGAGGCGTTCAAGGCCAGGTTGGACGGGGCTCTGAGCAACCTGGTCTAGTTGAAGATGTCCCTGGTCATGGCAGGGGGTTGCACTAGATGGCCTTCCAACACAAACCACGCTATGGTTCTATATATCGTATACTCCTCAATGCCTAATTTATTTGCTTTATAACTACTTTCATACAGTCAGTGTAACTTGAGTCATCAAGCAAAACGCAATCTTTAGAGTGTGTCTTTAGGTAAAAATTGGATTCACACGAAACTCCTCGCTAACCCCCAACTGCAGCAGCAGCACGACGAGCACTGCACAGGGTATCTCCGCTTCCCGGACATGCCGCGATGCCAGCTCAGCTCCCCGGGCAGTCAAAGCTCCCTTGTTTGCATGTGGTCCCAAAGACTTGGGCCACCTGGACCAAGCCCAGGTTTGCTGTCATTTTCAGGGGTTGGTCAACAACATGGTGAAGAATTAGACTAAGAAACTTCTAAGAAACGCGTAGAAGTTACTTGGAGAGAATTATCGAGCTTGTCCAAAATTTGGTAGAATAGCATTTTATTTTTTTGTAAAATATCAAGCAAAGCTGGGGTTGTATTTTGTAATTTGAAGGTGTTTATCATTGATATAATGAATCCTACAGTTTCTGTTATTTCATGCATCATTTGATTTATTTGATTACTCAAGTCCAAAAATACCTAGTAAATGCATACCTTGCTAATGTGCTGCATATAATCACTAAGATGCAGATGAGCTACTGATTGGCCTTGCTAAATTTTTAAATTACAAATGATCTATCACTCTAACAGAAAGAGAGTAAATATTGATAGTTACGGAGATCCACCACTCAAAAGGCATTGCAGTGACTTGTAAATGCACTGCAAAAATAACTTATTTTACCCATAGATGAACGAGCAGTTAAGTGAACCAGCTGCAAAAAGAAAAAATTTTCTAATAGCTGCTGGAAAACAGGTCTTTAAAATGGTTTCATCATCGTATAAGGCACCAAGTTAAACCAGATAAGTGTTCTTTATAAATTCATTGGCAAATATGTTTTCCTTTATCCTTCTGCCCCCTTTAAGTGAAAAAAGTCTTGTATATACAAATTAAACATTACTGTGCCTGAATGAATCGCCTTAATTAGGTAAAGACTTTATCTATAAAGCATCAATAACTTAAAATTTTGAGGGAAACGACTTCTATCTTTTCTGCAATAGGCAGCAATTTTAGTACCTCTGTATTTTGCAAGCACTTATGAAATAAACCCATCTGTGGAAAAACTGCTGACTTTGCCATGACAAGACTGAGAACTAAGGCTTAAAGGAACACTTTATGGGTCTATTCTTAAACATACAAATACATTAAATATGACTTCTCTCCTCTTTCTCTCCATCTCCATCTCATGAACTTCTCAAAGGAAGACTGTGATCTGTTTTCTGCATAAAACAAAGTTAGTCTCAAAATTTAGGTGATACTTGAGATAAAGAGAAATAGCTAAATATAGGCTATTAACATTATCACCATTTGCAGTTGAAGGAGCCTTCCTTTCCTGATGACATAGTAGATGACCTGCTCTACGCTCCAAGCAATACTACTCAAACAATTTTGGAATGGAATAATGATGGAAAACATATACTCCATAAAACCTGTATTTTCTCAGTACAGTGTAATGGTACATCGGGTTATCAGTTGTGAATGGAAGAAGGTCGTCTTCAGAAAAATGAAAAAAACTTCACATAGAAGTCCATTCAAAAGCGCAGAAAGATTTGTGAAAAGGGGTAGGAACGGGCGATGTAATACAGCTATCTGACTGGAGGGAAAATAACTTTTTTCTTAGAACAGAGTAAAGCCTTAGTTCAGAGTAGTACCAAACCCAAATCTCTGGCCGCTTAATGGAATTACTTCTATCCCATCGCAACTTGGTTGACTTCCAAATCTTTGTCTTGGTGCGAACAGCCTTTATAGTAGATCTCAGCACCTCCCATCATAAATCCATTTATTTTGTTATTGGTATGTTCACAGTCTTGAGTGAACAGTAAGGTGTCTCCATATTGGTCAATTAATATATGGTTTTATTAACATTTATAGGTAAATATAGCTCAGAAATGGAGAATTTGATCTTGCAAGCATAAAACTCCTAGAAAAAAATCAATAAAAGTCTGTTTTATTCTAAGGGCTGAAGTCTGTATATGCGCACTACATGTATAAACTGCGTAGATATAGATGTAGGCTGACAGTAAAATACAGTTCAATACTTAATCACTAATAATTGAAAACTAAACACATAGTACAGCCACAGGAAATGGAATTATCAAAGTAGAGTGTAACAAGGACCAGAAAAAGAAGTCTCTTTTTTCTTGCTTGAAGCTAAACAATTGAAGCTATGGCTGGCTGGCTTATTACATATACATACGCACACATGCATACATATAATTTTTTAATAACAAGTCTTATGCATTTCCTACAGCCAGTGCTATTATGTTGATTTTATAAACACATACTGAGATACTGACTCATTGCAGTTTTTATTTATTGGCCACCATTTCTAGCAAAGGATTTTTTGGCATCCTTTATGGTAGTAACAACTACTGACATGCCGGGGTCTTTCCCAACTGTGGGGGATCCTGAATGACTCATAAAACTGGAGTTTGGTCTAGAACTGTGTAGGAAGCAAAACAATCACACTGCCAGAAAGCCAGTCAGCAAAAAGAGAGGAAGAGGATTTTCTGTTGCTTCGTGAAAATCCTGTGGAATTCTGGCATCCATATTTCTCGTGGTTAAAAATATTTCTCATGTGCTCCTTGCTTCATCATTATTAACACTTCACTTCCACTAGCCGAGCTGCCTTGGCTCTCAAAGCAGTCAAAAACCAAACAGGAAATTCTACTCCAAAATCCAACCCAGTCAGTCTCTTAATGCCTTGTTCCTCTTTTAGAGCTTTTTTTTTTTTTTTAATTTTTATTTGAAGTGTACTGATTTTGACAGGTAGTAAGAAGTGGAGATTATCTGAGTTGTTCTAGTATGAAATCCTCATGAGATAGGTGCCCCCACATGTAACAAGAGGTTCAGATCCTTCCATGTGGTCCTGAGATCCCCACTATGCCAAGACTCAATTCCATTTCTATTCTTTAAATCTGATTGGAAGATGAAGCAGTATGTCTCCAGCCTTGGTCCTCTTTCATTCTTCAGCCCGCAGATACACCAAACACAAAAAATAGCTGAAACAGGTCTTCCAAAATCAGTTATGCTCCGTAAATTTTAGACACTACAAGCTAAAAGCAATTAGGTTTAAATTCTCCCTTGCATTTAAAATACAGAGAAGGCTATGAAAGCATTACAGCATGTACAGGTGGAAATGAGAGAGTTTTGCCAGCGGTTTGTCCTCCATCGACTGCAGGTAGTTGTCCTGCGTTTCGGCGCAGAAGGGAAGAGCTGCAAGGAAGGTCTCATGAAACTGGCTGTTAACCTGACAGTGGAAGTTATTTGGTTGGTTGTCAGGAAAGCTGATCTAGTCAAATAATTTTATCTGGCAATTAAGTGGAATGAGGATGATAATCACAGACGTGATTCTTCTCCATCAAATGAAATAAAAGCTTTACTACTCTCTTCATATTGGACAGGGGCAGGTCCTGCGTAGCGTGATGTGAAAACTAGAGTCCCGGGCAATAAAAGAACGGCCTATATTGTCCCAAGATTCATTTATTTTATGAAATCAAACATAGGAAGAAAGTAGATAGTAAGCTGGGTTTCTAAGGTAAGAATATTACTACTGTACAAACATATCTTGCCTTTTAAGTTTTCAAGGCTTTTACATGGCTTTATGAGGTTTTTCTTTAGCAAAGAAAAAACAGACTATATAATTTGACAACCCACTGTTTCGAAAGCACTTATTATTCCTGATGTTTCTAATATGACTTGTTAATGGTAATTTGCAAGAGATTTTCAAACAGATGAGCGAAGCTGGGTTGCGATTCCACGGTTGATTTGATGGGCCATCAATATCCAGTAGCTGTACCCCGCATGGTGTCTAGCGCCTTGTACTCGAGATCGGTGTATGAATGAAAAGAATTTTTCTCTCTCCTGCAAATTTACTTCAAGGTTTTAATGAAAAACATTGTATCAGATATAAGCCTTAAGAATAAACCTCAGTAAATTACAAATTTTAAAAATTTAATATGCTGTTTCTGCAGTGCAGGCATTATGAATAGGATGCTCTTTGCATTTCTTCTGTGGAGATATGACTAGTATTTTTCAAAAGAACACAGATAAAGCATGCTAAGGTTGTCTTGAAATACAGCAAATGGCCCTCTCGCCAGAGCTCTCCCTAAAATTAAACACTGACTTTATTTTGATGGAATGTGTGTACAGACAAGAAGAAAAAGTAGGCATTATTTGCAGGGAAAAAACTCCAAAGCTTAAATATTATAAATCCCTGAGGATGAGTTTTGAAGCTTTCATGCCATTATTACACATCCTATGGGCCCTTGTTTTTGTCTTTGCTTTTAATAACAAGCTCCCATTTTCAGGTTCTGGTGTGCTCTTTCAGCTGACTCACATCATTTTCAGCTTGACTCTTCTGTATTTTACACAGTTGAGGCTTGTAAATAGCTTATTTCCTGATGACATCGGAGACTTTAAAAACCTCAGTATAAAAGGCTCGCCATCAGGCATGATTCCTCAATATTCTTCTAAATAGACAGGATTGCACTTGTAAATTTGATTCCTGGGAGAGGAGCCCATTCCGTAGGTCAGCTGTAGATGTCCCGGTTATTAAAGTCGAAGTCCAAGTCCAGCCTCTTTCTCTGGGATGTACAAGGTCACTGACGCTCTCGACTGGAGCGAGCCCTGATTTTACTAACACAAGACTTTAGGCCAGGTTTGCTGTTGCGCTTACTTGTGTGATTTAGTGAGTGCACGTACATTCACGTGGCAGTATTTTAATGCCTCCCTCTCCCCTAAAGCACTACCAAAGGTTATTGTTCACCCGCAGTACGGCACCAACAGCTCCGTTTGTCTCTACAGAAAAGGGGTGGCTATCGCTCTGCAAAGGCCCTGCTGAAGCTCAAAGCAAGGCATGTCCCTTGTCACCTCCGACGTACAATCTCCTTCCCTTGAACTTGTCAAACTGTCTTAATGTGACTGTAACGAACTCAATCGGAGCTCGTTATGGGTCAGTTCATCTCCAGCGTTGCTTCTAGCGTAAGTAGTTCTTCAGACTAGGTCTTTGCCAGACCAACCAAGCCAACCTCTTTCCGTGTCTCCCGTCTGGACGGGCTCTTCCTTTCCCTGACTATGGGACTATTCATCCCAGTCTGGATTTGCTTCTCTTGCTCACCGTGTTCTAGCTGAAGTCTTACCAGTTCCGATGCCTTCTCACTAATCCTCGGTCACTGCAGTACACTCCAGACCCCCGGCCATGGGTGTCCGCAGCATAATGGGCATTTTCCTCGTGACCCACCCGAATCCAGGAGGCAGCAGCCCAGGACAAGTTTTCCCAAACTGACTGATCACGGAGGGTGTTTACATGGCAGCAGCTTCACAAACGATGATGATGGGGAAACAAGAAAGCTGCACGAGTCATTAGCAGAACATTAGCACAAGAGACAATTTTCCGAAAGACTGGCTCCGTTACTTAGGCTCAACATATGAAAATGTTTCTGTGGAGAGATGGGAAGGTATTGCGGAGCAGTGTGTGCTTCTGGCTCACAGCAAGTGCAAAATAAATTGCTTGTCTTAGCCCGAGGTAATCTTCTTCATGTATCTGATCCCTCAGATTTTTACCTGGGCGCGTGTAGGGTATATGGCTGCCAACCAAAAGCTGTGCTGATTCTCCTTGCAATAGAAAAGAAATTTTGCAAGAATGAAGCGCTTAACTGTGGAGAGAGAAGATTTTCTGTGGTAGTGTCACTGGTTCAAAACAGACACCCAAATACCCATCTGAAGACTATATTGTTTCTTTTTTCAGTGATTTTTAATAATGACCATTAATACAGATGTCACGGAAGTGACAACATCTTGTCTTCCTATTACCAAGAAAAAAACTGTTTCAAATCTATTTTTTCTAGTTAGCAAGTTAACTATGAACACTTTTTATGAACAGTTTATTTCACAGTTGTCCCTTTGTATTCTCCTCTTTACTGCATTATGGACTTAAGCGTACTTTTTGTTCGGATCACCTGAACAACGAGACAAACTCCAGCAGCACCAGCGAGGCTGCGGCTGCCAGCACGCACCTCCCTCCACCCCGCAGGAAAGCTGAAATGAAGGCTCTTCTGCTCCATAACCAGATACCCTCCCCCATTATGATTTCTTGGGCCAAACAAATACTCAATATTAAGCAGGTTTTGCAACCCAGTCGGAAAGAGAAGCCCCAGACGAACCCTCCACACTGAATTTCCAGGACAGGAGACACAGGAACGACGTTCCCGTTTCCTGCAAGAAACATGACGAAGCCAACAGCCCGGAGAGCTGCCGTGGGTGTCCTTGCTGACAAAACGTGGTTTCTTAATGCCGTGGGTACTGAGAGGTGCTATGGAAAATGCACTGATTTAGCCCCTAGTAAAATAATTCCCTCCATATCTCTCTCATAAAATTAACCACTATTTCTGTTGATATCCCGTTAACAGCTGTTATGACTGTTGTGGCGGTTTAGTACACTAGAAAATACAACTTTAATAAATGAGGGGGAAGGCAGAGAATGCTAAAAGCTATCCTTTACACGCTCAGTATCTCA
>RSEF01000012.1:22005975-22068760 GCA_003993805.1 Himantopus leucocephalus | reverse complement strand
GGGCTGCCATTCCCCCTAAGCACAGCCCTGAAACCGGCGGGGGCAGGTGGAGCCCATCAGAATTTACTTTTTGATTACACTGGATTTTCAATTATAGCCTCACGCAAGCTGCCCTGGGCTGGGGGAGACTGGAGACGGTAATGTGCAGGTCATTTCTAAAGAACATTTTCCAGTTAAAGAAAATTAAATCCATTTGCAGTAGCAAATAGCTAGAGAAGAGAAAGTGTCACTAGTAACTTGTAAAATCGTATGTCTACAGTGATCGTAAACCCAGAACTCTATTCAATAAAACCAGAAATGCCTTCTTACCAAGGATGAACAATAAATATAATGTGCAAGTAAGAGGATATAAATATTCCACAAAAGAAGGATTGAATTCAAATTTTTTTCAACATCTAGATGTGCTCCGACATATTTTAAAAGAAGCTTTAAAGTCTTTTTTTCAGGCAGTTTCATTTTTAAATTCATATAGCTACATCAGAGCTAAATCAGTACTAAAACATCGTTAGGGCTCACAGCTTTATAAGGTTTGGAGTTCTTCCTCTTCATCTACTTAAAAAAAAAGTTACAGGAGAGACTCCGAAGGCATGAATGTCTGGAGCAATATTGCCTCTGGTAGCGGCCTCTGTCTTGGTGCAGGCTGCTGTCCCCCATCGTGCCGCTCCTTTCCGTGCCCCACGGAGCCCGGGCTGCCAAGCTGGAGCAGGGACATGTCCCTGCCAAGGGGACAGCCCGCGCGGAACGGCAGCTCCAGGCACCTCCAGTACCTGTCCAACACTGTTACCGGGTGAAACCACTGCCTGCATTATTAACTGGCAAACACTGTAATCTGAAAAATCTGGAATTAAATCAATTAAGCTTTCGATGTCATCAGTATTCCTAGAACTGCGCGGTTTAGGTCAGCTGCAGATGGATGGTTACTGAGAGGCAGGCAGTCAAGTCAGCGTAACTCGGTTCACGCCGACCTCCTCAACACCCCGTGTCAATACAGTCCTTACTATTATGGTGCCATCAGGATTTATTTTTTTTAATGTAGTTCATGTCTTACTCAATTCTTCGGTCAGTTGAAAGCTATTTGAGAAGGAATGTTTGTTCTACATCTGGCTCTTCCCCTCCAGCACGGGCTTCTCAGCTCTCATTCAAGTCTCAGCTACTGGAGAGAAAATCTAACCCAACAGGGTCAAATGCTTTCTGGCTAACGTTCCTGCTTCCCCTCCTCCAAAACACAACCACGGAACAAACAACAACATGCCACAATAAAAATGCTATTCGGTGTGTCCTACTTATAGCGCTATATCATCATCTGAAAATACTGTAATTTCATTATTTAATACGCTGATCAGATTTGGAAGTAAGAGCGGTGTATAAATGGCATTCCTGTCACCACTACCTAGATGACCATTTTAAAACTATTTTTAAAAGCCGTATTTAGTTTTATTATTTTATATAGTAATATCTTTTGTGGGCTTTGACTAGGTTGAGGCTTCACTACGTTCCAGTTGAAAAAGATGCCATTTCCTGCTTTCTGCTATTACTGTTTATCAGTTACGTACTCTGACGTAGCACAACTCGATTCTTTTAATTACATAAAAAGACAAACCTTTTGTTTGCGAGGTCTCAACAGCAATCATTAGAGCCTGAGATTCACAGTGTTGCCTCGAATTTCAAGAGGTCTGCTCTTTAATGCCTTAAGCAGGTCTGGCGCATGCCCGGCTGCCATCCGCTCTGTCTTTGGTTCGAAGCTTGTTGCACACCGGCACGAACCTGTTCAGCCTTCCCCGCGCGGTCCCGGAAAGCTGTGCTTTATCTGCCGACACCGATGCGCAAACACATGCACAAACCCTCAAAACTGTGTCCGTGCTTTTTTTCAGCAGCAGTAATAGATAAAGTTGCAGGTACCAAAGTGAGAACGAGCAGGATTTTACTGAGAGCTTAGATCTTCCCTGAATACCTGTTTAAAGACCCACGACGCAACAGATTTTCTGAGGTACACTGGACACTGTTGGGTTAATTTAAACACACTCTTGCACGAATAACTTCAGGCTAAAAAGATATAAATTGTGTGATTCACACAGTAATTTGGAATTTTGCTAAACGATTCACGTATGATGCGCCATGTAGTCCGAACAGCTAAAATAAGGACAGTACATTCATTTAATCAACTTTACTGTTATTGTTTGGTGCTTAGCTGGATTAAACCTAAGCTGTTTTCTGGAACCGATTCGATTAACTCGGATGAATTTTGGCAAAGTTTGTACGCATTTAGCTTGAAACTTATGAACCATCATCTTCCTGGGCCTTAATTCCACACACCTGCAATCCCGGCCTCGGGGACGGCTCTGGCTCCCCGGCTCCCATCGGCATTTCGCTCTCAACACTCGTTTGAGCCCTCACCGCACTCCCACCCATGTCCTCGATCTTTAGCGCTTCTCAAGCCATTCACACAAATATCGCAGAGAAAAACTGAATGGTAGCCGAAAGTTTTATTTTCAGATGATTGCACAGATTGTTACGTGTGGGGCTCTCACATCGCACTCAGCTTACTATCACTTGGGAACTATCAGGGTTTTCTCACATAAATCCCAAGTAGAAGAGAGTTCCAAACCCGACATAACTTCACCGTACCAGATCAGGGTTTTCCTAAGAGAGGTGAATGTTAGAATAATTATTGTTTTCAGATATTTTTCGTTAAAGGATGACAAAATTAAATAATATATGAACTGTATGTGAGATGATCATAACATATACCCTAATCTGTTTTCAGGAACCTCTTCAGACACCGATTTGCAGAAGATTCTGGAAGACAGAGGAGCAGCTGAGAGTCTTCAGGCCATTTCTTGTCTTCTCTAAACTCAGAAAATCATCTTTCACCTTCTGGATGTCCAAGCCTTTCACCTTAAACTTTAAGCTTTCCATTTTCTGCCTGATAACAAACTACCCTCTCAATCTGTTGGTACTTTAAGGGGCTGGGGAGCTGAGCTCACTAGCTGGCCAGCATGGCGAAGCTTAGAGTTGTGTTAACTGTTTGCCAGTTGGTGCTAGAAGTGTTAACGAATTCATTAACTGAGTCTTCCATACAGAGCAACGAATGTCCGCAGCTTTGTGTATGTGAAATCAGGCCGTGGTTTACACCACAGTCAACGTACAGGGAAGCCACAACAGTTGACTGCAATGACCTTCGATTAACAAAAATCCCCAGCAATCTTTCCAGTGACACTCAAGTCCTGCTGTTACAAAGCAACAACATTGCAAAGACCACAGATGAACTCCAACAGCTGTTTAATTTAACAGAATTGGATTTTTCACAAAATAACTTCACAAGTATCAAAGATGTGGGGCTCTCAAATCTCACCCAGCTTACCACTTTGCACCTGGAGGAAAACCAGATAACGGAGATGACTGACTACTGCTTGCAAGACCTTTGCAATCTTCAGGAGCTGTATATAAATCACAACCAGATCAGCAGCATTTCTGCAAATGCATTCTCCGGCCTGAAGAATCTTCTGAGATTACATCTCAACTCCAACAAATTAAAGGTTATCGACAGCCGTTGGTTTGATTCTACTCCTAACTTAGAGATTCTCATGATTGGAGAAAATCCAGTGATTGGAATACTAGATATGAATTTCAAACCACTCTCAAATTTAAGGAGTCTAGTTTTGGCAGGTATGTATCTCACAGACATTCCTGGCAATGCCTTGGTAGGCTTGGATAGTCTTGAAAGCCTTTCCTTCTATGACAACAAATTGGTAAAAGTTCCTCAGCTTGCGCTAGAGAAAGTTCCAAATTTAAAATTCCTGGATCTCAACAAAAATCCAATTCATAAAATTCAAGAAGGTGATTTTAAAAACATGCTCAGATTGAAAGAGCTTGGAATCAATAATATGGGAGAACTCGTTTCTGTTGATAGGTACGCGCTGGACAACCTGCCTGAACTTACAAAGCTTGAAGCCACCAACAATCCAAAGCTGTCTTACATCCATCGTTTGGCATTTCGCAACGTTCCTGCCCTGGAGAGCTTGATGCTGAACAACAATGCCTTGAATGCGGTCTACCAAAAGACGGTGGAATCCCTTCCAAACCTGCGTGAGATCAGTATCCACAGTAACCCACTCAGGTGCGACTGTGTCATTCACTGGATCAACTCAAACAAAACCAACATTCGTTTCATGGAACCTCTCTCCATGTTTTGCGCTATGCCTCCAGAATACAGAGGACAGCAGGTGAAGGAAGTGTTAATACAGGATTCAAATGAACAATGTCTTCCAATGATCTCTCATGAGACCTTTCCAAACCACTTAAACTTGGACATCGGCATGACAGTGTTTTTAGATTGTCGGGCCATGGCAGAACCTGAGCCAGAAATTTACTGGGTCACTCCTCTCGGCAATAAAGTAACTGTCGAAAGTCTCTCAGACAAATACAAGCTGAGTAGCGAAGGCACCTTGGAAATCTCTAACATCCAGGTTGAAGACTCCGGGAGATACACCTGCGTCGCACAAAACATAGAAGGGGCTGACACGAGGGTAGCTACTATCCGGGTGAACGGAACGCTTTTGGATGGTACCCAGGTTCTGAAAATCTACGTTAAGCAAGCCGAATCCCATTCCATCTTAGTTTCTTGGAAAGTTAATTCCAACGTCATGACTTCCAATTTAAAATGGTCATCGGCCACTATGAAGATTGATAACCCCCACATTACGTACACCGCCAGGGTCCCGGTTGACGTACACGAATATAACCTCACGCATTTACAACCGTCTACAGACTACGAAGTGTGTCTAACCGTGTCAAATATCCATCAGCAAACGCAGAAGTCCTGCGTTAACGTTACAACAAAAAATGCGGCTTTCGCGCTAGATATTTCAGACCAAGAAACCAGCACTGCCCTCGCAGCAGTAATGGGATCCATGTTTGCTGTCATCAGCCTCGCCTCCATTTCTGTTTACATTGCAAAAAGATTTAAGAGAAAAAACTACCACCACTCATTGAAAAAATATATGCAAAAGACCTCTTCAATCCCACTGAATGAGCTCTACCCTCCACTTATTAATCTCTGGGAAGGTGACAGTGAAAAAGACAAGGATGGTTCTGCAGAGACCAAGCCGACCCAAGTCGACACATCCAGAAGCTATTACATGTGGTAACTCAGAGGATATTTTGCTTCTGGTAGTAAGGAGCACAAAGACTTTTTTGCTTTATTCTGCAAAAATGAGAAGTTGAAGACTTTTGTATTTTTGACTTTGCTAGTTTGTGGCAGAGCGGTGAGGACAGGTGGATATTTCAGAATTTTTTAGTATAGCGTATCGCAATTGTTTGACACAAATGGCAGCTTCACCTAGCTTCCAATTCCTTTTTTCTTTTTTTTCCCTTTTTTTTTTTTTTTTTTTTTTTTTTNTTTTTTTTTAGTTATTGTGCTAAACTTAATGCTGTTCTAACTACAGTGCTGAATAAAATTAATGAGAGGCTGGGGTTCCCCCGCGATTCAGAAGTAGCACAACCCCCTTCTGAAGCCATCAGCAGAGTACAGCGTCTCGCAGGCTAACACACGGTTTTGAAACTGCATTGAACTCGGTTTGGACCACCCGTCTGAGGACTCGTGCGCTGAGAAAGGGAGACCTTGAATGACGTTAGTTGACTGTACTGTAATGTTGTATCAACTGATTTGAATGTTTTTGACTTTGAACAATGAGTTTTCTTTTTTTCTTTTTATTTTTGTAGTAGTTGAAAAGGCTTAGGTAAAGCTAACAGGCAATAGAAATATGTACACCCGATTTTTTAATGTAACAGACTAAATGTTAATTGTTCTCTTATTCTTTTTATTATATTTAGTAGACACTTTTGAAGAATACTAGAGTTTTGTTGTGTTTAAATCACCAACACACGGTGTTTAATGAAGGCAGAGCTATAATAAATTTAGTTTTGTTCTGATTTTTTTATTTTAGAAGTCACAATCATGTATTGGGTTTAGATGTCACTAGTTTGACTGGTGATCATGTTTTCACATAAAATATATCCAAAATGTTATATAAAAATATCGTGGTTTTTTCCTTGATGGAATTACGTTTCAACAAAGTTCCAATTTTTTTTTTGTATGCGTTTATTTTAATAGCAGTGTTTTGCTAGATGCACTAGATGCAAAATATTGAAAATAATTTAATCTGAAAAATGTATCGGTATGGCTTTTGGACTGTAAGTCACATGCAGAATCAAAACTGTTTGGCATAAAGGTACACAGCAAAAATAATTCAGAGTGTGTAACAGAACATTCTCCTTTTTGTATACTTTTCTGTTTATATTCGGAGCTAAGATATAAATGAAGCTGACATTTAGCTGTCATCATGATCAGTTAGGACAAAAAAACAACTCAGTGCTACCAAACTGAATAAAACAGTTGAATTCTGGCATATAGTTTTTGAAAAAAAAAAAGTTAATTGGATTAGTGTTCTTTTAAAAGCAGAAATTAAGATAGCTAAAACTAACAAGGAAGTAATATGTTTGGGTCCAACACTGAACTGTATTTTTTACAGGCTTAAAATTAACCAGTGCTCTAAGTATTTTATTGAATTAATACGGTAAAAGCGCAAAACCTCCGAAAGCAGTGGTGTTTCTATGCGTGCACTGGGTATAATATAAATGCATAATTTACAGTTGAACCTACAGAAGCTTTGTACGGTGTCTTTTCTGAATCCACGGAAGCTCTCCGCAGGGACCGCGCACGAGGCACAGGTCAGGGGGGGTTCTGGCGAAGTCCGCGGTTACACTTCTACTCGGTCCCTAATGAGCAAGCACAGCCTTTTCTACACTTTATGACCACTATCAATGTGCAACTTTTTAAATGTTTTTACATACCAAATATGTTCTTGGTAAGTAAAAGTTAATTGTTAAAATAATGGATGTGCCTGGGTTTTGGGGTTGTTTGAAGTTTTTTAACTCACTAGCTTCTCAAATATATCAAAGACACAAACCCCCAAATTTACAGATGGCTTCAAACGTCTTTTTCCCCTTCAGCCAACTGTCTAAAAGTGAAAAAGTGATCAGCACGCTTTCACTAATAAGCTGCTTTGGTGCAAAAACTTCAGTACGTCTCTTGGATACATGCCTTGTTGATCTCGCATTTCAACGTAAGCTGAGTGAAGCTATTAATTATGCATTTAAATCAAGTACTTATGCTGCTTTAAACAATCTTTTATATGTTCATGAGATTTCATACCTTTTTAATCATGACAATTAGATGTTGGGTAAGGCAAGTGTCTTTTGATCATGGAGAAGTAGCATGGTGGAAGCTTTTATTCGTCACCTTCTCCTGTATTTGTTTTTAATGTTAATGGAAAATTTCCTCTCGCCGCCTTCTCCAGAAGAGCTTCAGAGCAATAATTATCATCTTGTCTATACGCTATTCTAACCTTAAAACTGCCTCTATTATTATAGCAGACATGATGAGTTAAAACTGAGATCTCTTTTGCAGTGAAGATTCACTCCACTTTTTCCAGACAAAAGGACACAGTGAGGACAAGGTTGACAGCAAAATTACGGCCTCCAACTCGCATGACATCATAAAATTGTCTTTAGAAAATTATTAATTGAACAGGTGTCAGACGGTGCAGAGCAAACCCCTTTCGCCATCATCTCCTCAGCTTCCAGCAGCACTTGGACAGCTATACCATAAACAGTAACGAAGATCACGCAAAAACCAGCGATCCCACTCTTCCTCCTGCCTGTCCCCACCTCCCACCCTCCACTGCGCACACCTTTGAGATCTGCTGGCCTTCTGAACGCGCTCCTCTCCACCACTCCCTGCTGGTGGAGACAAACCACACCGAGAACTCTGTGTGTGTGTGTGGCCGGATTTGTTTTCACCTGTGGATCTTCTGCAGCCTGGGCAGTTTCAGAAACAGAATGACTGGCAAGAAGGAAGGTGGCAGGGACACGTGGCCACAGAGCAGGACAAAGCAGCACTCAGCAGTTTGATCAGCAATCGCCAACAGCAGCTGGGGGGTATGGGAAGTAAAGCAATGTTTATCGTGGTCCTTTCCATTGGGGAGATAACAGACCTTTTGTTGCCTGCAGACCTATTTGGCAGTTTTATGCCATTTGTTATCTTTTTAGAGCAATGCTGTTGAAGAACAGCAGGAGGAAATGGCCTCGTGACAGCCATCCGCTTCTCCGGGATGTGCTGACTGCAGTGTTTCAGGGTAGCTGATGGTGCCGGGGCTCTGGGAGGGAGATGCAGGTCACCTGCGGGCAGCTGAGCAGCAAGAAGCACCTAGTTAACGCGGTATATTCTGTGCACACAGCCAGCAGTGCTAAATATTTTCAGCCTTGTAATTTGACCCCTTAGAATTCTATATAGGTCCCCTGGAAATTTAAATTTTCCTAATAGGAGAAAAAAAGTGGGTAAGAGATTAATCACATGTGGCATATAATCTCAGTAAATAACCTTCAACCTTGTGCTAGCAATTTTGTGCTTGCAGTTTATTGTGAGCAAAAATAAAAATACTCTGCCTAATTGCCTTCAAAATGTATTTGCATCTACTATTCACAGAAGACAACAAGCCACCCCCAGTTTGCTCGGAAGCAGAGACTGAGACCAGCCACTTTAAAAACAGCATGGGAAAAGACATTGTTATCTTTCATTTGGCTAACAGTTTAGAAATGCTGTGTAAGAGTAGATATTTCATACCCAACTAAACTTCTGCAGTGTTACTTCCACTTGGTTGCCCAGTAATAAAATATTTCAGTCCCCTGAAGAGCAAACAGCTCACTCAAGTGCGGTACGCAGTATTCCAGCTAAATCCACTTTTCATTTCCTCACCTAAATCATAATATCCTATTGGATTGAGAGAGGATATTTTCACCCACGAGCCGAGACTTACACTGGACGTGGTCTTGGAATAAAGTGCACAACTACACCGATACTCTCATAGAGTTACAATCTGCCCTCCAGCCCTGCCTCATGAATAGGTACTCATTTAGTTACTAAAAGAAGGTTACAAAGAGAAAAGGCCAATGGTTTGGACCACTGTTTTCATAAATGGGTTAAAGCTGGAAATAGGTCAGCCACTCTGAGACCCAGCGAGAAGTGCACGAACTCGCCCTAACGCCACCGACAAGCTGGCACGTAAGTGATAAAAGGAGCATCTTTCTGAGTTCAAAGTAGGCAACCCCTTTTGCTTTCTGCTGGCAACCTTGAAAACACGGCTGAGGACAACCCACTGCAATGAAATTCCTAAAAGTAAGTGGGATAAGCAGCTGGAGGCTACTTCTGCAAGATCTCCACCACAGCCGACGCACCCTGTGTGGGAACAGGACTATTCACTTGGGGCATCTCTTCCAAATCATCACACCGTCCTGCAAAGCATCGCGATGGACACGTGCCAGTGGGCGAGTCGTGGTGGAAAAGCACACAGGCGTATGGGACCGGTGCCGGAGGAGCTGTTTCCCAGTCCACCCACCACACTAGGAGTAGCTGGCTGTTACACTGCGATCCTGCTCCACGACCCACCACCGACATGAATGCCGCTGGAATTTGCCTTCTCACGCTCACCGTGCCGACAGCACAACTGCCGCAGCCCCAGCGCCCACAGCTACGGAACCCCCGAGACCGAAGGGCAAGGTGAACGTGCTACCATTGAACTTCTTTCTTCAGGAAAGCCCAGAGTGCCTGAGCTGGAGATATCAAACGCTGTTACACGTAGCCCTTGTTAAAATACCAGCACTGTAGCCCTGCAAAAAAAAAAAAAATACTACCACTACCAAAACCCCCAGATAACATTTCTTTGCAGTGCCATACAGAAATGAACGCTTTGTGTTTCCCCTGAACTGTCAACCTTTTAATCTCCTTTTCTGCTCTTTCCAACTCTTGCAATTTTTTTACATTTGTGAACTTTTATCCACCCCCTCTCGTAGAGTTGCTCTGCAGTCAGCCTTTCCCCTCGCTCATCCTGCCCCCCACCCTTCTGCCGTTCAAGGGCGAACCCTTCACAGCCTCGGTCATCGCGAGATCGCAAGAGATTACACTATAGCACTTTTAATTTGTACTTAACTTTGCAGCTACCTGGTTTCCCTGCCAACCTTTTTCCCTTCACCTAATTCTTACCCTGTTTTCCTACCAGCCGTCTCCATCTGGAGCGCTCAACGGCTGTCGGGTGGCAGTAAGAGTCAGGTCGAGGACGGGACCGCGGCAGGCGGCATGGCAGCGCTTCCCTCCTGCCTCCCCGCTTACCGCACAACTTTCGCTTCCACTTAGCAAAACCCCGAAAGGTCTTCCCATGTCTCTCTGCTCCAGTTCCCTATCCGCCCCTATTCATGAGCACATTATGACCCTCTGTTATGTTTTCTACTGGTATGAAAGCAACAAAAGACTAATTTTTCTTTCTACTAAGCTAAAGGACATTTCCCATAAAATTTGTACTTTTGTATTTTTATGTCAAGTAGACCAAAGGAATGCTGCATCATAATAAAAGAGTCGTAACAACAGTTTTTGAAATACATGAAAATAAATACTTTGGAAAAGCTGGAAGTGATCATTAAGTAAAATTTTCAAAAGCAAGTAAATGACTTAAGAGCTTACGTCTCATTAACTTCAGTGGTACGTTAGGTGCAAAATCAGGTAAATGAGATTTTTTTCGAGTGCATCTGGAAGTATTAACTTTCCTTAAATTCTGAGCAGCTGTGAAACATTTTCTGTGGAATTTTATAACTTTTTTTTTTTTCCCCAAAAATCACTTGAAAACATAATTTTGATCTCAGCGGGGGGGGAGGGGGATTTAAATCCTATCATCCTCAGTGGAGTTACTGATTTGCAGTGATCTGAATAAGGTGTACATTTTTAAAAACTGCAGTTCCAGGTTTCTGCTCACAACTGGGAGTAAAAGTTCTTGGCAGATTTTTTAAACAGTAGCTTTTCCTACTGCAGCCTGTTCTGCTGGACTTGATTCCAAGCAAGAATTAATGTATCAGAAAAGATCAGGGTGCGGAACAAAGAAGAAAGATCACTGGAGTATTGACTAGTTTCAGTTTTGAACACGATCATTTAATGTGAACAACCCCAAAGACTCTGCAATGTGCTTAAGGACTGTGCGCAGCCTAATAATGCAGGTCATTTACAAATCCATTGCTCGAAAACATGAACAAGAGGTGCTCATAACTAAATTTTTTTTGGTTTCAGGTATGAAATTACCCTTTTAGCCTTCATATTCCATTTGAAGAGTTCCGTACAACAACAATTAAAAAAAAAAAAGAGGATTCTACATCCTGTACTCAATTACATGTTTGTCTTTCACTGCAAATCAAAGCAGACGCAGAGAACACAGAAGCTGTGCAGGCAGCTGCCGTGTTGAATGCTGCAATGAAAGCTCGCAGCGAGATTAGGGAGAAACCACCCCAATCCAGGCGTTTCGGGTTTAAATGGTGACACGTCATTCACATGGCTCCATACTGAGGCTGCCGTGCCGCGCACCTCTGGAAGTCACGGTCCATAACCAGGAACAGATTATGAATGTATGTTGCCCTTTTGCTAAAAAATAAACATGTCGTCACCTATTTCGGTCAAAAGGTACAGCAGGTTTTGTTGGGGTGGCTCTTAGAGATCCGTGCTGTGCCCAGATGTCAAATACTCCGGTAACTGCTAAAAATCACAGTGGCTTAAAATGAAGCAGCCATGCAAAGCAGTGCCTCAACTCTGAGCGTTCCCACGGGAGGAAAGAGACCCTGCTCCGAAACGAGCACCACGAACGTCCTCAGCCTTTGCCTTTGTTGTTGTATCACCAAAACAGAAGAATTACCCAATTTCCTCTGAATTTGATCAGGAGCACGCTAATACAGCCAGACAGGCCCCTGTGAACAGGGCCAGATGCAGCCCCGCTGCTAACAGCATCTCTCTCTGCATACGACAGGATGTGGAGTGGTAGCGGGGGCTCTGGTCACATATGTCCTTGGAGCGGTGTCCCCTTGGCCTTCAGCAGACCTGGATGTACCTGCCGCGTCCGTGCGCCGGCACAGCCCTTAGCTGCCATTTCCCAGAGGACAAGCACTCCCTCCCTGCGCTGGGGAGCTCCAGTTCACTTCAGGAGTCAACTGCTCAATTTTGTATTTTTTTTTTTCCTTTCCTTGCTGCTCTGCAGAGCTCTCCGGTGCCTCATTTGCAGGAAACCATCCCTCGGGGGGCCGGTGCTCTTCAGTGTACGCTATTAAAACCCTCTGCAAACATGCAACTGAATTCAGCTTCAAAATATTACTGCAGGAAAAGGAGAACTATATAAGCAGATTAAGGCCAAGAGGTTTGGGTGCCTAATTTAATTTCTCTGGACCCTGAGCTTTCCAGGGTATTGTATGTTCGAATGCAGCTGCCATGAAACCTCTACGTAGGCAATGAGGATGTAATTCATATTGTTCATAAATAAAGACCTAGTTTTTCTGACTTGCTTCACATCCCAGAGGAGCTGTTGTTGGTGGGATGCCAGAATCCATGTCCAGGGAGCAGCATTCACCCACCCGACACTTGAAAACATCTTGTCCCATGCTTTCCAGCCTCGCTCCCTGCGCATCTTTCAGCTTTGAGACATAAAGCGGAGACCCGGCTGACCCGAGAGCAGCCCCCTTTTCCATACAGACTTAATTTATCCCTCGGGCACGTCTACTGGGAACAAACCCACCCGAAAAAGTTGTGATGTGGTGCTGTAATGGGATGATCACATCCAACACGCATGCATTAGCGAACGGGAGAGAAACAATGCCTACACAGATTGCCACTAGCATTCGCTTCCAGTGCAACTTTGATGATTTAGTAATTCTCTTTTGTTTGAATTTTTGTGTACTACGTAATGTATCTATAACATGCACAGAGAAGCACTGAAGAGAGACGGGGCAGCGGTCAGCAGGTTTCACAGACAAAAACGGCAGAAGAGCAGCAGCGTGCAGCGCTGCTAGGTTCTGGACTAGATGAGTATGCTTTAGGGACCACTTTTACGTACCCTCCCACCCTGGCCACGGTCCACTCCTTTCCTTTCTGAGCCTCTCCTGCTCTCCTCCCGTAACACTCCAAGCCGCAGCCCACCAGCAGGCAGGTCCAGCCTCCCTACCCAGCCCATTGCTTTCCCTCCAAGTCTCCTCAGACCACCACCGTTTCCCCTTCTCTGTCCTCCCTCCTGTACGCCAGGCACTCTCTCTCTAGGATGATCCATAACAGAAATAGTTCTCTTGTATAAACGAGGGTGGGATGGGAATACTGCTAACATTACCCTGCTGATGAGCCAGCCAGGAGGATGTAGCTCCTGCACCACCAGTAATAAGCTAGCAAGTCTGGGAATAAGCTGAAGATTAAGGTCACAAAATGTGGACACAACTAACGTGCCATAAACGGAATAACAGAATGCTCCTGATTTCTAGGAAGAAAATGCCTCTAGAAGAAATCTTCCCCAATTTCTAGAAAGATACTATAGATATTCCCAGTAGGTTTGTTAAGGGAAAGAATGAACTTCTGTTGAAGGAGCCGGTCCTAACCCAGAAGAGTATCTGCAGCAATACCTTGGTACATCATAGCCGTTTGTGACGGACAGATGTAACATTGGGTTGTAACTGCTTTAAAAAGCCCTTTAGAATTTATGAGGGCATCTCTGCGTGTGTAGGCAATTCTCCATTCTGATGGAAATAAACAGAAACTAAAAAATGCAACAGAGATGTCTTCCACCATGTAGTCGCTGGCAGAAAAGCAAAAAGCAAGCAGGGGTCCATCTCTACTTCCACGCTGCCTTACCTGCTTCAATTTCCCCAGAATGGATTACATACATTCAGCAGATCATCATCAATATTACTGCTCCCCTCTCCTTTGCTGAAAAAAAAACACTATGGTTCTTTTGACATAGCTTTGTAGACAAAGGTATCAATACATTTATTAGTGACAATACCATCTCACTGATTTGACTCATATCACCCGTTTAATAAACTGCCAGTTTTTCTAAGAAACAGAGTTGAACCCCAGTACTACGTTCTAGGAGACTGTGTCACAATCTATGTAACTGCGGACTAAACCATCGCCTAATATTCCGCTGATCAAAATACAGAAGAAAGGAGGAAAATCACAGTATGAGCATCTGCGCAGCCTCCTATTTGTACAATTCTTGAACAAGGCTTAGTCTGAGAGTGAAGCCCAAGAGAGAACACAGCTGTTCCTCCCCCTACTCCTCCTCCACCGCTGAAGGGGGAGCAGAAACATTAGACACAGCAACTTTTCAAGATTGACCTAAACATATCTTGGAGAACAATTAAACGAAGGTGCAGATGTTTAAGTGCGTTGCTGAGCAGCACTTCCAATGAGCTTCTTCAATGGCAAGAGCTATTTAAGGCCATTTGCAAGTCCCTAAACAGCAGATTAAAATTGGTTTTATGGAAAATGATGTCGTTAGCAGTTATTGCACCGCTCCCTATCCTCCCCTAGTGTGAAGTTTTGCTGTCACACATCACATGGGACTAATGTTAGAGAAGTGGTTTCCGTGGCTTCCAAGTTCTTTCTTGTCAAGGCTGAAGCTGATAGTAGAACTATGAACGTTCAAGGTTATCAACCGCAATGAACTTTTTCTGAACTAAGTTTATCAGAAAAGACTGGGAGAGTTATGCTGCAGCTTCAGTTATATTTTAATGGAGTCTCGACACCTAATTTCCTTTGGAACAATTTGAAAATCTCATCTCACAAGAGTTTTCAGTTAGTTTGCTTTCCCCGGTGATTCATTCTCCTTCACGTAATTGTATGAACTGAGCTTACACAAGGTCTCAGATCCTTATCTTCTTAAAGTCAATAAGAACTGTACTACTTCTATAGGCAATAGTCCGTTTCCACAGCCTTCTTGAACTGTCTTTGAGAATTTATATAGGAGACTGCCTTGATAGACAGAGACCAGGAAAAATGCAGCAGAAAATGTAACAAAAAAAGACATTACAGACCATGTACAAGTGCACATTATTTCTTTCTAATCCTTTCCTGTTCTGCTCTCCTGTTTCTTTCTTCCCTTTTCAAAATTTTAAAGACACTTTATTCTATTTTTCCTGGGGTGAACCACTGCCTATTTTTGTCCTGCCAAGGCCTAAGCTGATCTTTGGCTAGCAAGTAGGAACAAAAAGCTAAATGAAAACATTACCCATACTTCACTCATGCCAATAACCTTTTTTGTTAATGTAAATACAATAAAAATTCATACTCTGAGCAAAGAAAATCTCTAAAATCATTCTGAATATAAGTCTTAGACAAAGGTTGTGCGAACAAGACTTTTATATCATTCCCTAATTCCATTCATTGCCCCATTCCCTGTGTTTGATCAAAATATATTTTGACTACTGGACAGCTACTGCACGTTGACTCTGATTCCCTGTAAAAGACAGCACATAATTCTACTTCTGTCCTTCCTCGCTCTGCTGGGGTAAAAAGGACTGGTACCTTGTCTCTATTAAAGATCCGCAGCAAGACAAACACTCTGGTTACCCGGCATAAAGAACATGACCTTATGTCAATAAAGCCAAGGAGCCTTTTTCTCCTCTGACACACTGAAAACAGAGCAGCTCTGCAAATGTTTCACTTGATTCTACACCCACATTTATCCAGTAAGCAAACATAAGCCTAATAGCACAGGTCAAATGATCACCACAGATAAAATACATACTTTGACTATTTTGCCTACAGCAAATCATCAAAAAGCTATTTAATAATTCAAATCCTATGCAAAACAAGACTACTCTAGTATTTAATATCAAGGTTTCTTATCTTTATATTGAAGTCTGCATAGAAACATTGGGTGGCAGAAGCCACTGAATAAATGGTATTAAAGGGTTAATAATATTTCAGCTCTCCTCATCTGAAGAGCCCTAATATTCTCCAACACCTTTAAGCCAAAGCTTTTCTTTTACTTCTTTACTTTCTTCTGCTGCATGTACTTTTCCGTGACGCCAGAGGCAAACACGCGAGCTTCTCGTCCTTCTGAAGCTCCTAAACCATGACCCTTTACAATTCTCACAGCACAAGTCAATGCAGACCCTCTGTTCTTCTGGAAACCATCTCCATTCTTCTTTTGAAGAGAGACAGGCAAGACCTCTGAGGTCTCATTTCCTCAAAGAGAAGAGCTTCTTCATTTTCTTATCCCTTAATGTTCTGAGTAGGGAAAAACAGTTTACACGTAAAATCATTAATCTTAATATTTTTCAAGTAGTTCTGTGTGATTGTTCTAACCTCTGCTATGAATGAAAGCAATAGCTGTCAAGAAATAAAAGGCCAAATAAATCCTCAACAATTCATCCAGAAGATGAAGTCTGGAAAACCTCCAGCCTCTCAATCTTCAGCAGGTGCATACATGTCCCTGATTTACTCCAACCACAGTCAGCTAAACAGATTTCTCATCATTTCATTTGAAAAGCTAACTGATTGATAGATGGGGGGCATGAGCTTGTATTATTAATGATCTAAAGTTTTGCCAGTGGAGACCCATGGCTGTCTCGTAATGACAACTACCTCTCCACTAGAAATAGAGTCTTCCAAGCACACAACGCAAACAGGCTCAGCGTGGATGACAAGAGAGGAGCCAAGCTGCTATTAGGGAGCAAAGTTGCATCCTCTTATGAAAAATTAGTGACAATTTCCAGATTGATTAAATATAGGAAAGAGTCAGTAACACAGTGACATGGAAAAATGACAGGGCTTTTCTTTAAGCGCCTTGGACAATGGGCTTTGTCCCTGTCCCCGTGGACGTGAAGTGATGGATCACTGCTCCCCTTGTGCTTGAAACCCCAAAGCAGGCTCTGGGGTGCCCTCTTCTTCCCTGTTACACCTCAAGCATGAAACACCAGGGGCTGTGACCACTGCTTCAGGGTCTTCTTCCCTCCCTCTCTCCAGGTGCCCTCGGCAGTGATCCGCAGTGGGTGGCTCAGGTGATGGGCAAGAGACATTTGGCTGTTTGGGCAACGCTTGCTGAAGGAAGAGTGTCATTTGGGAGGAGACCTTCTAACCTGGCATACCGAAGCACCATACTTAACCTTCTACTCATCTCTCCCATGCCAACAGCTCTAACTCGTTTTTGTTTGAAACATGTCATTGAAAGTATCCAGGCTTGACCAGAAGATATCAAGAAATGGAGAATTTCCCATATTCCTTGGTAATTTGTTTCAGCTATTAATCATTCCGCCATTAAAACTTGTGTCTTTGTTCAATTATAGAAGCTTTAACTGCAGCCACTCTGTATACTGATTTATACTTTTCTCCTCTAGATTAAAGAGCCCTTCAGTATCCAATACTCTCTCCTGCGCACAGTCATACACTGCAATCGAATCGCATCTTGATCTTTTTGTTAAATTAGACAGATTGTGTTCTTCAAGAGTTTTGCTTCCCCAGTGCTCACCTTTCTTTCCTTTAATCTCTCCAGATAAGCAGTTGGCACACAAACAAAAAGACAAAGCTGATTTGAGTTGTTTCCTACTGAGGATTTGCCCCACCTACGCAGACAGAATTTGGGGAGCAAACATTGTCTTTTCATGGCAAGGTTTATACAACGCGACACGCTCTACAGCAAAACCAATTAATACTGACCCGGGGTTTGGTAACGCTACCCAAATTGGCCAATACCCAAGGAAAACATCTCCTTGTTTACCTACCAATGAATACATACACAGGAGGGTATTTCTGCCTGAACCACTTACCATTCCAGAGTAATGCGGCCACTGATGAGACAACATTTCCTGTAGCTAAATTCTGAATAAGCAGAAACTACGTCTCTAAGCAGCGTCATTCTTCGAAGATTCAGTACATGCCACATCTATTAGAGATGGGATCACAAAGAAAATTAAATACAGATACTGGCTTAAGTCGTGACACTTGCCTGTAGACACCTGGCTAGAGAGAGCACGAGGGGAGGAAGCCACATTTCTGTGACTAAGGTCCGTAATAAAGAGCACTTGCACCAGTGGCTTGGCACATCACAGGAAGGGCTATGAAGACAAATGGAACAACAAAAAGCTCAGGAGTTATCAGAACTGTGCTTACTGATCCTGTGGTCCTGGAATTTATCACACGTGAGGATTATGGGGCATCTCACAAGAGTGGACTCAAGAATAAACCACTGGCCTAATTCCTGTCCCCTTGCATTCATAGCCAATGGAATTAAGACATCTAAAAGCTTTTCAAATCCCAATCGTATTAGTTTTATTTAAGGTAAAATAAAACGTGATGTTCTATATGGTATAATCCCCAGACACCCTGATATATCTCGAAAATACCAGAGCATTTGGGAAAGGCTGCTATAAAATGCTGTGTATTTCATACAAGGAACTTCAGAGACAAACGCAGTCATGGAAAAAGAACCGCAGGTGACGGTGAATAAAAAAAGCCAGCATGAGCTCTCAGGAGGATGTTAAATTTCAGCAACCCATATCTATCCCTGCATATGTACCTGAAGTCCTCCGCAGTTTTGATCCCCCAAGCAAAAAATACATAAGCCAATTTAACCTCTTTGTTGTAAAGAAAAGGAATCAAAACAAGCAAAGGAGCAGAGAATACGATTAGACAGAAAGGCAAAGGAAGGGGAACATATTCAGGCCAAAGACATTCAAGCGGGGTTGTGTTATCTATAGTTCAGTACTAAGGTAACAACATAAGGAAGGAATAGGTATCATTTTTTTCTGGGCATGAACAGCAAACTGAAGAACAGATTAATATATATTGATGGAAGTGAGGGCCAGAAGGGCTGGGACCTTCCTGTCCCTCTGCCCGCACAGCAGCAGGCATGCGTTTCAGCCACTCGTCCCTCTGTTAGGTTCAAATAAGTGCAACTAGGCAAGGCTTGAAGAAACTTTAGAAAGACATAAAACCTGAATTAGAAGGTACGCGTGATAGACAAATGCTGGTGTCCTTGGCGAAGCAGCTCCAGTCGTGTACTTTTTTTCACGTCCATGAGTAATAAATCTCATTTGTAATTTGAATTTTCCAAAGTTTTTCTGCTGTTTAGACTTTTATTAATATAAATTCACTGTGACAAACTCATGGTGGAGTGGGCTGCACACCTGTACGTGCAGAATACCAACATATTTGCTATGAATTAAACAAACACCCACCAAAATGTAAAATCACACTGATGCCAGTCCTACTGTGACAGCTTCTACCCCAATATGGCACCTCATTAGAATTAGCAACTGCGCAATTAACTCCTTACTCATACACAGTTTGCACCGTGACAAAGGACACTTTTGCTTAAATAAAGATTTCAGTGTTTGACTTGCAAGTTGTACATGTCATGGGAACATGGCTGGATGACTGATGAGATTCTTTGTGCTTTAATTGCCATTCCACACAGGAAGATGGTGTTCTTCCATGCAAAATAGCAATAAATCACATACACACATTCCTGTCGTGTGAGACAGGAGGAAAAGTGCTCTCAGTACAGTAATACTGGTTTGATTTTGCATATTTTTCTTCCTCTCCTCTCTTGTATGCGCCACTTACACTATGACAGAATGGAAGAGAAAAATGGAGAAAGTTAGCAGGTTTGCTTATTAAACAGCACTTGCAGGAACGAGAATGACAGCATTGGCCACCAGCTGATACACAGAAATTAATAAGCATTCATTCCTTCACATTTGTAGACTTAGCCATCCTTTCCATGACTGAAACCAAAGTGAGGAGCCGCAGCCCCGTATTTGCCATGTGCTGAGCGAGGCCCTGACAGAAGCGGTCCGTGCCCTGAAGAGCTCACTCTCCTTTTAGATACAGCTCAAGAAGGAAATAATGGCAGAAAAAAGGCAGAAACCAAACTGGAATCCAACATCCCAAGACAAAGTTATATGCAAAGTTACAAAAAAATTATTAACAAAATAATTACAACAAATTAGTTGAATTAATTTCTAACAATATCCTTTCTCTACATTAAAACATACAAGTACGGAGAAGGAGGAAGAAATACTAATGCTGTCAGAGAAGCGTGGGGAACCTGACTCACTGTCAACAGTCGCTGCTGATTGCTTGTGCGGTTCCCTGACCCCCCCGCGGCTGCCCAAACCCACGCGTCACCAAAGCAGTTGCTGGATCAGGACCGACCACCGTGAAAGACGGGATGCTGGATGGATCACCAGCCAATTCTCCCATAGCAAAGTCATTTGTTCCTATAATCTATGAAGGGTTTTAGAAATGCTGAGAGCCACATTTTTCTGTGAAGCCCCGACAGAACTATTTACAGGGGCTCCATAACATTCTGTAAAGACATCCACTGACACTATCCACACATCTTCCATAGCATTTCTTTCCTTTTAAATCTCTCTCCAGAGGAAAAAAAATTACAGTTGTCATCAGCTACAGAGGTGTCTACTTTCAGCTAAATCTATATAGCAGCAAAGTCTCTCCACACCCTGTGATGCGCTCCTGGTTGTCGCCGTCGGTCCATGACCTCATTTGATCTCCCGTGACTGCATCACCTCAGCCTCAGGGCTACGGGGTTTTGGAGAGGCTCGGGCAGATCTCCTCCCCTACGCACTGTTACTTGTATAGTGTGTGCAGTGACAAGGCAGCAGGACATCACTAAAGTTTATGGCATACACACTGCAGAACATAGTACTATAGACGATATACCATGTGTATTTTTTATATAGAATCTATATAGCCCAGTACTATATACACACACTATATAGAGCACTATATACGTACACTACACATAGTGTATAGAGCTACAGAATATATACTCAGGGTATTACTAAAGTCTAATTTAATCGATACCTTGGGCAAAGACAAAGCAGTCACCAAAGGAGAGGCACATACCAGGAGACAAGCAGATGTAATGGTATCTTCAAATGTTTAATGATAAACTGGTAAAAAAAAATCACAATCTGAGAAGAAAAACTCTTTATATACATCTATTTCTCTGTGTGGATATACACTATCACACACAAAGAAAATTCAAGAACACATCACTGTTTCTATACCAGCTTTCTATGCAGTATTTTTATCAGATTTTCTATTAAGTAACATCTAAAAATCACAAAAAGAACTAAACGTTATATATTGAGTTGGTATTTTTTAAAAAGAGCTAGGATGTATAAATGTCATTAAGCTTCAGTGCCCTAGGTACAAAATGACTTTCTATGAAAAAAAATCCCCTACAATTACACAGGAAAATAGGGAACAAAAATGAGCCTACACTGGAACTGAGACACATAATAGACAGGATCTTACTTAACTGGAAATCACATCAGCAATTAACATCTCCTGGAGACAAATGACTGGTAAACTGCCCAGCTGAAGGGAGTTATAAAGTTTCATTATATCACTTACAAGAGATTTAACTACACCATAAATGAAAAACATTTTCATCCCCATAAACATGTAAGTAAAAAAAACCCCAAACCCTTGAGATAAATAAAAAATGTGCAAAAATTCCTGCTGATCACCAATATTAGGAATGCCACTCTTACACAAAGGAATGAGCGGAGCTGCAGTTCTGGAAACACAGCCTGAACTGGGATTTACACACACAGAGCGACGGTAAGGTTTTTCAACGGACTGAGGTATGAAGCCAGTACATTTTGATTGTGATGGATCTTGAAGGAAAATTTCACAGACAGATTTGCAATCTGGTGGATTTCTTGCATTTATAGAAGTCGGGACAATAACTCAACCTGCCGCCAGGCACAGGCGCTACAGTGCCTGGCCATCAAAATAACAGGCGTAATTCAAGGGCACCCTATGCCTAATGAGCCCGAATTGTGATTTGCAGAGCTGCCCGCTATCTCAGCCACAGTCTCGCACAATTCAGCCCTTGCCATTTCCAAGAAAATGTCATTTTAGAGACACAGAAAAGATATTCACTTGAGGCTAGGTTAATGCCAGCAAACCAGTCGCTGCCTGAAGTGGCATTTGTCCACAGATCTGCAGACAAAGCAAAGCAAATAATCGTATCAAACGTGTTGGAGCAGATCCACTCAGATCTCCTCGGAGCTCCCTTCCGCAGCATCCCCGTCTTCTGCAGCACGTTCGTCTTACCTTTCATTTCTCATTGACAAAAGAAAAATCACTCTGCTGTTGGCTGCTATAAATATTAACACTACAAGAAAGTGAATTAAAAATGCGCCAGATGGCAAATAACTCCTAATTCAATAACTGCAACCAGAAAGGAGGAGACAAGTCTAAAATTAACACAGCTGGGAGGAAGGGGGTGACAATGTTCGATGCAGTCGAGTGACAGTCAGGATATTCCACACCGTCCTGTATCACAGGTCCACGTGCCAAGGGAGAGCGGGTCCTGCCCGTGACCGAGGCTCCGGCTCACTCTTGAGCCACTCCAGAATTCAACTTTTTAAAATTTATTTTGTAAAAATTCCGGTTTTGGTGAAATGCAGTGCTCCTGTTCAGAATATAAAGAATAAGCTTTCATTCTGCATGCAATCTGGGCTGTCACAGGTATTAATACACAAAATCAGTATGCAACCAGGAGTACATTTAAGTTTGTACCAAATTTAGACTGAAACCTCTGACAAACGTCTATCAGCTCACACAGGAGGCAGACAGGACCCACCTTTAACGTACTTTTGCATATTGCCTTTCCACAGTTTTTAGGTCACTGCAAGACAGAAAGAGTCACTGTCTTTTCAATAAATATAAAATGATATAAAAGTTTCAAAGTGGTTCCAGTACGTCCAATTATCTATCCCCTCCTGGGAAGAGTCTCAGTGGAAAAGTATCTGCTGCCATTAGAACCACCAACCGCACCAGAACAGTCACCTTGTCAGGAACAATCCAACAACATGCTTCTTGCTTTTGCATGATAAACCACCCCGATTTCGTGTACGCTCTCTGCCACGGTGCTGGCAAAGGCTGTGTAGGCGATGCCCCACATGGACCCTCCACCGGGTGCACAGCTGAGCTCCAGTAGGGCAGAAGCTGCTGCCCGCTGTGGTCCCAGGCTGGCCACCAGCTCCTCCAGCCCATCGACGGGATTTAAGGTAGGGATACTCAACGGACAACAAAATCTACACTTAGTTGTGAGTGAGGAAACGCAAACCCCGGTGCATACGGGTGGAAGGACAGCACAGTGAGCCACCGCATTTCCATGTTCCCGGCTGTAAAGCCGAACCAGGTGAGGAAGCCCGCAAGGACGGGCACCGTAACCGACGGGAGGTAAAGACATCGTGGAAGGAGAAAGGCAGGGAAGGCCAACTCCAGCCCTGCAGAGCCATCCGAGCGCCAGCAGCACTGCTCAACCTTTGCAAACTCTGCACAGTGACTGTACTTCGCAGTGTCGACAGAACAGACTTTGTGTTTCAGACAGCAATTAATTATCCTTACATAGCCGAGGGACAAGCCATGCCGACCTCTAAAACCCACAGCTTATGAGTACGCACTACAGGAATTATTTTCACAAAAAAAGGATAATAAAGGCTTCATAATGAAATAGGAAGCTGTGGTCCTTCTGTTGGAGTGTGGTTTTAGTCAAGGTATTACAAAGTACTATTGAATGCTCTTGACTTTTTTGTTGTTTGCTTTTGTATTACAGGTGATATTGCATCATAACATTGTAAAAAATTATTTGAATTGCTGTTTTTCTGACATAGTACCATACAAACCAGCAAAACTAGTCCGGGAAACTGGCTGCAGCATAAACAAAACCACTTGCATTTACTACAGTCACCCAGACTTGGCAATTCTGGGGTTACGAACACGCAGAATTTGAAGGCAACATGCCCCCACCAGAACTCACATTGCCCTGCTCTGAAAAGACATGGTTTTAAGCTGAGTAAGAATTTCCATAAGCCTCCAGAGTTATCAAAACTACACCAATTAGATAAAAAAAATAAAAGATGTTAGGCATTAATTAGAAGAATGCAGTTGCCGCTTGCATGCCAACAGGCAGGAGGAAGAAAGGTAAGGAGGAAACCAAAACAACACTTGCTGTAAAAACCGAGGGGGGCGGATTTGTACCCTTGATCTTGTTTTCCTGAGCTGACAGTGGCACTCAGGTCAGCCAGGCTTACCGCAGGTTATTGTCACTGTTCCACAGAAGCTGAGATAAAAGCTTTCATCTCTTCCATAAAGAACGGAGGTACAATACAGGACACAAACAGCCAACGTTAAGCATTACAGTTCCAGGTCTCCCGAGGTGTAACTGCGATTTAATGTGCAAACATAAAGTTTATTTTGTGACAGAAGACATAAATGCACGGAGCTGCATACGCCGGTGTGCGGGCGCCGCGAGTGGCGGGTCCCCCTGAGGGCAGGTGGGGGGGAACCAGCGCCCTGAGCAGGCCCCTGCCCGCCATGGTGGGCGAGGCACGACTGCCGCTTCACTCCCACCACCCTGAGGGAGGAGTTCCATCTCAACATGGGGAGGGACTTCTTCCCTGTGAGGGCGGCAGAGCAGTGGCACAGGCTGCCCAGAGAGGTGGGGGAGTCTCCCACTCCGGAGACATCCCAAACCCGCCTGGACGCCGTCCTGTGCCACTGCTGGAGGTGACCCTGCTCTGGCAGGGGGTGGCACTGGGTGAGCTCCAGAGGGCCCTTCCAGCCCTGACCAGTCTGGGATTCTGGGATTTCGGAGACCCTCAGCATCATGGACCCAATCCTGCAAATATATAGAACCTGATTTAAGTCCCGTACAGTGACGCTAAGCCAAAGGCAAACAGCGTGGAGATCAGCGTCAGCGCGGAGACCGCCGCGCACCAGCGTTCACTGGTCTCAGTGCCAACCGGCCGGGGGACAACAGGCCAGGCCGCCCAGGACACTACTCCCACTCTGAAAAACATCGGTTCAGACTCTTGCCAGGTTTACGAGTTTTCACACAGAAAATACAGGGAGAAGAATATTCCAGATGCATCCGATCAATTTATTGCTAATTCCTCCCAACATCGCAGGGGGACTGTGCGCAGCCGTCCCTGCGGCGCTGCGGGCCGGGGCCTGCGCCCTCCGCACAGCAGAGCTGCCGAAGCCTCGGCCGCTTGACGGGACGGACTGAGGGACTGCTCCGAAACCCGGCACGGGACACAGGACTGCATTTTGGGGTAGTTAAACCAAACTGAGTTTCACCAGACATCGCTTTCCTATACATAGCAAAAGGGGGGCTGCGGGGGGGGGTGGGGGGGTGGGGGGGGTGTGTTTGCTGTGCCATGTCCATGTGAGAGAACGCTGGCTGCTATTGCACAAACTCCACTTTCCTGACTCTGCCTTGAATGGAAGGAGTTCTGTAAGGCAGAATGTCCGAGTGCTCCACAGATTAAGCAGCAATATAATAAACATAAGTTAAATGTCAAAAATAACCCTTGGGTGACTACGTTACCCAACTCAGCAAGGAAACAAAGCACGGTACAAGCCCCGGTGAAATTCTAAGCCTGTCTGATGCTTCCTACTATTTTCTAATGTTCTAGTTGTCAGATACTCCAGATTTGGAAAAGCAGGATACTAGTTACAAGTATCTGTAAACACATTTCGTAGCCCAGGACTGAGAGAAGTAAAAAGGAGCGAGGAAATGGCGGCTGCTGGTTCAACACAAAAATAAGAATATAAAAGACAAAACTACATAGACACATTACCAAGTCACTAAAGATATCCAGTAAGGCTGAACAGAAATATTTACTTTCTCCCCATGTTTTATGTATCGCATTTGTACACTGTTGCTGACATAAAGCTCCCGTAATGTTGGCGGACACACTGATGCTCCAGCAGAGGCTCTACGTCGGGAGGACGGCTGCGGCATTCCCCGTGGGTGTCACACCAGCACCCAGCCCCGGCATCAGGAGCCCAGGCTATCACAGGTCGGCCGCAGTAAGTGCTGGAAAAAATTCTCCCGTTTTTTCCACGGCTTATAGAAGTCCCACCCTGTGGCCGGTGCTCCTGCAGCAGGGTGGGACTCTCCGCAGCCCTCACTAGTGGCAGGAGAAAGCAGAAGGGCTTCATGTAACCCATCTACCAGAGCAGACACAGAAACAATTCGCTTCTGGAGACAAGAACCACCATGGTTTGGGGGGGCTTGGGGTTTCTGGTCTTTTTTTTGGAACGCAGAGAAAGAAGAACAGCGAGCGGAGCAGGGTGCAATTTACTGCGCTTTCACTGCGCTGCTCTCGGGACAATACAATAAAATCCTGCTGCTCTCTGCTGTCAAGCTGACACATTTTCAATCTCCCCTGAATCATTTTTGAACATCTAAATGAAACTTTGTATTGAATACAAATGGGAAATAGTACTTGCTTAGCTCAAATATGTATTTTTATTTAATCTTGGGGGTGGGGGTCGGTATGAGAAAAATGTTTTCAGGACAATACAAAGGTGTAAGGTGGTATCCGGCAGACTGAGGTTCTGTAAAACTATCTCCAGACTTCAAGGAATTCAAATTACTAATTAGCTCCAAATAAAAGAGAGTGAATCTAACGGGGATGAGAGAAGTGCACGCAAATGGTAGAGATCTTCCCCGTTTCTCGTAAATAAGCAAACAGATCCAGTCAGGAAACTTACTGATGCTAAGGTAAAACCAGAGAAGGGCAGAAAGCATAAACACGGAGGCACCATCACCACCACTATTTTTCCATTTTTCTCCAATTAAATATACCTCAGCATACTGTAGCTTACACCACAGTTGTACATAACATAAAATACACACTGTTTTCAGCACTGCCAAGTCAATATTGCTTTTGGTGTACAAGCAACTGCATTTCCTTATTTTGTGCGCTTTTATCTGTAGAAATCTAGTGTTATAGTCTCTTTTTCACAGCTAATAATACCTTAAAGCTTCTGCTAACTAGTTGAGCACACTCTATGATACCAAACTTTTCATGGTATTTTCACAAGACATATATTGTAGTAACAGCCTGAACGTATGTGGGACAATCTTTGTACAATCTTGCTTTTAAAAAAGTCACCAAAAAATGACATTTGCTTCTGCTTTGGAGCTGCAATGGGTATATAATACACATATTTGTTAAATTTGTTGAAATGCAGTTGACTGAATGAGAATACCACGCAAAGTGAATTGCTTTGCCTTCAGGCATCAATTATCGGTGCATCTTGACTATTCTCCTCCATTCTTTACGTTCTCTGACGTTTCATCTCTTCCTTGATTGGGAGCAACCATCCTATAAATAGATTTTTTTTGGCAGTAATTGGGAATAAAACTGACTAGCATGGACTGTAATCATTTGGAAAATTTAGCCTCCAACTGAATAATTGTACAGTTTTTGGATGCCTGATACACTCCCTTGCTGTCTCTGAAGGTTATTTTGCATTTAATGAGTCTTCGTATGTTTAAGGTAAGAAAAAAAAATATTAAAAAGCTTCATAACAAAGTACCAACACTTTGGACAAGACGCGCTGGTTTACTGCTCGGGTATTCTGGAGCCTCCATGACCGCTACAGAAAGGAATGAAGTGTTAGAGGATGTGTGGGGCACGGAGTGAGGAGCACTGTGTGTGTGCAAGGCAGGGGCAGAGATGGGCTGTTGGCACGGCGCTCTGGGGTATCCCACCTAACTGCCACTGTCAGAGGGGCTCTTCAAGGTATAAAAAAATATAAGGGGTTATAATAGTCAGCTGTAAGATCAAATGCATTACATGAGTATCTAAGGAGACATTGCTAACTTTAGCAACGCAGCATTTCCGAACACAAGGTAAATTCTTCCCTCTGGTGTGCCAATAAAGTCCAAGAAGAACTTTATACCTCCTGAACTCAGGTTACCATCCACATTCCCATTCACCCAAGTTAAGCTCGGCACAGGCACCAATTCCTTTTAAGAAATACCTTTTTGTAAGAATCTTATTTTAGATACAAAATTCATTTGAATGATGATAACCGAAGTATACAACAGTTATTTTAAAGCCCAAATAAATGACATTTTAATTTAAATGCAACCTCTTTTTTGTAACAAGGGAACTTTGGTATAGCAGGAGATGCAACCAATATACTTAATATTGCACAGTTTCTAATTGATTGGGAAGCAAATGTCAGTTACTGAGAAGTGAAGCATAGTCCAATCAAATAAAACAATTGACATTAACAGCCCTAGCAGCAGCGCCCACAGATCATGTATCACTTGGTGCTCTGATCACTGAACTAGTTTCTTGCAGAATGCTGCAAGAAACTCAAGGGTTGGAAGTTTATTCTGCAAAAGAACAGACCCCGGGCATGCCAAAGAACCTCCGACAGCATGGTATCAGGGTTGAAAATCATGCAGAAACCAGCCTGGATAATTTTACTGCCTGGGTGCCAGACACATTAGACCTACCTAGCAGATTCACACTCATCTGTGCATCATCCAGTAGCCTCTCCTGTATTTTTTTTTTTCCTGTTTTTTACAGACAGCAGCCTTACATGGCCCAGTCTGCTTTCAAAACACCTCTCCTCGCAAATACGTAGCAATGAACTTCAAGGCTGAAGCTTTTAAGACCACAAATCCATTTCTCCTGGAACAGGCTGCAAAACTTGGCGCCAGACGAGGCTGGGATGATCACAGATCTCCTGGAGGGTGCTCTTCACTCTTTTTTTTTTTTTTTCCCCACCAGTGACGTGCAGCAAAGGGAGAGGAAAGATGAGACAGAAAAAGAAGTTAAAGGGAACAGTGAGCAGGTATAGGAGAAAAACAGAAAAAGAACAGGAAAGGCAGGTAACAACTAATTTAGGCTCAGCCAGCTCAAAAGAGACCCCAGACAGTGGGTGTGATCTAAGCGATGGAGTAGAAGACAAGGAGCAGAGGGGAAGGCAAGGGCCACATTTCCTGACCAGGCCCTTCTGTAAAAACACGCTGGAAAAAACTCTGCAAGCTCAGGTAAGATTAGAGGGAGCAGAGAAATGCCACAACTGAGGCTGCAAAGCCTTAGTTAAGAGGTGTAATTTCCATTTCAGCATTTGCCTTCATAAAAAGCTACAGGAACAAGGGAGATGAGAGGAACAGCCATTTGCCAGTATTTACTAAAGGAGGGTTTTCAGTAAGTAATTGTTCAGATCCCTTTTTCAAAGCCAATTCAAGATCCTAAGTTTCAAAACTCATTGGAAAGGTGCTGGCAAGTCACTCACACGCTTTTGCCTACAGAAATGTCATCTCTCTAATAAAAACTTACCAGAAGCATGACCTACTGCAAAGAAAACAAGCTTCTCTTGACAAGACAAATTCTTTCTCAGACTAAGCAAGCACATCTTGTTCATGCAAGTCAATCGCTGAGACTGTATTTTTGAAAGTCCCATTACATTTTGCCTTTTAGGGTCCACAGTATTATTGCCTTGGGACTAGAACAGGATTATCTCCCTTTCAAGCCCCATATGAAGATGAGTAGTGATTAATCCTGGAGAAATGGGATTTTTGTTAAATTGTTTTGTAAAAAAGATAAATACAACAGCAAAGTCTATCAGGACTTCAATATTTCACCATCTCCTTCATTGCCCATCTGTACCAGACCTATTCTGCACATTGCCCTCCATGAAAGAAAAGGATTTATAGATATTAATTTCTTAGTCTAGCCAAGCAATAATCCAAGCAGGAAAAAAGTGCAAATCCCAGCATATGTTGGCCTCAATTTTTTCGGACATTTTTGAAGTCAGGAATAACATTGCGGAATTCATCCAGACCTATCCCAGCAGAAGATCATTAGCATAAGAAAAACATCCCTTTGGAGCCGGGGGCTCTTACAAATATTCATAAATACTAAATATTACATACCACTGCTGAAAAGGCTTAATCTACTACAGGATTATCGCAAGAGCTGGAAAAACAATAAAAGACCTTGACACAACTAAAGCACTGCTCGAGTACAAGTATCCCCAAGGCTCTCCCGACCCTAACGCCTGGCACTAGGCTGGTACGGGGCAGCCTGAGCGGTGCCCCCCCTCCCAGCAGCCACGGCCCGGCTCTCGGCTGACCTGCCACAAATTTCCCTGCCACCGAGTCATAGTCAAGATGGGAAACAATGAAAAACAGAGAAAAAGAAGGGGAAAACAGAGTAATCACAGCAGCTCTGGACTGCAGAAGTTCTGCCCTGCACGAACCCAAGCTTTACACCGAAGCCGGGGCTGGGGAGCGGCTCCCAGCGCACACGTGGGGCCGACCAGTGCCCCCAGTGACGCGTGGAGCAGACAGAGCCTACCCGAATTTCTTTATCCTTAACAAGTTTCAGGCTTTCGTTTAATTTTACTCCCTGAACCCTCTGTAATGGGCCACTGCATAACTCACTGCACCCCAAAGTGTCTCCCGAGGCAGCCTGCGCCGACGGCCACTGCCCTCCCCTCCCGCACGGGGCGCAGCCCGCAGAGTGCACAAACACGAAGCACACCTGCGTGTTCATGTCCCAGCAAGAAGCGGGGTCCTTTAATTAACCTGCAACAAGAGGGAAATCTTCCCGTGTCTCACCTGTTGTGCAAGGAAAACCAGGGGTTTACAGTTCATAACCTACGGAAACAGCTGTAACAATGTGCACTTTACAGCCTACAGTATGGGAATGGCAAGAATAAAATCAAAATGCTCACGCGTATTTTGAAAATACAGCCTAGCCACATTCTTAGCAAAAATCTTCTCTAGAAGACCCAATACATACACCCACATTTTGAGTATTATGATGTACAGCTTCACTTCTGTGTCAGATTCCTGCAACGCTTAAAATCCAAATTAATAAAAAATTCTTACTATTCATCGGTTCCATGGAGCCAATCAAACTGAGACATGGTTATTCTTGTAGCCCTGCAGAATACATATTTGCCCAAAATACAGTTCCTAATCACATTGTTTTGAATAATTAGTTCATTGACATTCCTGTGCTCCAGAAAATATCATTAGTAATTTATAGAAGTTGCATGAAGAGTAATAGTTCAGAAAAGCCCAGTATGAGATAAATTAAGCTTACACCTTCATGAAAATCATTAAAAGGTAGCTATAATGATATGCCCACAAATCATCATTCGGATAGACTGAGCAGGAACCCTGCCAGATGTCAAGCCACCCTTATCTCAAATCCGTAATACCATAGCCCTGTACAAGGCTCGTGCTTTAGTTCTGGAGAGATGCCAGCACGTCTGCTGGAACTACTGGTTTGGAGAGTCTGCTGGAATTCAGAATAAGGGGGAAAATCCTGCAGAAAAGGAACACTTTGATTTCCTTTACCAGAGGTACCTTTGTGCTTCCTCTTGTGCTGCTTTCCATCCCCGTCCGCAGACCCGTATCGTTGTCCTGAAATCCCTCTGAAAGACGCGGCTCGGGTCCACCGCCCACAGGGACGCAGAGGAGCCAGCTGGGGTCCTGGGGGCTCCGCTCCACATTCGCCACCACCTTCTCCACAGGGGATTGCCCACCTTCCATCTCCCCAGGCCAGCCTGTGCCCCCCTCCTTTCACCTTCTGATTACGAATGTATCCACACAAGCTTTTTGTTCCCACGCTCGAAGTCTGTTTCTCAGCAAGGGCTGACGCTTTCTCTCCCCTTCAGCCTCCAAATTCTCTTCTATTTCAGATCCTTCCAAGTTATCTTACACCTCAGAGGCACGACCTTGCACCATGATGCTATCATTTACTTCATCTTTTCACATTCACTCTATTTGCATATCCTTACCTTATTATTTATTATTCCACAGAGAGTTCTGCAGCCAAGAAATGTATGAATTAAGCAACATACATGAAAGAGCGTTATGGAGAAGGCACAGCATCCTCAGCTGTTCATATTAGCAATACAAACGATGGGGGGGAAGCGGTCTATGGCAGCCTAATCAATTTCCTGCTCCATTTCAACCAATTACTAGGCATTTGGGGCTTTTTCAAAGTTTAATAATAATAAGCAATATTATCTGTAGATTTACTTAGTGGGGAAAAAATAAATGGTGTAACTTTGAGTGAGGAATTTAAAGTTATGCACATTTTACACACAACTTCAGCTACCTGAAAGAATAGGGAATTAAACAGACTCACCACTTCCAAATTAAATTTCTTTCCAAAATATTTAAATATAAAAATAAAGGAGGCCTGTATAAAGCGTAGCAGTCTATACTCATACCTAAATGGGTTTCATATTGAAAAACACTGAAGTAGCACTCCTGTGTCAAGATGAGGATTCCAGAAAACAGCTACTGCCTTATGTCCTTTTTCCAAAATAGATAACTCATCTTGTTTAGGAGAAGAACGATGATATCAGTCATAACATATTCAAGTTTATTTTTAATCCTGATGATAGTAAATGTGAAAACAAGTTCTAGCAATCAGCTATTTTTATAGGAGTTTTGTGCCACGTGGTAACATTACTTGGCTGCGGTTTACTATCAAATTGACAGCCACCTCCTGAGGATCTTCGCTCGTGGTATGAAGTTTTATAGTCTTCGTGTTGGTTTAATTAACTCGAATCCAAAACCAAGACAAACTTTTTTGATCTGATCTAACTGTTGCATTGCTCTATTCTTAGTTTACAGTGACAACAAATGAACGCTGAGGGCATTTTTCTTAACTTGTTTTTCTGTGTGACTACTTTACGAAAAAGATTTCAGGGCACAGCGCAGGTAACTGGGAATCTCAGCGAAAAGGAGAAGGTTGCAGAGGGATATTGAGACACAAGTAGGACATTGGTCAAGAAAGTTCGTTGAAGATCATCTCCTTGGTGCCCAACATCAAGCTCTGTTTCTATTTACTGCTGACTGTAGAAGTCACACAGCGTGCCCTGAGATCCCAGCAAAGCTCCTCTCCCGCAGGGCAGCCTCAGGGGGGAGCGCAGAGGAGAGGTCACAGCCTCAGCGCAACCCTCCCGCCCCAGCCCCAAACGATGCTGGCAGAGCTGGCTTTGAATTCAAGTGCTCCTGATCGTTTAAACTGTATCTGCCTTCAGGCTTTGCCCTTGCGAAGCCTTGACACTGGAGAGAAAAATGGTCACTTCACCCTTCCACATCACTGGTGTGTGTCTGTAGTAGGCAGCAGCGCAGAGCAGGAGGAGACTTGTAGAGCGGTACAGTTGGTGCTGAGGTCCTGCCATCCACAACACGTACAATTCACAGGGATTTTTCTTCAAACTAGTGCTGCCCTTGCCCTGCAGATGGAATGGCCGTAAGCGGTTACAGCCCATGAGCCACGCTCCTGGAGCACAGAGCCGGTTCAGCTCCATCCGAAAAGAGCTCGGTCCACGCGCTCCCAATGCCTCCTGCACACCCATCGGAGCAGCAGCAGGCAGCCAGGACCGACATCCATCCCAGAAGCACGCTCCTGCTCCAAACTGCAGTGCTAATGCAGATGTATCATCTCAAAAATATAACCATGTCGGAGCTGGTTTTAACAACCAAAATAGTCTATTCAGAATGAGAGTCCTGAACAGCAAAACTTCAGTGCGCCGAGCGCTTTCATAGCAGCGCTGCAGAGAGTGGCTGAAGTACAGCAGTTCCAGCGAGAGCAGGAGCAGACGTTCTGAGCCACTGTTGGGACGGTCTCCCCATCTCTCGCCCATCCCTGCCGGCTGCCAGACCCACTGCTGCCTCACCGCCAGCCTGCCGCACCAGCCCTCCACGTTCCCTCTCCCTTGCTCAAAAAACACTGCAGTTCCCAATACACATATATGTGCGGCATCTTTTGAACCTTTCCTTTTCCCATCTGCAGCAGGTTGGTATTTATCTCCATTTCAAAAAAAAAAAAAAAAAAAAAAAAAGGATGCTGCAGATATTTGGTAAGAGAGTGAGAAATTCTACTTAAAATTCAATTCTTTACACAGATGAAGCAGCAAATAGGTTGGATTTTTGTCTTCGTCCTGTTTTCTGTAAGCTTTTTTTGCCTACTTGTTGGAACTTTCTAGCTGCTCAATAAAATAACAGTTAACCAGTCGGTGATTTGGAACTACTGTCGCCCGGGTTTTCCTGCCAAAGCTCTCTTAGTTACCAACAAACGCAAAGGGGGCAAAGACTCACACTTGCTGTTCTGGAGAGCTGCCAAGCTCCCAACAAAACCTCGCACGTGCTCCTGAATTCCGCATGCCTGCTGTGCGGGCAGTTGGCCACTCTCTTGTTATATTTAAGTGGTAGAGAGCTCAAAAGAGCCTGAAAGAAGAGATGTATAAGAGGAATACGGCCTTGCACAGCCCCCAACATTACGTAACCCCCCAAAACCCTCGCTGAAGGTTGAGGAGAGAAACCCCGTTCCCTTCATCTGTAAATGTGTCCTTACAGCACCACTCAGGGACTGACAGCAAAGCATGCACTACTGTAGCAACAGAAACAAATAAACCTTCTTATATGCTAGGAGTTTATATGTCCTATCCATGAAGAATCAAGTGGGTTTTGGCTAAGGAGAAAACAATTAATAGCCTTAGTCCATGAATATAGAATTTACTAGGGAATGTGTAGTGATAGGACGAGGGGGAATGGCTTCAGACTGGAAGAGGGGAGATTTAGATTAGGTATTAGGAAGAAGTTTTTCACTCCAAGGGTGGTGAGCCCCTGTGGCAGGTTGCCCCGAGAAGCTGTGGCTGCCCCATCCCTGGAGGTGTTCAAGGCCAGGTTGGACGGGGCTTGGAGCAACCTGGGCTGGGGGGAGGTGTCCCTGCCCAGGGCAGGGGGGTGGAACGAGGTGGTCTTTAAGGTCCCTTCCAACCTAAACCATTCTGTGATTCTAACCCAGCTCTGTCATTAATAACAATCCAATAATAAAGCTAAAATGGGATGGGTCAAAACCAGACAGGATCTGTTACCTGCAAAGTAAAATCAAAACTCTGTTGTCAAAACACTCAGGGGATCTTTACATGGCATCTTTCAAGGTCTCGCATCTCCATCCTGGTTTTGGTGCCTTCTCATTTTGGCTCTTCGAACAGCGATGAGAAGTTTGTGCATCATAAAGACCCAAAAGTATCCAACAGAAGAAACATTTATTTTTGTGTCACTACCACTGTTTCATTTATAAGGGCATTCATCTGCTGTTTATACACCAGCAGGCAGGTTTCCCTGCTGTGGTTGCAAACCAGGACATCACATTGTTTCCATGCAAGAAATCCGCAGGGGAAAGGCACCTTACACTCACGTCACTGCTTGTTTAACATGTGGGAGTCGGGCTTGGCACATCACAGGAACAGATGCTGGGATAACTTTCTAATTAAAGGGATGCACATGCTGACAGCCCTCATTCTCTTGCACCTCAAAGGTAATAATACATGATAGACACAGGCATACGGGTTGCATCGCTGGACTGATTTTATAATTCTGCTGCGCTGCCATTTCGAAGGAGTGCTTTGTTGACCCATGAGCTCCACAGATCTCCAAAACAGCAAAAGCGTTGCAATTAAGAGACACTGCTACATCCCAAGGGCTATTAAAACAACCTGAAAACAAAGAGAGAGACCATGGGGGGTAGGTGGGGCAGGAGAAAGAGTTTACTTAAAGCTGGGTGCATCTAATAGCAGTATGTCATTTTCATGAAATCATGATTTTTATTTTTTTTTAATAATGTTGCTGCATGTTTAATAGAGAATTTCTCTCACCACTGGCCTGGAGCAGACACAGCCACTGCGAACTCCAGGTCCGGGCGCAGAGTCCCCCTGGTAACCTCACTGTGAGGAACAGCATTTCTGGCTCTATTTTTCATATAAATATATGTATATACACACTTTATATATTTATATTACTATATTCTCACTACGCAGGACCCAACAGGAGGTCCCTCACGCCCTGCAGGTACCGACTGGCCAAAGGGCAGCAAAAGATCTTGAAGCCTAAAGGCAGGATCCTTCCTCCAGAGCCATATTCCTCACACTTTTCTATGTCTCCCCTCCCGGGAGCAGTAACAACAGCTCCAGGCTGGACAAGAATGTCCTTCCCAGTAAGAGCTGGGACGGGCTGTGACACCAGTGAGTGCTAATCCGGCTCGCAGTGTCGGCCACAGCGTGGCGAGAGTCTGCCACGTTCAGCCTCCGGGATGCGCAGGCGTGGAAGATGCGGCACGGGTTAGGTATTTTTTATGCTAGATTTCATTACTTTCTCTTTAGCTCATGACCTTACAGGATCAGGCTGTTTGGGAAGGAGGCCTGGACTCCAAGACGTCTGTTTTCAGTCAAGTGAGAATTATGCTCAAATCAATTGACTTTTAGCAATTAAAGGCCTACAGGAAAAAGAAGATACGCAACTTGGTATTCCTTCAGTGACTCTTCAAGTTCGGGCCTCGGTAAAACAGGCGGTAGTAAATGAACGCAAGGCTTCGTTAAACACGTGGCTTCCTAAGGAAGGAGCAACAACCTTTGGTTTGTCCACTGGATCTGTGGCTTAATGAAACAGCTGATTGGAAATCTGTGGAAAACACAGGAAATTCCCACAGGAAATTCTTTTTAGTCTGAACTGTTCTATAAGTAATTCAGTATAATTGACAAGAATCTTATTAAAAAATAGTGAAGTAATCTCAAACTTTTAGTTGGAACTTAAAGTAAAAATTCTACCCGATCTGATGCAATCAATACAGAAGTCACTCCCAATACAGAGCAAATACAGAACAAAACAAAAAGGCAGATGAAAACGAGCAGCTGGTTGCCTGAGATCAGTGAAGTGTGAAACTAAGCATTTAAATGTTTACAGCTGTAATGGTTTTTGCTCTGAACTTTTCTGCATTGTCTACAACATGCTGAAGGCTGACTGGAGCTACAAGCAAATGAGCTACAGCAGTGGCTGCAAGTCAATCATCAAAACTAGGTACGGAACAGCCAGCACTACATACGGCAAGTTTGCAGACTCTGCCGGTCACAACAAAGCTCGTACCACTGGGAGCATCTGGCCATCATTAAAATGAAAGCCTAGAGAAGGGTCTGTGTAATTTTAATCCTTCTCATTACGAGAGAAGGATACTACAGACAACACAACCGCTTCGCTTTTCTATTTGACTTCAGAGCCTGTTCACCATTTTTTAATCTTTTTCCTTGAAACAATCGGATGCATCTAACCTTGGAAAATCAACATCCCTTCATCTCCAGCATCCCCAGAGATCACAAACGGCTCTGCGTCCTTGGGAGAATACGAGCAGCTAACGATTCACCCTTCCTAGGGTGCAAAGCAGCTTAATTAACAAAAAGCAATGTTTTTACAGAAGTTGTTTCTTTGCTCAAGTTAATGGTGCACAGTATTGCTAGCCGATCTTGCACACCAGCCCCATGGACTGAATTCCCCAGTGCTCTCTTGCCATCTCAGCAGAGCAAGCAGTTCCACTGGTAAAGTGCATCAATTCTGTTTTTCTGCTTTTTGTTGCTATTCCATCTCTCTCTCATCTTACACAAAATATTCACCCATTTACCCTTCCTCTGCTGGGTTGAACAGCAATGTTTCCGTCTTTTAATAATCTTGTATATTTATACCAAAACTCTTAATGTATTTATACATATAGAAAATGAACCAGGAAATCTAAGACATGCTTTCATTACAGTATCCTCAGGACTAGCCTAAAATCTCACTTCTATTTTATCTATTCAAGTTGCTTTGTTTGCTGATGTAGAAATACATTTAACAGCAGCCAGTTTCCACATCTATAGCAAGTGAAATCCTGTGGCATATGTGAATCATTTTAATGTAATATTTAGCAGAATAAAGTTAATTGAAGGTCATCTGTTTTTTCTTTTTTTTTTTTTTTAATAATTTGAAGTGCCTCCACTGTCTCTCAGCATGGGGGAAAATAAGATCATTTTTTTAAAGAAGATGGAATTAACATGAGATAAGTAAAGGTTAAATGTCATGATGGAGACTGGAAGCTTAATCTTCCTCCAACATACAGCAGACCAGCAAAAAGAAGTGAAAAGAGGTATATTTAATCAAAAAAGGGGCAAAAAAAACCTTTCGCACCAAAAATATGCTTGCAAATTAAAATAGATTGAGATCTTGATCAAAGACTATAAGGTTTCCAGTTAATTATGACTATTCAGAGATAAGACTTTTTTGCAACGGGTTAAGCCAACGAGATGAAGTAATTCTAGAAGATTCTAGAAAAAGCCAAGTTGTGCTTGGCTTACAAGTATCTTATGGCTGGCGTACAAGTATCTTAAGGGTGGGTTGAAGGAGGATGGAGCCAGACTCTTTTCAGTGGTTCCCAATGACAGGACGAGGGGCAATGGGCACAAGCTGGAACATAGGAGGTTCCGTTCAAATATACGGAAAAACTTCTTTACGGTGAGGGTGACAGAGCACTGGAACAGGCTGCCCAGGGAGGTTGTGGAGTCCCCTTCTCTGGAGATCTTCAAGTCTCGCCTGGATGCAGTCCTGAGTAATGTGCTCTAGACAATCCTGCTTTGGCAGGGGAGTTGGACTAGATGATCTCTAGAGGTCCCTTCCAACTCTGAAAATTCCGTGATTTCGTGCTGGGTGCACCCGTGGGTGCGGAGAGGAGGGAACAGCCTGCATTGCTGGAGCTGGGCTCCTATGCCACTGGAAGGGAAACACACCCCAAACCAGCCAATACATCACAGAATGATGGTATGGCTGGGGCTGGAAGTGACCTTTAGAGATTATCTGGTCCAACCCCCCTCCACGGGCAGCGACATCTTTCACTAGAACAGGTTGCTCAGAGCCCCGTCCAACCTGGCCTTGGAATTTAACTTCAGCATCATCCTCGTAAGAGAGCAAATGAAACAGGCTAGGATGAATACAGTTATTCTGAATGGCATCTTTCACAGAGAGTAATCTGCAAATATTTTAGATTACAATGAGTTACTGTTAATGTAAAGGACACAGAAAGCATGGAAGCAGCTGAAATGCAAAACGAGAGAATAATTTTTCTAGATAACGTCCTAAGTGAAACACAGTTAACGCAGCTGAGAAATACAAGTAGGTTACTCTCGATCACAGAGGAAGAGAGTTCTTGACTAAGCAGATCGAAAATGTTAGAAGAAAAGAGTACGACAATGTAACATTTCTAAATAAATACCAATGGAATTTAAGTTTTATTATTGCATTTCCTTTTTGACAATAAAATGGGCTGTGAAGAAAGAGAATAGCCTCATCATTACACTGGCAGCTTTTATCGCCAAGAGTAGGCACCAAGATTTTATCATATGCATTTAATATTTTTCATAATTTCAGTATTATCTGTATGAGCAGCCGCTCATCCTATCATTGTTACTCCCTGAAGGCACCTGCAATTGTGCGAGTGGAATGATTTACCATCACATACGATAAGCTACACGCTCGGGGATGTGGCATTTGTGGCAACAGCATCGCTACACAGACTGCAGCTCACTTCAGAGACAGATGATGTGATTTGCATGTTACTTCTCTCAATGACACTACTCAATTTCACTATTGACTAATATTTATTTAAGAGGCTGAAGCAGTGGGCATAGAAGCCCAAACCAGTAGCACCTGCAGCAAAAATATCCTGGCGTAACTTCGGAAGGAGAAAGCTAGTGGACTACACAGGAGTTACTTTTAAATCATAACATAAGAGGGAACAATGCCTTTTTTTAATACTTTCAATAATACTATAATGGAGAACTTTTCTATTCTCAAGTTTCGTTAACAATGATTAGAAACACAAGCGTGGATAGCAGTTAATGTGGTATTATAAACTGACTAAAGTTTTCAAGAAGAAAAAATATTTTAAATTCAAGTGTTTCCGTTCCATCAATATACCTTTTCTGGATCAGTGCAGATCACCAGCGCTTCTTGGCCAATGCTGGGTAAGACAGGCAAATATCCTACCAATCTCTATTTTTATATTCCATAAAAATTATTTACATGTGTAAATGATATATAAAAATATGCACAAAGAAATTCCCATGTCAACTTGTATTTTCTATTCCTCTAAAGGAAAAGCTTTAAGAGACTTCCCAATACAGAGAATTGCTCGAATCCCAGGACAACTCTGTCCTATCTGTTTCACACTACCCTTAAATAGTATTATATTTGGTATACCATATGTTTCAATCTCTCTGTCTGCCACCTTCAGATTTTACTTTCTGAGCTGCAGAAAATAGCATGCTAAATAGCAAGAAGTCTGGTGGTAAAATCATGTTAGATCTCTCTCCCTGGAGTAGAGTAACGTTGGATTAAAAGTATACCTCAAAGAGTCTTCATTTTAAAGATTATTAAAGAAACCCTCCCATCACAGGGTAAACACATTAAGCCTCATTACACTGATGTCCTTCAAAGCAAAAGGGGTCTAAATAGCAGCTGAAAAACATGCTCTCCTAACAGACCCTGGGCTTTTCATGCTGCCAAGCAGAGGGCTGTGCGTGTTACGGGGCGGCAGGGCCAAAGGCAGGGGCCGGCTGGCTGGCTGGCTGGGGTCCGCACGGCGGCAGGGCACCCGAGAGCCACGCTCCTTCCCCGCCGGCACGGCACGGCACAGGCGTGCTGGCCCAGCCCCGTCCCGACGGAGGGGAGTGAGCAGGCTGGAAGCTGCAGCTCGGCTGTCGCCCGTGGCACGTTGTTCCGTGGAAAAGCCTGGTCCATCAGCATGCTCTTCATCGGGGTCTTTGGTTCACGGATAGCCTCCCACCACCTGGCTGTGTTACTGGCTGGATTTAGGCCAAGGGAACCACGGTTTCATTCTGCAAAACTTTTATCATCTGGGAATTCATCTTCTAATGCCAAAGATGGATTGGGATTTCTCCAAACTATCAAGTTCAGGAAAAGATGGGAAGGCCTCGTTAAATGGATGTGCTATGGATAAGAAACACACCAAGAGGAAAGCAGTCATGTTGCCAAACCATATGTCAACTTTGAGATACTTCACGTGCAGCAAAGGAAAGCCCGACGTTCTCCACACGTCACCTGGTGTTCCTCCCTAGTACGCGTGGCGAGACACTATGGGACAAACCAATTTCATAGTTAGAAAAACTGTATTCCTTTAGCTCCTCTGATTACAGAAAGACTTCTACCTCCCAGCCGCAGGCCCTCATTCAAACACCCTACATTTCTGCAAATTGTTATTAGAGCTCTGATACCGAACGGGGTAATTGTTTCATCTTCTGTTGGAGTGACTTGAATTGCACCGGTGATGCATCGCTGCCCTCAGGAAATGTGACCGTGACTCAGAGACAATCACCAGACCAACACCAGCTTCACAATGGCCTTGCAGCAAGGAAAGATCCTGAGTTTAAATTTGTGTGTATTTGGGAAAACATGACTAAACTTAGCACCGCCTCTTTCTCAGCAATACAGTGTAAGTCTCTCCACAACAAGATAACTATTTTCAAAAGCTTTATCAGAAGAAAAAGGAGTTACCTTCTGTCCAGCTCTCTTACAAACTTATCTGCCTCGGGAAAGCACAGATGAGGTGGATGCATTTCCAACACCACATCCAGCTCCAGTGCAGCTGTGTTCATGCAGGAGTCGGGACCGTGTGGACTCAACACTACATGACATTACCCCAGGACAAAGCGTGTAAGACCGGCCATTAACTACCATTCACAGAAGGGTCAAACACTGTTCCGCTGCAGGCTGGGTTTCCAGTTTTGCAGCCACCGTCAGTACTAATCACGTACAGGAATCACCCACTAGCGCTATTCCTTGCTGCATCGTCTCCAGACACTATAGCCTGACACAAAATGCACCGCGGCCAGCAGAAGTCTTTGGATTTCATCACTGGAATTGGCATCGAGTTTGGTATTAGGTTTCACCTCCAGAAATAGTTCTTGCAGCTCAGGCAGTTCATTTTCTTCCCAAGTTGTTTGGCAGTCGATCAACTGCTGCTGCTATTAAAAGCCAGCACTTGGTGATGGATGATCTAAGAGCTGGTTAATTGGACAGGGAAATAGTTTAAGCACCATATTGGTTGGTATTAGGACTAACTGAAAATCTGCAGTTTCATCTCTCTTGTCATCTGTGAAATTAAAGGATGGGCTCAGCCCACAGGGTGAGCACCCCCATCCCAAAGGCACCGGAGCTCCCCGGCACAGCAAGGGGCTCCCGCTGCCTCTCAGCAGAGACCTTCGAGACTGACTCGCTTTCCTCCGCGACACCCTGGGGACACCGACGGGACCTTGTGGGGAAGCTCGAACCCCTCTGCATTGATGCGTCTGTTCTATAAATACGGGGAGACCTTCAGCCTTCCGGGCTGTCTGGAATTTGTCATCCACACAGTAATTCACTCCGTTTTAACAAAAGCCTAGGATAGGAATAACCTCTCCTTCACAGTCCCTGAAAATGAGAAATACTCTCTTTTTCAATTATTCATTACATTAGTATTATTAAAAGTCAAAGGGCCACTTAATGAAATAACATTTTAAAAGTATGACTGCATTAAAAACGGAATGCCACAGTTTTATAAAAACATCTGTCTCTCTTAGTCTATGTTGAATTACAGGAGAAATGAGTCTGAAATCATGCTTGTAGCTCAAGACAAAACCCCCCTCTGATACACAAATCAATACACGATTTAATTGTGTTTTATTGCTTCTTTTGCTTCACTCTGGGGTCAAGAAAGACCCTGAGAACATCCTAGTTGCTATTTTCCCAAGTTATATTCACCCAACACGCACCTGTTTTCTAATTCCAACCCTCGAGCTTTCTCCAGCTGCAGGGCAAGAGGGAGGCTGAAGGAGCAAGCGTGTAACAAGAGCAAGCTAGTTATTCTCTTTCTGGACTGCAGCTTGTTGAAAGGTTTTTTCCTCTATGATTGTCTTCTGAAGATGCCAACAAAATCACGATGGAAATGGTAGAACTAAAATGCTTATTAAGCGAAAGTGTTCTGCACAATCCCGGTGGCTCCGATAACGCACTACAGCAGTCTCCGAGCACTGAGCACCAACACGCTTTTTTGCTACAAATGCTATTTTGTATACAGCATGGCCTTGGACAATTATTGTAAGTTTTAGGAAAAAAATAGGGTAAAAATGCAGTATTTCATCAATACTAGACTAAGAATTATTTTTTTTCTTTCTTTCTTTACTAAACATGCTTTGAGATTCATTAAACATTGTTTCAGGGTTGAGAAGTCATTTTTCTCACAGACCAACAACAGACCGATTTCCAAATACACAATATTGGCTGACATCCAAAGTTGCGTGCGCTAATCCCGGTGGATAAATTCTCATGCAGTATGTATGGACCCTTTTAATCCCCTGGCTTTTTCTAACAGTGTAAGAATTTCTGAAAATTCCTAGCCTAAAGATAGAAATCTAGGTTCGTGCTCTATATCTAAGCTCTCTGTCTTCAACTCTACCATTTTAACCTCTCTCTAATATCAACACATGGAGGTGATGGCTCTGTTTTGACTTGTACTCTGGAAAATAGCTATAGTTCAATTAGAATCAGTAAGAATTTTAAAACTGGATGCTAACATATTATTTGAAAATGAACTGCTGATTTTTATTCTCCATGGGTCTCTAAGGAGACATTCAATTTTCAGAGTATATTTAAAATTTTTAAAAAGCCAAAATTTATTTTATCTTGTAGGTTGGAAACGTAGTTTAAAGCTTTATTAAAGGAACTAATGGAAAACCGTGTTTTAGCTTGAGGTTATGCATTTATTCAGCCATCCTTCCTCCAAAAGTTTTGAGGCACAGAGCTGAAAACAGAAGCCCACTCCTCTCTGTCCTTCGCTGCTGCTCCCATTTGTTCTGCAGTATGAAGACCAACTGCTCTGTATCGCCTTCTAACGGCCTCCTTCAGGTCTGGTATGGGTCCGTTTATCTCTGTGCACCAACAGATTTAATGACTTACAGGGAAAATCTGCCTTGGATGCACCCAGCCCCTCCTGCTGAGGCTGGTTAAAATAAGCACCCATTTGCCATTTCTTACCACTTTTCACTGGTGATTAAATCTGTCCAATGCAGAACTTGTAGACAGGCATTTATTTTTCAGGACAAATAAATAGAAGGATTTTAGAAATTACATAAAGATATCAGAAGATTCCTTTAATATGAAAAAAAATTGGCACCTGGAGAATTGCATGGCAAGATAAACCTACCCAGAAGCGGTCATTATTTCTTAGTAAACAGACATGCTGGAAGCAAAATTACTGCTTTCTGCAAACAACTAAAGGATTTGTTTAGTAAGCGGAAAGCAACATAGACAAATTTGCACCAGTTCGGTTTATATGAGAGTTTACTCGAGTCCTAGTGCAAATCTCACAAAGGCACCTCACAGTTTATCTGCACAGCTAGAATAACAGGGTCTCCTGACAATAGGCTTAGGTCCTACCGAAAGCCATCTTCTTGAACTGAAGATCCATCCCCAAGGCACAAAAATTGCCTTTTGCACTTTCTTTCCTTGCTTAATGGCCACAGAAAAAAAAAAATCCCTGTATCTCAAGAAGCATTTTCCTCCATTATGCTCTAATGGTTAATTCACCACACTGAGAAAAGAACTACTTAAAGATCAATTTTACAGTTGGAATTGAAAAGAGTAAGAAGAACAATCACTCTATTCAAGGCATTACTGCAGAATGAGGAGCTCCATTTAAAGAAGTCCCAAATTCAGAAGATTATACTGTCTACCAGAAGAAAACCCCACCGTTCTAGACGTTCAAGAAATTCTAGACTGGAAGTACATGGACTTGAACAGACAGTCATCACTAACACCATCACCAAACCACATCCTCTAAGGGGCTTGCTCATCAGTGCCAAGAAAATAAAATAAAATAAAAAAAAAAAAATCAATCAGTGGTATTACCAATACTTGCCTTGCTCCATTTTCAACAACTAACTTGGAGTAAGTCAAGGGTATGATAAATCTTTACAGCGCTGCTCATGAATATGTAACGTAGCACGCATCAATACACTTACTGCAACGTGCGTCCCTGGAGGGATTTTGTACGTTACTGTGATGACGCAAGGAGTACTGTGACATCCCCATTATGGTTCTCGTGTATACGGCTCCCCCAAAAACGCACACCTCACGCCCTGCCATTTCTTGTACTGAGGCAGAGGAGGGCTCCTGCACTTGCTGGGTGACCCGTCCTGTCTCCTGCCCGCAGGAGTCCGCCGCAGCCTCCCCGCAGAGCTCCGCACGACCCCGGCTCCCGCTCCACGGACTAACTGCCACAGCAGTGTCCCTGCAGAGCGTATGGCATTTTTGCTACACAGGATAAATGAAATGTCTTCTACCTAAGAACTGTCAGACTGATGACAAACTCTGGAGTATGAAGAATTAGGAAAGCCCCACAGACCTGGAGGCTACACAGCCAACAAAAGAAATAGATAGGAAAACACAGGTTGTCAGGAAGAGATGAAGTGCGAGAAACACATCTGATGAGCTCTAACCATCCATCACGGGAACACCACCATATCACTCATTTTTTTGTACCAGTACTGAGACGAATAAGAGAAGATACCAACCAAGTAAAACGTTCTTGCAGAGCCACATACCTTTGGTCCTAGTTTCCATCCTGGCAGATCAGCTGAAGAAGCTTTAACAGAGTGCGCCCACCCAGCTAAAGTCAGAGAGTATCTTGTGTGCCTTCTAGCTTTATTTCACATATTTGCTGTTTCCACATTCCCCAAATTAGTTATTTTTTCTGACATACCTCAATATGTAATACTTTCATACAGGATAAATAATTTCCTTTGCATATTTGTAAATGTAGTTTGGATTTTACTCTCAGACGTGAGCACGAAGTCACAGAAGCTTCCTAGAGAGGTACTGGGTTAGCAGCAAAGAACGAGAGTTGAGGTCTACCCGCTATTTTTCTAACAATAATTCACCAGAAAATAAAATCACCACAAAGCATCACCATTAACACACAATTCTATAATAAACCATGTACTTTCCATTGCTGCTTTCGCAGACTCAACCTTTGGAGCAGGAAGAAGAACACAGAACAACCACCAGTCTCCTTCGGAGAACCAGGCTTATTTATGGGCAATTTCCCGGTACTGCCCACCATAGTATCTGACATCATTATTGCCGTCACCGCGGGGTGTAGTCTTACACAAACATAGAATGCAATGCTGTGATCTGGGATCCAGAACGTGGGGCAGGGGGGGGGAGCAGAAATACCCACGTCTGTCAGATGGAGGAGGAGAACAGAAAGGGACTAACGAGGTAGTTCCAAGATGTGACACCAAAATGATTCATAAAGGGACTGAACACCACAAATGACAAGAAAGTGGATTATTCCAATATTTTCCTTCGGTTTTGACTAGAATGTATTTCTATGAGCATACTTATTCAATATTTTCCTCTAATTAAAACAGTCTTACTAAGGATGTATGATAAGTAAGTCTTACTAGAAGAACCCAACAATAGAGCTTGTGAATTGCAATATTCTGAGCAGAAGCTTCACCTTTTAGCCAAAGCCCGGGGCTAGGCGTCAAGGAACTAAAATTCTGTTCTTGGCTCGTCTACAAATTTTCACAAAGCTCTTTCATTTTTCCTGCCCCAGTTTCCCACCTGTGCGAAGGAAGGCGTCGCAGGCATTCCCCAGCTATCCGAGCCTCAGCTCGCTGCAGCGGCAAGCGCTGCGTGCCAGGTACCAATCATCGCATCGCTGCAAGGACCACGTCCCGAGCCGAGCGGCGACTCTGGAAGGGAACAGGCAGGAGGACCAGCATCGCACCACACACACCTGAAAACATCACAAGGAACATATTTTCTTGCCATTTTCTTTCAGGGCATTTCAGTACCAGTTTCCAGTCCAGCCCAGCTACCGACTTGCACCTCAGCAACGACTATGAACCACAGCAGACCCGTAACTTACCCAGGGCGTTATCACAGCAGATATTGCATTGAACGTTGCATGGCAATTTATTCTGGAGATAGCTAATTTTGCCTGAATTGCTTCCTGAAAGTTTACACTCTACAACTATCTTGGCCCAATTAACTGAAGAGGAAATTAATTGACACAGAGGCTAGCTAAACACTGTCTCATGGGGTTTTTTTGAAGTATCACCAACCTACCTGTAATACTCCTTCACATATATTACTGCATCTAAGACTTATTTTCAGTGAACAGAAGGTTTTAGCGCTGGACTCAGACAGGTAGAGTGTTTTAATAGCTAGTTACTGAGATTTTCAGCTGCGGTTACAATCTGCTACAATATTAATCTCACCCCATAATTAGCTGCCTGGGGAAAATGCCTATTATTCAGAGGACCTAGGTGAAAAAAAAGTAGTTTCACAGGTATGAAACTCACGATTTATCTCCCTTCCAAAAGAGGAAGGTGAAGCAAGGCACATCTCTTGCTCCGTTACACACATTTGACAATTTTGCTCTGCACATTGCAGAGTGCAGCACTGAGAGATGAACGAAAATAGTACTGCAGAAAATCAAAACTACTTATTTCTGATACAAGAGAACAGCATGAGAAACCTTGCACTTAAAGATCTCCACCCGCAAGTTATAAAGAGGCTGCAAGGTACTGTACAATATTTATGAGTATGAGATATATACTATAGATTAATTCATAAATTCTCCATACATAATTTATAGTCTATTTACAGAGTAAACCAGTCATCACACAGCAACCACCACAAATGCATTCACTTAAACTTAAGGGCATTTGTAATGACTGCTCAGAACTAAGAGGCCCATAATAAACCAGTTACAGTCAATGACAAGCTGACTACAATACACAGGACTAAAGAGAAAGGAAATGCATTTTTAAGGCAGTTGATGTGCTATAAATTTTTAATGCTCTATAAAATCTTTCATTTAGTTCAAAATATTTGTATAGTATTAAGTATATTATTCCAATTCAGAATAAGAACTTAGTCTCAACTTGTTTTACAGAGGATTTTGATTTTCTTTCCTAAATTTTATCCTCGTACTGACATGCTACAAATTGGGGCTCAACAATTTTGTACCAAAGCAGCATAATTTCTCCATTTCCTCAAAAATCCTCCTTGAACACAACTACTTTTTCTCTAGTTAACAATACAAACCAGTTGTACATTAGTTTTTTTGGGTATCGTGCGCAATAAATTTGATGACCAAAGCCTAACAGTTAGGTAAGACATGTAGGTGCAAGGCACAGTTCACACATTTGGGCATCACTTCAGACATACTTAAATATGCATTTGCAACCTTGAAATAAAAGCAGAATTTGCTGCAGTAACGGCAAGAGAGCAGCTCGCTGTGACTGCTACAGTTCTCGCATGCCGGAGGGAGACAGAATTTATCCGGCGCCAGCTCCAGGCGTCACCGCTGCAGAGCAATTAAAACAATCAGCCCTTTAGTTACACACCATTCTACTGTTTCCCCATAAATTACCTGCGAATCAAAGCCTTAAATGCTATGCTATCAGACATACATACATATTTATTTCCTTACATACAGGCTAAATTTCGATAAAAGGAATTGAGAACATCTCTTAAGGAATGTATACGATGTGCTCCCGCCTTCGTTAGTGGGTTTAAGGCGCAAACTGTGAAAGGATCTTGTTACCAGACAGCATGTTTCCCATTAGGAAAAGAACATCCTCAAAAGCAGGAGCGTTACCGGGAATATCACAAGGCCCAAGATACACAATTAGCTTTTCGGATTTGGGTTGAATTGCTGCAATAAATGATGCTGTATGCCTTGGCACAAAGCCAACAGATCCCCTTCCTTAAGGGAACAAGCTTGTTGACACAAAGTACACTATCCTCTTTCTGAGGATGGTCTTTGCTCTTTAAATGTCTTCATGATGTTCCTCCACATACATACGAAGGTTTTTAATTGCCATTTAATATTAATGCAGGTCTCAGAATTGGAGAAAAAGGTTTGGGGTTGTGGGTTTTTTTTTAATTAAAAAAAAAGTCCACATCAGCTTCAAAATTGCAGCTACAAATGTGAGCGTTAGAAATGGACGTACCCTGGAGCTATTCACAGGTGCCGTTTATCCTGCGCACAGGACTGTAAATCACTGAACACCAAAGGTGCCCCATTTTTAGCAGAGGCTCCTCAGCAATCTGTCACGACCCCACAAAACCTGCAAGAGCCACCTGGTTCTACTGGTGACGCTGTCGCTTCCTTTGACGAGGTCCGTTATTTACATTTTGCATTAAGAAATTACAGTTAATTAGTAGGCTAAAACTTGTTTAACTCATTTGCATTTCAATCATTTTAACTGTCGTTTTGGACATTTGGACAGCAGATCAATTCCTCATGTTTCTAATACTAGATTTGCTGAGATAATAAACCTTTCAGCACGGCATTTTTCTTTCTCCTAGTGACTTTTTAATTGACTTCTATGGACAAAGCTCATTTTATGTATTTCAGCTTCTTTAATTGCTGATCACTTTCCTGGTTTTCTTTAGCACAATCATATAAAGTATTAGGTTATTTAAGAAGATTAGCGAGTCTTACCATTGAGAACCACGCTCGCAGTTACAATTGAAATACACTGTGTTTTCAAAATTGGTTGAGGAAGGACTTTGAAACTTATTTTGAACGTGTTCCCGAAATCTGTTTCACACAGTTTCATAGATGGGAGCCTAAGGATTATGTGGAGGAGTAAATCTGACACTGCTTAATGTATCAAAAGGACTAGCCTCCACCTACAAACTCTGTAACGATGTGCGATTTGCATTAATCCTTAAAAAGAAATAGAAATCCCTAAAAGAAGCAGAAAAAGCAGATTAGGAGTAATATTCTGTTGATGGTACCTCAAATGATTTATGTCAATTAAGATTATTCCCGTGCTCTCATGAAAGCACCTTTCACTCCATTACTTCAGAGGAGGGGGATGTCGACTGAGAGGACCTCTCAGCACCAACACAAAGCAGTACAACTCCATTCCCCAGGGAAAGAGCGACCTGTCTTAAAGTTCATCCAGTGACACAACACAGCTTCAAAATGCAAGCTTCAAAGCTATCAAACAGCAACAAGAGAAACGCCATTTTTCATTATACTTTCAAGATGGTGCTGAGATAAAGCTATTAAATCGAGTGCCTGATATATGCAAAAGGTTGAACTATTCCAAAGCAAAACCACACGTACCTCTTGCACTGCTACTGCAACGACCAAAGGTCACTGATGACGACAGGAGTCAGAAATTGAGCTATTTTCTCGAGAGAGAGAGGTTGAGAGCATGTATGCCGATAAAACCTCAAGCCACGTTCTTAATCTAACGGTAACATCTTCAGGAATATTTTGGGCAATTTGATGATGAATGATGAATCATTTTGCAAGTCAAGGCAGAAAAACTACCATTAAAACCACCGTACTGTTAATTCAACAGGCTGCTTATTAACAAATCCGCTTCAGCTCTCATTTTCCAATTCACTGTTGGTGACTTTGGAGCAAAAATTTTCCCACCTATCAGGGGCTTTCATTTGCCCCTAGATATCAGCAGAGCTTAATGCTGATCTACAAAACATGTGTTTGGAGAAGTATCTGTGCCATCTGAAAATACCCCGTACCTGGATACAGTACAAGATGGGGCAATGTCTCCAAAAGCGAGAACAGACTCACCGAGGCTTGCTGGCAAAACCTCCCACCAGACGATGAATCGAAGGCACCCAGCAGCTGTATTAACAGCCATGGCAAGGATAAGCACAAGTCTCTGCGCAGGCATGGAATTTAAATGCTTGCAAATGACCACGCTGGGCGACACAGTGGGCCGTATGCCACCTCCCCTGTGCGTTATCGCTATTCACCTTTCAAAACCTGCGTCCGCCAGTCACCCCAGGCAGCAACCCACTACTACTCGTATATGAACCCCACGTGGATTACCTGTGTACTTGTGAAAACTGCACTGTAATGTTTATCTTCAAGAAAAACTGACTAAGAGAAATGACTGATGAAATGCAAGAATATTTACTTGGCATATTGTTAGGCGAAGAACATTAATTGCCAACTATAATACACTGAATAAATTAGCATAGCCAACAAGCTGAGGACTGACATGCATTATCATGTACTTCACACTGACTTTTTAATTATTCAGAAAGCAAATAAATTATTTTCAAGCTTGTGTTTTCTTCTGTTTCATGTTGTCCTTGTGGCTTTTAAATACATTTCAAAAATCTTTCCTTTTAAATTCAATTTTACCAAGCATCAGTAATTCAGCTTTTTTTTTCTTCTACAGAAGCATATAGATGGGAACAGAAATCACTCTCTCACCTGTAAGCCCTGCAACACTTTAGTCATATTTGTAAAACCTAATACTTTAAAGCCTTCAACAACACAAACACCACCTTTCCAGAGGAGGAGGAAGAGCTAGCTGATGGCAGTTTAAGGCATATCAATGTACTAAAATAGGGTACATTTACTGTTTTTTGAGCTCCTCTACCCAAACAAGACATTAGCCATATTTAAATCTAAATAACCATAATGTGGCTTGGCTCAGTTTAATTACATTTTAAAATGCCCTTTTTTTTTTTTTGAATCACCAACACTTTGAACTTCACAGAGAAGTCTGACACTACAAGTAGCTTTGTTTCTGAGACAGGTATCTCCACACTCTTCCCTTACCTCTAATTCACAAGCTTGTACACATCTATATCTAGCTCCCTCTTTCAGTCCCACTTATAAAGACTATTTTTAGCCAGAGCAAATGTCAGTGTACAAATAAAATTAAAAATGCAATTAACATTAACAGATATAATGAGATGTTTAATTACCCTTGAAACTAGGCCTGGTGAAGATCCAATAAACTTTAAAGTGCTTTTGTTACCAATCAAATTAATCATCACAAAGAATATCAGACTGTTTGCAATATCCCCGTACAAGGGTCTAATAGTGGGGATTCCAGAGCAAGGAAAAGATTTTGCCAAGAACCTACTGGAGAATGTTAAAGAAACTCCCGTTTTTCTCCCGTTGTCCCCTGCCTGCCAGAAGCAGAGCCCTTCAGAAAGGACATTGTCCCCAGCGGGCCTGGCAGCACCGAGCACACCACGTCCCACTCCGCTGAACCTGCAGGCTACAACCATAGCGCTCCAACGTAGGTAAGGAGAACCTGTTCCCAAAAGACCCCAGGTTGTTTTTGGAGAAAACATCTACATTTACTAGAACTCTGAAGCTGTCATCTCAGAAGGGAATCGTACGCCAACCCACTCGCCTCATTTCGGAATGCACAAAGCCCTGGAGACGCTGCGAGTTTCTCCATATCCCACCACAACGACGCAATCACAATTTTTCACTTGTGGAACCACGCCAGAAAGAAGTGAAGTAATTCACCACAGGCCTCAAGCCAAGGTAAGATATCAAAAGCCAAGAGAGGAATCCCTTTCTCTAACCTTCAGTCTGCAACTCTGTGGTCCTGTCCCCTGCCCAGGGGGTCGTTCCACCACTCCAGAAGAGACAGTGCTGCTCCCTTCCCAAAACGCCCTGGAGTACCCCCTCTCCGGGCTGACGGAGACGTGATCCAACCAACTTTCCTTCTATTTCTCTTCGGCTCATTTTGTGGCTCCCAGCTGGCCAGGAGATGCTCTCACACCCCAAGGCTCTTTGCTTAGCACCTTGAACCCAACAGCAGTGGGATGTGTTGAAAATGCTGTTATTGAAGCTGTTTTCAGTCCTAACTCCAAAAAGAGACGAGAAAAGCTTGATAAACTGTAGACTACATAAAATAGTTCTCTACCGTTCTGTGTACCAAAGTGCTGAAGAAAAACACTTTGTATTGAACCTGAAAACACTGGAATGCAACACAGAAGAAGCAATGCTGCCAGATCCACGACCCTTCATCATCCTCCAGAACCGAAACACAGCGCAAACCTCTGATGCCAGCTGCCAGTGGTGAGGAAAGTAAGTTTACATTTTTTAAAAATATGGATTGTAGAGTATTACCTTTAATAAACACCATGACCTTTGTATAGCGCAAAATCTTTAAACCTTAGGACTAGCAAGTGTAATCCGTAAGAGATTTTTGAATTTTGTTCACATTTGGCAAAGGACCAGATTCAACAGGGGCTGAAATCTAAATTGTTTTTTTAATAAATTAACACTTCACAAAGGAGACGAAAGAGCACGTCTGGCCAATGGACGCGACACTTTTAAAAACATGTAACAGTTGTGAAAGGCAGGTTGGGCTCTCCTGGTCTGAGAGCGTTGAGCGCCTGCTGCCCCCCAGCCTTTCCCCTCCCGCGTGGAGGCAGCACACCACCATCTACACTGCTGTCCAGCGTAGGTTCTCTTCCTGACCGTCTGCTGTAGTGCCTTCAAGAAGGACCAAGGGATTAAACCAACACTGAGCTGGTCAGCCACACTGAACCTTTAATAAACATACAAAATCAGGCAGGACACTATGGATAGAACTTTTTTTTTTTTTTTTATCACAAGCTATCTTCTTCAAAGTAAGTTTTGAATGTCTGGGGGTTTTTTTAACACTTCTTAAATACTGAGAAACTTAAACTGACAGACTGGAGAAGGAAACTGCACCACACTGTAGTTACATAGTACCAGGAATGTCCTCCTCTGTGAGCAAGAAAGTATTTGATCACCGTGTATATTTAGCATGCGGCTTGTCTGCTCGACAGCTGACAACAGAGTATGGTAACTGCAATTACAGCAGTGACTCCTGTGACATAAATACACACCGTTTTAAGAGAACTTATTTCTAGCAGAGCTATGAAGCATCCATCAAACCCCAACTTCTGTCATTTCTCTCATTCTGGGTCGCATTTTGCTTAAGTGGCCTGAACTAAGTTCATGTAAAAATATCAATGGATAAGCTCAAGAGCTTATCCATTCACTAGAATAAAATAAAAAAGTCCACCAGAATACAAACCAGAACAGCTTTATACTGCTCTACCAGATTTTAATTCCAAGCAACTATCTGTCATGTACGGCTAGATTAGCCTTTGTAACCACATTTGTTGTAGTGGAGATCCTGACAGGCCCTTGACTGTAGTGGCAAAAAATGGCAGCACAATAATTACTTTTCATCTTTGTTAAGATAATCTTCCTGCAACTGGGAAGCTTTTGGCACAGGATAAAATGATAGCCTCGAGTAATTCTCAATTACAACATAGCTTGGCATCTTTCTGTCGTTTCACTGTGTACTTCCACTTTCTTTATTATTTGACAGCATCATTGAACCACTGAGATGGGGGGGGGAGGATGACCTCTGGAGATATCTAGCCCAGCCCTCCCGCTCAAAGCGGCGTCAGCTGCAGGAGGCTGCTCAGTACTGTGTCCAGTCAGGTTTTGAATCTGGAACTGGCAGACATGGAGGCTCTCACCAAAGTCAGCTCTTCCTCAGTGAAAGAGCAGTTCTTTTTACGCTTTAAAGAGAGGAGAGTAGACTGAGACACACCAAACCTTCTTTCACAAACAGAGATGTGATACTCGGTCCACATGAACTGCCCTACTCACACACAAGTCTGGCAAAGCTTAGAACTTGTCCTGGTTTCAGCTGGGATTGCTGTAATTTACTTTCTAGTGGTTGCTACGTTTTTGTATCAGTATGAAAGGAATGTCAATAGTGCATATTGTTTTAGTTATTGCTAGGTGATGTTTATACTAGTCAAGGACTTTTTTCAGCTTCCCATAGAAGCTGAGAAGGAGCACAGACAGAAGCATCGATGGAACGGCCAATGGAACATTCCACACCATAGACGTCACGCTCAGTATACAAATGGTGATTGGCTGTGGGCAAGGCTCCATGAGCTGGGCAACCAATTCACCAAGCGGTGAGAGTGACTTGTGTCCTGTATATTCTTTTACCATTATTATTCTATTTTTTCCCCCCAGTTATTGCCCTATTAAACTGTCTTTATCTCAACTCACGAGGGGTTTTTTTCCCCCTTTTCCCTCCTTTTCTCCATCTTCGCCCTCCCCTTCTGGGGGGAAGGGGGAGTGAGCGAGCGGTGGCGTGGCCCTAGTTGCTGGCTGGGGTTAAACCACAACAGAACTGTACCCAAGTTTGCTGAGTTCTAAGGCCAGCTCATTAATTCTTACTTGCATTCTTTAATTTATAGCAAATACTTTAAAAAACAACTAGCAGATATAACACCAGATCTCCTTAATTGGTCTTAATTAAGTGCCCCATTAAAGATTAACTTCCCATCGTGGCACATATTCCAAACGCAGACTCGCAGCTAGCAATTGTTTCAGAAAAGAGGCCAGCCTGGCACCCTGGAACCTCTGCGGCAGACTTCCCTCCCGCTCTCACCTAAGGGCAACGTTGTGATCAAAGTTTAGTTAACATAATTACAAAGCAAACTAATTACTGACACGCAAAACAATCTTTATTGCATGAGAAGTGGTGTTTCTGACTGACATATCAACTTAATCGAACCGCCCATCTAGCCCCGTAGGAAACAACAAGCAAATGAGAAGATGGCCAGTACAGCAGTTGACAGTAATCCTTTAAAGCCCAAAACCCTCATCGTAATTTGCTTTTCTGACATTCTTAATGATTTTGGAAATTGCAAAAGCAACGAAGTTGGTTTTCACTAATTTTAAAGAACTGCCACTATACCAAAGATATTTCTAAAGAATACTTTTCTCTTTAAGCACACGTGGGAATAAATGACCATATGATTCCTTAATACAGCATCTCAGCTGTAAACCACTTTTTTGCTTAATGCTGCATTTTTTAAACATTTCACAGATCAACACGCCATAAGACAATATGTAAAATTCTGTGAAACTTTTGTCAAAATTTGATACTTATCTAAACATTAGAATCAGTGTAGCCAGGGAGTATGTAGGACACAGCCTAGTGTCAAGCAGCATTTTTTCCCTACTCTGCCATAGCCTCTTTCAGCTCTAACCAAAACATCAATAACAGTAAGAAAACACAAAAAGCAGTCCTGAACTCCAAAGGTGCTTCAGTAAACACCATACTGACCCATAAGAGTATATATTAACTGGTACCAAACACTGCGCTTGTAGAACTCAATGGGTCATTTGTCCCTGGGCTCAGCAGGAGCAGAATTTGTTCCATTAAATTTTGATGCTGGAAACGGACCACAGTTCAAGTCAGTCAGTACTTTTTTTACTCTCACTTACTTCTACATGGATTTGCAGATTAAAGCCCTCACATCAGCTTTAGTTTTATTTACACTGGTGAAAATTCTAACGAATTCAATGGAGTTGCTCTGAATTCATGGATTAATTTGATGGAAGAATTTTTTGTTCAACCCTTTGTTAAAGACAGCAAAAACTGTTTCTCTTACAGCTGCTCTTTCAGATAGTTACTTATTTAAAACAAACAAACAAAAAAACAACAAAACCCCGTATGGACTTTTTCCCTAAGTTCACATGATGATTTTCCATCAGGGGAAGCTATTTCTGTCATTATTACTTTTTTCTGGACAAAATAAACCCCTAGAAATTTTTGATTAATTTGCAGCTTGATGCATAAAAAGTGAGCTTGTGAAATTACCAGAAGAGGTAAATAAATGATTCATGCGGGTTGGTTTTGCATGAATAAATTATTTGTTCCTTCTCTGTGTTTCATTTGATAGAAGAATGCAAAATTAATGCTACTCTATGCAAACAGAAAGCCTTTTATAAAATTCTGACCTAATTATAGGTGTTTGCTAAGAAACGCATACTTGAGTTTTCAGGCAAAAAAATTCTTGGTGCCATATGAGTGTCATGGAAGGAAAGATTCAAACAATAAAATATGCCATTTCAGGATATTTAATAGGGACAAATACACATTATTAATAATTCTGTCTTCCTAAACCCTTTTCACCCCTTTGGAGAGGTGATTAGATTGGTACCCAAAATACTACATCCCTACAGCTAGTGTTTTAACACAGAAAATCATGCAAAGATGTGTATCCCAAAAGATTTTCATTAATGCCAATAAAATAGATAGCATTTAAATTATCTTGTAGCCAAGGAAACAGAGAGGTACCTGACAAGTATTATCCCTCAGTTTTCTCCTTCAGAGGCAGCCTGTACCAGCAGTTCGGTGTAATCCTGCAACAGGTGATGGCAAAATTAATTCTTGAAACATTCGGGCTTCAATCACAATGGTGCCTGCTGACTTGCAACCAGCTATTAGTAAGAAGAATTGTTCATAAAAATAATAATAAAAATGACAACTTATTTCTTGATAACTACCACTTGAACCAATGGAAAACATCTTCCTTTGGAGCTGTCTCCAGCAGACCCAGGGACAGAAGAATACAGCTTTTTATCCCCAAGTCCATGAGAAACCTTCGGGAGAAGGGTAATGATGTAGAACGGGTATCAGCTGTTATCACAGAGCAAAGCGCCGTCCCAGCTGCGGCAACGTCAGCTTCCCTGATTTCCCACCGAGGGGTTCTCTAAGTCCCACAGCCCCTCTTCTACAGAGAAGTTTCATTTCAACAGTGTTTTGCTTTTAAGTTTTCTGCACACACAACTAAGTTTTCACTCATACCCCAGCTTATGTCACAGCACGCCGGCTGCCTTCCAGTACCTGCCCGCCTGTAGGTACAGTCCCGTCCCTCAGGTTTCATAATGTCCTTTCGCTAATTTAAATGTGAATTTATACCGTTGCCAACAAGAGCAGAATCAATTTAGATTTTACTTTACCTGCTAACCACTAAGAAATTCCTTTAACAGGATTTCATCAGAATAACTGACCAACAATTTTGGATACAAAAGAAAAAAATCCATCAAACATCTCAAGGATTTAGACATAAGTAGAAATCATCAAACTGAAAACTATTCATCTGCGAATATGAAGATACAAAACATTCCAAATCTAAAGATTACCTTTAATCTGCATGTTAGAAAGTGAAAGGAAACATCGCTACATAAAGCTGAGGAGAAGAGGGGTAGGAGCCACAATAACTAAAGAAAATTTGTGCTATCAACCACAATATTTTCTACAGCAGTATTTCTTCAGACATTCGAATTAAAACATACACAGCCCTTCAAGAATGTACTTAAAGACTTATTTTAAGTAAGTCAGAATGAATATTTCCTGTTTGACCAGTAGTGCCTATTTTAGGTATGTTCCTGCAGTGGCTTTGGCACATTTGCAGGTATTTTCCCCCAAGGCAATTCCACTGCTCTCACGCTAACACTAACAACCCCTGTTTGCATCCGTGACAGACAGACAGATTGACTGACTGACTCAATCAATCCGAGGGTCGCAAGTGGTGTTTTGCAAGAGAATCGCCCAAGAAGTTTCCACTAACTGACCCGTCTGCTCCTACCTCCGCAGCTGCCGGCCCTTCAGGCACAGCCTCTCCGCTCCAGTTACGGCCTTCGCTCCTCCATCTCCCTCCGGCTGTACTACAGCACACATTACCGAATGATCCCAGGTTACCCAATGATTTAGCCTACTCTACATATTAAATATGGACGAGGACGTAATAATTACTCTATCAGTCTTTCTGTCAGTTTCAAATTTAAACAGCAATAACTCATACTCACTACCAGATGACTGAACGGCAACATGGACACCGTTCCCCAGATCCTCTCTGCCAACGGCCTCTGCCTATCTACACTGAAGGATGGAATTCCATCTTAAATGTGTGATACATATTTAATTCAAATTTATGGGAAACAATTATTTGAAAGGTCTGCCCACCAAGCAGTGAGACATTTCTCAAGCTCCAGACAACCATTGCTGGCCGTGCGCTCCTCACCAGCAGCACGGGCAGGATCCTGCGCTCAGGTGCCTCCTCAGTGCAAGACGCACCAGGCACCTCGTCCCCCAGGGCCAAGCAGTTAAGCCAGAGCTGACTTACGTCTAGATAAATCTGGCAGATTTTACAAGTAATGTGGGTAATTAGCAAGCTAGAGGTTAAACAATCACACCACTCTGGTACTTTATGCCGAGCTTGAATGCCCTTGATAGAAATCAGTGAGGTATCTACTCCAAACATATTTGTTTCTGTACACAATGTGGCTGCTACAATTCAAAACAGACAATTTAGTGGGTGGATCTGTAATTAAATTATTATGGCTCATATCTAATTAAAACAGATTTGAAGGCACATTTCAAGCTGTGGTTGGATGTCAGTTTTAAGTTGCCTCGCACGGCTTGGCACGCAATCACGCTGAAGGAGGGCAGAGGGAAACAGCATCCAAGACTAAGAAAAGGAAGATCTAAAAATAAAAATGTTTTGGAATGACTGCCTTTCATTCTGAACCCAGCGCTTCATTATTGGCATGATACCATCCCACACCACAGCTCTCTCAAACGGGCCTTGAGACTCACAGAAAGAAATAAGAAACAAGTGAAAATGCACAGACCGTGGTTGTACCTGGGTTTTGTACACCATTTAACAAAATGCAGCTGAATAAAAGCCTTCCTGCTGTATTGGAAAACAGTTTCAGAGCCAATACGTAATGACAAGCCAGACAAGACAGAAAGGTATAGCCTGGTAAGACACACTATGCAACCCGTGATCTCATAATAATGAGTTCTCAGGTTTGCCCTGGCACAGATCGCCCCGGCTGCTTTTGCCGGAGTGCAGGACAGGCACAGGCACACCCCGCGGCACCAAGGAACGCCATCGCGGCACTCCCGGCTCTCAGCGCTGCTACACGCTCCCAGCAATGAGCTACAGGACACACGGGGTCTTGGTGCGTCATGACAACACAAACCATTTCAATTCTCTGCAGACAGACTTACCCTGCGGAAGATAACTGAACACGTCCAGTTCTCGGCACCACACTGTCTCGCAGCTCTAAAAAGGGGGGAAAAAAAACAACTTACACGTAAAATCAGAATTCTACGCTCCACTAAGATTTTGGGTCCACGAGTACACGAAGATTTCGCGTCAATGAGTAACTCCGCTGAAAAGCAGTAGTCTTTTTATATTGCCACAAAAGATGCATTCAAATTTTAAAAGTATTCAAAAGTTTAGTGTCAATACAATTCCTGTTCAGACAACTATTTATGACTACTTTGCCCTTACTTTTACTCCCAAACGTTGATTCTATTTCTATTGACTCAAGCCTTTGAAAGGATCAGAGAAAAACATAGGGCCCGACTCAACAAACAAGTACTAATCTAAGGGAATTTTAAACTTAGCCTTTTTTCACAAACTTTGAAGTGTAACATGGTAATTACCTCTGATGTCATGTGTTTACATACGGTGCAGCATGGCTGTTCTCTCCCTAAACGATGCAAAATACTGGAGGATAAATCCAGCTCATGAAAACATAACTGGCTTCCCTAAAACACGACAGTGCTTCTGTTGCCTTTGAAAGAGTCTCTTAGGACATTCTGGTCATTTTGCATGCAGAAGTGTGAGATGGTTAATTCATTCATCAATCTTTGTCTACCCTATAGATCCTTATTATAAATTTGCTGGCCCCAATATTTGCATTGCATTGCGTGTATTTCTCTCTGGGTTATGTATTTTATTGCCTGCTAGATCTAAAAATTGCTCATGTTTGCAAATAGCAGAACACAGAAAAAGATTTACACGCAACACATACTGTGCTAACCTACACACAGCCATATATATAGATATATAATTAACGCAAGTTAGATAACATACCTGGCTAGTAATATGCCGTAATAGCAGCAACAATAAAAACCAGCCATGAGACAGCTTTACTGCAGTTACTGCCCCTTCCTCCGTGTGCTGTCTGTCACCGCATCTTATTGCTTGGAGTAAATGTTTTACTCCAAGAAGAAGAAAAGTGCTGTCACCAGAAAGAGACTGTTTCAGTCACTTCAGAATTAGCAGTTTAGCCAAATTCACTTCGCTATCAATTTAAAAAGAAGATGGCAGCTAATGCTCTGCAGCCCTGAATGCAGAGCATACGTCATCACCTACCTGGTAGCTTCAGGGGCGTTATGTACACACCAGATTTATACGGCTTCAAACGTGTGAAACGCCTTTCCTGTTACAAGTGGTATCAAGCCAAATTCAGAAAGAATGGTATTAAAGCACATTAATGCGGAGCCTGACAGATGCTCCTTCCACAGTGGTAGGCTGCCAGAGAAGTGCAATTTCTCCAGACGCGCGCCGTGCCCTCCGGAGCCGTGCGGTACGTGCCACAGGCCGTGCGGTACCTGTGTCACACACTGCACTGTGAGGGGATTCACGCAAGTGGAGGGACACAGGGTTGCCCCAGGCAGCCCACCTTCCCCACCCCAGGAGAAGGCTTCTCCACCGCCACCCTCTGTAGCAGCACGAGGAGAGCAGAGAGCACCCCTGAACCCGCTGGAACAGACTCCTGAGCACCAAGACTATGCAGCCTTTTAAAACTGTTGCTCTTCATTTAAAATCATTCTTCTACATACACCTGTAAAACTAGCAAAGGCAAAACTATTCACTAAGCTGAACATACAGCTTGGGTTTTAGCTCTGAACTCAGAGAATTCAGCCAAGAAACAAGAAAAGGAGTTTTATGACCACCTTTTACAAACTATATAGAAGGGGGCTGAAACAACAAAGTTTAAAAAAGTTGCTAAATTATCTTTTTTTCTTTCATTTTCTTCCATTCGCCCAAGTGGGATTTTATTTCTACATAAAATTTAATGCTAAATAAATGGATATTTTCAGAAGACCTCAAGGTGCTGAAGCCACCATGGGACTGAACCCACGAGAAGAACACGCAGGAACTGAAAACCCAGCTCTGGTCTCCTTTGGGACCTGCCCAGCATCCCGCTCACTAATTACTTCACCTCCCTCTTTTTTTCTGTACTTTTCCTTATGCATTTAAATACATTTGAAATGTAATTGCATAAAAAATTGCCTGTTTCACCCAGGAACTAATAAGTCCATGTAACTGCTATTACAAAACTCGAATCAAAGGCACTGAACGCTGCCATTGCAAAGTAATTAAGCCAGGAAAACTATTGGTGACTTGAAGTGCTCTTTCATTAGTAAAGAGAATGCAATTATTTTTCTGCCACCTTCTCTTATTCTATTAGTCTGACATAGAGGAAGAGACACGCTAAGCAGGCTGATTTCTCACAAGGCTCCCTGCCTCTCAAAGCACATTTCCGTACCCGGCTGTCTCCAATGGAAGTCCTTCTTCACGCGCAGCTGAACCACTGATGGTCAACACTTTGCCTCCACTGTCAGGACTTAACACACGGCTACCGAGCTTCAACATCTCATGCCTGAGCAGCATCCTTAAACCCTTTAGTTTCACCGAATATTAAATAAAATTCCAAACTGTTAGGAAGGGAGCACACATCGCATGAGATATTTGTGGGAAAAACTCATGAGCGTTTATCGCTTGCTTTGTTTTTTCACTAAGGGCCTGACGTCTTCAGCAACAAGAATAAATGGATTGCTGAAACGTAGCTGCTCCCAGCAGTGACACACTTGCATAATACAATTCCAGGAATTCTTTCTGAAACCATGTGTTGCTACGTAGTATAATGCTATCTCAGCTTTCTCTTTTTTAACCTAATGCTGAATATATTTTTATGACAATAGTGTGTGAAAATGTAATTTTGTAATTTCTAGATATATTTTAGGCTCTTGCCTCATCACAGCTCCTAAGCTACGCAGTATCAATTGGCAGTGCTATTTGTATTGATAACCTTCAAAAGAAAATCAAGACCTCAGACAAAGCGACATGAATAATTCATTAAGCCACCCAAACGTTACTGCAGCAAGGAGATGAGCGAGTTTGAACCTAGTATGAGGGGTCTCAAAAAACAAATAGAGGAGCTGCCTTTTAAATTATTCAAAAAGCTGACGTCTCACCACTCACGAGCCTTCCCAGGGCCCGTTTAGCCACTGCCGGCAGCCAGGCTCAGGGCCGCACTCCATGTCAGGAGTGGGGAGCGGTGCGGGGAAAGCTGCAGCCTCTCTGCAGGGCCGGCCGGGGCGGCGCTCCTGTCCTTCACCGCCACAGCTGGAAACACAGACCGTGGGAGCACAAACGACCCTTCTCAAACCCAAAGATGGGAACAGCCCGTTTCTGACAAGCGTCCCAGGTTTAACTTGGCGCTGTTCATCTACCAGAGAACCTGGCGGAAAGGGCCAGCTGACGCCGGGACACGGAGGGGCCTCAGCATGGGGAGGAACAGTCAGGGTCCGAGGGGACAGGGAGGAGCACAGCCAGAGCGTGGCAGGGTGCCAAACCGTCGTGGTTTAGGCTGAACTGTCCACTGGGGACGTGGGGGAGCCCAGATGGGACCGACAGATGCT
>RSEF01000012.1:21936048-22005875 GCA_003993805.1 Himantopus leucocephalus | reverse complement strand
CCTTCTCTTCTCCAGGCTGAACACCCCCAACTCTCTCAGAATCGCAGGAAGCCTCATGAAAAAAAAATTCCAAATTTAGGGGAGCTGGAAAGTAGGTTTAAGCCACTTTCTCAACTGCTGCCCTTATCCAGGAGCCTCTTCTGTAGCTCACTGACATCTGAATCTTACCATCAACGCCTGCTGACTTCAGACCAGACCTCGAACATATCTGAACGTAACGCTCTTTGAAAGATTGCTCTGCTGTGCCTACCGGAATTCAAATTATTCCGGTTATCACTTAAAAAATATTGTTCCTTTAACTTTCTTTGACAGATAAAAATTGGGCACATTATAATAAGGTCTGTAAGCTATTACAGATGGCATTTGAGATAATGCGCGTCCTTTTGCCAAGACACACACTACTCAAATCGCAGGAGTCTGAAAGCTCAGGGAAGTTTAACAATTGACAAGCCGTGATTGACACAGCTCTGCTCCTAGTGTGAAATGTCCTATTTAAGGCTTGCTGGGATGCACCGGCTCGGCAGAAGGACTGCAGCAGCGTTAACGTTTGCCTCCTATGTGGATTTAAGAACTGGCACTGAAGTACGATGCAGAGAGTTCCTGCTCTCATTTTCTGCACTGTCATCTCGAACCACGTGCCACACAGACATTCTGACATGGCCTTATTTCTCTGAAACGAGAAATGTTATTTTTGGTGTGCCATTTAGTCTCAAAGATTTACTTTATTCCCTTTGCTGTCCCCCTTGTCCTGGGCTCTCATGCCATCACAGCTTTGTTAAGGGAAGTCCATCCCGCACCAGGCATGAAAACTTTATTTTGGTGGATTCTCAATTGCAGATAAATAAATAGAACAAGAACAGAACTCAAGGCAGACAAATGGAGGAAAGAAGCACTTTCAAATTCTTGGAAATGGTAAGTATATGTAGTTTAAACCTTTCCGCTTGGAGACTGGCTACAAGTACCAGAAGGGAGTTTACGATTCCCTTCTCTTTTCCATTCACATCAACACCAAAGCCTGAGCTCTATTTGATGAAGTTATGGGAAGATTTTACGTCTCTGTAGTGAGATGGCTTTCTTTACTAATCATTTATAGGAGGACTATTCAGAAGAATCGCTGACACAAAAATGGAAAAATGACAAATTTTCTAATTTTTAACAAACTAGCAGGGGAAAAAAAAGGCATGTTAAAACCAAAGAAAAACAGATATGAAAATGAGTCAAAATGGTCCATTCCCATGATACGCTCCCAAAACACCTATGTTACAGTTAGCTTAAACCTTGAGCAAAAGGTCCCTTTCAGACTGGAAAAGTTAAAATAGGTGAGAGTTTCTATATGCATCAGTCTTTGACTCAAGAAATTAACTTAGCCAGATACTTCCTATAGCATACTTGATTTTGATGAGCTAGCTTGTTTCAACAAGGGGGAAGGAAGAAAAGAAAAAAAAAACCAGACTATATCCACCTAAGTGGAATATTTTCAACAGAAGCACACACTTACTTCTGAAAAACTCCACATCCTAAACTGACCTTCTTATTCCTCATTCGCTGTGCAGGAGGTAGCAGCAGCACGTATGTGCACGCTGTGTGCCCAGCACAAGATGAACGGGATTCATTACTCTGAATGCTTAGGCAACAGATGCCAGAAAGTCTAATATAATCTGATGAGAGATAAACTAAGGCTGCAGTGTTGAATACCTTCTAAGAGTTTTGAAGGATTGTATTTTAAAGCAATATATTGTTTTTAATGCGGCTTATACACAGAATTTTACTATAGCCAGAGCTCCATATTTTCAAAACCGTATGAAGAAGATTATTTGGTTGGCTTTTTCTGAGAGGAAAAAAAGCGTGAGGTGTGCTCTGCTGTTCCCTAGTGAACTGGTACAAAACAAGTTTCTGTTTTGCTGGCTCAGGCAGGACGAGAGCAGGCAGTACAAAAGGTTACCACAATGCTGACAACTTCTCAATCACCAAAAAAGGTGTTAGATTTGAAAGACAGGCCATGAGATGGAAAACCTTACACTATTAACAATCTCCCACGACCACTCTTCCTCCCATTACAAGGCCACGTAATGGCAAGGGCTATTGACTGGGGAAGCCCGATGTGCCACCCAGCACCTGCAAGGGCAGGGGGCAAACAGGTCCTGCAGGACTACGCACAACACCTGATCCCCATCTGACACAGGAGGTGGCGGGCGAAATATTAGCCTTGCCCTTGTCTTCCTTTGCAAGGGAAGTTCTCAGACCAAGATACCAAACAGGTACAAGAAGGAGTATTATGATTATTAAGTACTCGTACAGCATTGATAAATCTCTAGAGTTACACAGAATCCAGCATCAGCATTGCCAAGATACTGCAATGATTTAAGAAGGTACAAAAATAATGTTCAGCACATTGTGTTTTTAATAGCAGAACGGCATGGTTCATACCTAGCACTGCACCGTGTTAACTGAAGAATGTCAGATCAACCACGAAACGTTTCTAACTTCTCTTATAGCCCATACTGCCACTACTCTGATTTCAAAACATTTGTACAGAATCAGTCCTTCTTCTTGTACCCAACTGGAGGAAAAGAACTCACAGCATGAGTAATTATAGCATTAATAACTACAAAACTAGATATATTATTGAAGTCATCATTTTTGAAGACTGTTTGTCTAGTTCCCTTTCAGGGGCCGGAATGATACAGCTTCTTGTCACGCCCTTCTGTAAATACTTCAGGTTTATTGTTCTTCCTATATATAAAAGCCAGTACAGCCATTCAAACCTCACCCTGTACCAGTCTGGGGATTTCTAAACCGGCCTGGCTGTCCTTACACATTCCCTTACAATCCATTTGCCTGAAAGCGTGACCTGACCTCAGCATCTCACACCAAACTCTTTCCTAATCTTGCTCTTCTCTCAGTTCTCTATGCTACGTGAATTAACTGCTGACTTTGACAATCATCAGTCTCAGCTGTAAGGTAAGTTCATACCTACCAACCCAGCTTCTTGTAAGGTGTATCTGACTGCTGTTAACAGAGAAGCCGCTCAGTGACACAGGTTTGTCAAACGTTACGCTTCAGTACTCGGCAATCATACACAGTTGCATGTTTGGGGTTTTGTTCCAATATGCTAACATCAACCTTTGAATAACTTTGTATAACTGCGCACCCAGTAAAACAGGCATCAACTGCCAATACGCTGAGTCAGGAATGTAACTAGTCAACAAGTGACATGAGAATTGCCATATTTGTAATTAAATCCACATTGAAAACCTCCAATAACCCCTTGGTGCAAGGAACTATTTGTTGTAAGGGAGAGTAAATGTCTTATTTCTATCAAAAATCATTCTAACAGCAATTCTGCACCTTAATGGCAACATCCCCAAGTTGGTAAGTGGGAGCCACGTACAACGGAGGCATGTACACTACGGTAAGAAAGGATAATTCAGTACCAGGAAAATCAGTGGAAGGGATGACTGAACAAGTTGTTCCACATTTTGGTTACCCCATCTACAGTCTTTTCTTTACAGAATATGAAATTTTAAGAGAGGGGTGAACCGAAGATTTATGAATCCAATACTTCTACTGGAAATATTACGCTGTTTATCTTCAGATTCAATCAGCCTCTGCCAACTTAAGGTAAGCAAATAGTTACAGGAGTAAGCACAGTCTCAGTTCTATTATGATTTCCCAGAATCAATGAGCTACAATGCAAACACTTGCCCACAAGCATAAGCAGCAGCAGCCCTGCCCGCGCTGCCACTGATCATGACTAATAGAGACCTGACATGGGAATGGATAGCACAGAATGAAAATGACTGCTGTGCAGCTTTGTTTCATTTGTTTCCATTTTCAAGTAATAATACAATATAAAATTCTGTATTATTTTTAGCTGCTAGAACAGGTGGCATAAGGAGAAAAATAATTCAAGATCTTATTTGTATGAATACGTGGTCCCATTCTGCAATATTCTTCACTTTGTACCAACAAAATGCAGAATTAACTGATTCTGAATAAATTGTGCTGGTTTATCAGTCAAATTTCCTGCTACACATCCCTACTCTTGCACTCTGCAGACAGTGGAGCACACCCACTCTCACATTCAGAATACCTCGTCACATCAAACCACTGAATTCTTCCCAAGGCGGGGCCTGAACCAGAATGCCGAAGGTGCCTCAATTCATGGTTTAGATCCGTGGCTTTCAACTCCACCCAAGGTCTTTTAAAGAGGTCAGAGAATGTACATTTGTAGCGATGCCCCATCAGTCCAAGCACCCCGGGATTACAGTGGGAAACCATGTGTATGCCTTGGACATTTCTTTTCCTCCTACCAACTTTAAACGTGATCTTTTGTGGGAGCTGCTTCATCAAGGCAGCAGCCGAGAAGCTCCATGTGGGTAATTCCGCCAGCAGAGTCCTCCAGGCTGGTGCCTCCAGATCTCCTCGTTTGCTGGAGCCCATGTCCCTCTCTCTCATCACTGGGGTCTTCAGCAATGATAACTAACTGAATGAAAAATGTCTTGTGTGAAAATCCTTTAGGACTACAGTCACGTACTAAGCTAATACAACCTACTTCAAAAAGTGTCTTCATCCCTACTCAGATCCACATTGTGTTACTGCCTTTTGTCAGAATTCCTTCATTTGTGTAAAATAACCACCCATGTCAATTCTGGTGGGTCACAACTCAGATGGGCTGCTTTATCTAATTAGATGAATTTGGGCAAATACTGCCTTTGAATAATTATGCACAGCTGGCAGCAGGCACTACCTTTAATTCATGCTATTTTTGGTTTTCTTCTATGGCCATGACTTTTCTTTCTAATTCTAATCTTTTGCTGCTTGTAATATACAGAATGGGAGCACTTTACTCTTGACCTTGATTAGCACTACTGAATTTCAATCGTTATATCTCTAACAAGTAGTTCGGGAAGCCACAAGAATTTTGTAGATCCTTGTGGTGCAGCCTTGGGAATCGAACCAAACTTTAGGGCTGTGACTCAGGGCCAGCCTGTAATATTGGTCATAAAACTTGTGTTTTACCTGACAGTGGTGTAACAAGACTCAAGACTGAATGAATTAGTTTGATCTTTCAGCCTTTCTATCACAGCACAAGTGAAACTCCATTCTTGCCTATGAATAGCAGTGATAACATTAGCAGCAAAGCAGCAGGGATTAGACAAGAGAGAACTAAAACCAGAAACAAATTCTTAGGAGATAAGAAATTAAAACACTTAATTGCTGCAAGAAAATACACAAAAGCAAACAGAGCTCTATAAAAATGTATTATTATATGCCTACTGCCACAGGGGATGAGCCAAAGGCTATATAGATGACAAACATAAAACAAATCGTACTCCTAAAATTAGATGAGGACGGATTTTGCACATATACACAGAAACTCAGCATTCAGATGAATTTATAACAAAGAATACAAGGCATGTAACGTTTGTCACTATTTCTCATTTCCTGCTTCCATCTGTTTAGACCCAGCTGAAATCTGCTACTCTACGTTATACAACCCCTTTTCTCTGGGTCTCTCTGATTATTACCATAAAAGGTGAGTAATGAAAAGGCTAACGTTAGATCTGGTGCCAGTATTTTCCACACAAAGAATTACAGTGCCATTTTTGCAGTGCTGCAGGGTTTAGAGACAAGTGAAACGCCTAGCAAAATTAAAACAAAAATAAAGCAGAAAAAGCCTGCTTTCACAATCTGCTTCTAAGGCTGTTACATGCTATCAAAGTGGTGGCATTCTTCAGCAGCAAAACCCGAATGAAATCTACAATTAACTTCACAAAGAGAAATATGAGCCTCACAAGACAGAGGAATGGGCACAGAGTCTGCTGGTTTTCTATGATCTCTCATACATGGAAGCTGAATTAGACTGGAATTTTAACTGCATAAGCAACTCACGGCAAATACTAGCTAGAGGATTTATTAAAATGAAAGTCATCAACATTATCTCTATTACAAGTGCAGAAAGGATATGGATGAGTGTATTCTGTTAGCTTAACTCTTTGGGAGTACCCACATTATGCAAAATTTCTGAAACCACTGGATATTGCAACCAGGTCTTCCTCAGTTATCTACATGGAGCTAAACAAAACTAGCTCTCTGGAAGTTAAACTGACACCATAAACCAATAACTGGATGCAAAAAGTTGTCAATCACTATCACAGAAATACCAGGATTCAAGTACACTGTTTCCTCTCAACATCGTTGCAACCTACTTTTGTTTCCCATAGTTTATGCTCTTACCAGTCGATTAATCTTTTATTACCCAACCTGGGATTATGGAAGTCAGCTATTCCATATATAATTACAGAAAACTCAAACCCAAAGTTTAAAGAATGAAAAACAGCTTACATTATCCAGATAACTGTTTTCAAGCCCTTTATTTTCCATTTCTTCACTAGTCATTTTTGATCCATACAATACGGCAGTTTTCTAACAGGACGCAAGCAGAGCAATTATTTCACCCAGTAAAAGGCAATGGCTTTTGTGACACAGAAGGTCAGACACCATTACCATGACTGCTTCCTCTGGTCTTAAAATTATAAATCTTTAGTTTCTTCAAGGAACAGGTGAGGCTCCAATAGGGAGTAGTCTTCAGCGATATGTCTAGGCTACAACAGGATAAATTCTATGTAGCTCTGCTAGCAGTGTTCTCACTACAATAGGGATTAATCAATCTAAACAGATAACAAGGAGACAACCAAAATTTAAATGATAATTTCCTGATAAAGATAATGTGGACCAAATACTGGGAAAACAGATACAGAATAGCTGGACAACTTAAAATGACAACATATTTAATTAACTGCAAAATATTCTCAAAAGTTCTCATCTGTAAGAACTATTGAGTCACGTATCAGCCCTGAAAAGTGACACTCCTGAAATTCTTCCAAGAGAGTCCTTATAAACAAACCTGCTTATAGTAATAAGGGTCAGCATGTTTTATTAAAACATTCGGTACATGTCCCCTTTATCAATACACAGACACCTGCTTGTAGCAACTGCATATTAATAACACAGGAAGACTGATTGTTAATAGGTTCTGTGAATCTCATCACAGCTGTCTCCATTTCTCCAGTTGGTACAAGGAACCCTGTAGTGCTCTCCAACACTTCTGTGGCAGGAAAACAATCCCCAGGCCAGATGTTCTCCTGCATCTTTTTCCTCACTAAAAGATCAATTAGTATCCAGACATTCATATGAAAAAACCTTTGTATTCTACTTTCAAAGGAGGTACAATATTATGTTTTGTTGCAATACTTTATAAAACAAGAGCTGGCTAAGACTTTTGTTTGGGCTGTTTCTTGTTTATTATCCATTTCTATCTGCAGGAATTCTGAATGTCATCATGCCTCTTCCCCCCTGCCTCCCTCCCTCCCAGTGCTGTTACAGACAGGTCACTGGCTTTAAACCTTTTCCTCTTCAAATGCAAGAAGGATGGGCGAGGGAATCTTTCATGTGCCATTTTTGAAATCTGCACAATGAGAGTTTTAAGGGCTAAGGCAGAAAATAGCAAAAGCCTTGTTCCAAACCATTCTAGGAGAAACATTTACACATGCTCAGCATTGAAGAGAAATAATAAAATTTTCTAAGGTTTACATAAAACAAGGCCAGTAGCTAATACTAAAAGTTGGCATTTTACCAACTGCCAAAAGCAGATCAATAAATAACCGTCTTAAACTGAAGAAAAAAGGCTTAGGGACGCATTATCAGTAACCCGCCATCCAGGGAAAGGACATGAGAGGCACACTGTGCTATGCAGACATTGTTGTTGCAGTGGGAAAACGTCGTTTTTCTGTACAGCTGGAATAAGCAGTTTCCTTTGCTGCCACTGGAGCTGACAAGTAACTACCCACCTTGCCTCCTGGGAGCGCGTCCGTCGCAGGGAGATGGGAAGTTACAAGCTGCTGAAGGCTCGAGGGTGCCTTGAGGAAGGAGGCGGAGGTGCCTGCCCTGTTCTGAATTTCTGCTGACCACGGCGGGTGACACGCTGTTGCGCTGGACGAGCCCATGGTTTGACATCGCAGAGGGGATCTCCCACCTGCATCAAGATTAGACAGTGAGCACTGCAACAGTCAGGAAACCATGGAAGCGCATTTAGGGGGACAGGATAAATACAACCGGTACAAAATTGTCAGAAGTCAACCGTAAGCCGCACCTACGAGGCAAAAATAGCCACAGCTTCCTATGCCTGAAAGCACAGAATTTATACAGGAAAAAACGAAAGTTGAAAGATCTGCTCTAGAATAGACCAGACTAGAAGAGAGATGTATGGTAAGTCTAATTTAAGGAAGCAATTTTGAAGAATTTCTGATGCACAGGTTCATCCCTAACAAATCCACTGCAGAAGCAGGCAAACGCACCCAAGGTTAAGCATCCACAGCTGCCAAATTTGCTGCCACAAAACAGGACTTGAAGTCTGCAACGGGAGACAGCACGAGTGCTCCAGTCCGGCGTATCACTACCTTGTCACACTTTGACCCTTTATTTTAACCTTTGTATTTTACTGGAAAGCTAAAATTTGCTGTAAACACAATTTGAAATTGGCTATCAGCCATCAACGACAGCTAACTCAGGCATTTCAATATCCAGCGAAAAGTCGAGGGAAACACCCTGAGGATGGATAGCTGAAAGTGTCATGTGGGACCGCTGTGAACTGCTAAGGACAGTTGTTTGGAAACCATCAAACAAGGCACATTCAAAGCCATTTGACACTTGCCAGCGCAAAACAGGAGCCCGGTGGCTGGGGGTTTTTTGTTTGGTTGGGATTTTTTTTTGTTTTAGATAAGGAAATGAATAGATGCAGCTTGAAATGCAGGAAATGGAACCAGCAGTCTGTTATCCAACAGCCCAATGGTTAAAACATTCATCTGAAGCATGAAAAATGTTCCTTCTCTACTAGAAGAACCGCTTTTCACCTAAACCAAACATTTTTCTGCTCTTGCATCTATACTGCTTCACTTTTTATAAAATATTTCCCAGCATCAGAGGCAGATGCGAATGATTTGGTAACACCTACACGGCAGCTTCAAGTCCTGCTCCAGGAACACACGATTTCACATCAAGAACAAGAATTTCAACGGCACGCTAGTCCCACCAGTGCAGAGAGCCCAGCAGCCGGGGAGATGCACCCTCCTGAGTGCACAAACTGCTGGGACCTGCTCTGCCAGAGGAAAAGGTCGAGCCCAGCGCTTACGTGACGGATAAATGATACAGCCACTACCCTGCTGGAAAAGGGACAGGCATCACCACTTCACCTTTTCGCGGCTGAAAAACACTTGCCAGAACTTACAACCATCACAGAATAAAGAGTATTTCTGGCATATTTACTACCTTGCCCCAATAAAATATTGAGGACTGTAACAGAAGGAGCATCAATATAGAATAAATAGTAGGAGATGTGTTTAGATGGAGCACTAAATACAGCCAAGGAACTACTGCAGATGGTTTCACAAACGAGTCACACGTTACTGGATTTTTAATAAGAAAGATTAGCCAAACGAGAAAGTGATAACAAAGGAGTAATGCAGGACCAACTGCTAATCACAAAGGATTGTGACAGATTTTTGACTATCCATAGTGAATTTCAAAAAATACCCAGCACTACTACATCTTTTAATAAATACTAAATAAATTTTTAATAAATGACACAACAAGTAGTGCAAACCAATTACATCACAGCTGGCATACACGGCAGCTACATCAGTGCCACATTACTTTTCATATCAGCTTAAAAGACCATCACAAAATTGTGATTTGTTGCATTGTAATCTTTCCACTCAAAAACCCATAAAAACTGTCCTATGCTTCAAATAGCTTCATCTTGTCTCTTTAAGATTGCTTGTCTGTATTGCGCGTTGCACTGTCCCATCACTGATACTATTGTTCTCTTTTATTTAGCCAGCTATTTCTAAATTGTTTTACAATGCAATAAACAGAAGGTCAAGTACAGAAGTTATTTATAACCCCAAACAGCCACTGCATGTTGTTCTCACCTCAGTACACTGCTGCCAGCGCCTCACCTCACTCTGTGACTTGCTCTTTCCAGCAATTTATAACCCCAAAAGAGAAACAGCTTACCCCTTGGTTATTTTAAAAACAGGATCACGTAAAGGTCTAACAGTCATTAGGTCAATGACCCCAAATAAACAGGACAGGAAAGAATTGGGCAGCTCACCTCGCCCACAGAGAAGTGATAGAGAAACAAGTAATTTATTCATTAGTGATATTTTTTCTTCTCTACCCAAAGGCTTTACTATCTGGTTTTTTTTTTCAGATTAAAAAGTCCTTTGTTAAAAACGTCACCTTTTTCTATCTCTCATCATCCTTGCCTTTAATCCCTTTATACAGAACTTTTCACAGATTTAAAAGTGAGGACCAAGAGTAACATCTTAAAAGAAAAAAAAAAGTAACGGGGAAAAGCACTGCTAAGGATTAACATAAGGGGTTGAGCTTTGTTTATTTGTTACAAAAGATGCTGTGCAGAGAGTACTGTAAATAACCAAATTGCAATACTTTTTTTTCTTCTTAAAGTGCAATTACTGTGAATAGTATATTTGGAATTCAAGGAGTTTTCATAGAGAAACTACTTAGTATGCACGCAAACTCTGCATGAAGACAGACAAACAAGTCAGCAGGCTTAGCAAGGTCAGTCGGTATTTATTGTTGCACTCGGAAACTCGGGCTCACTACCACCTGCACCCAGAGAGCGTCCAAACCCCTGAGTCCCTGGTTTCCAACACTACAAGCTATAGATCATAGAATCATAGAATGGTTTGGGTTGGAAGGGACCTTGAACATCATCTCATTCCACCCCCCTGCCCTGGGCAGGAACACCCTCCCCCCAGCCCAGGTTGCTCCAAGCCCCATCCAACCTGGCCTTGAACACCTCCAGGGATGGGGCAGCCACAGCTTCTCGGGGCAACTAGATGTAGCAATAAGGAGTACGGCATTAGCAGCGTATGGCCCAGGATCACCTACACCATCCTGAGCTGGACCTGATGGCTGCACTGCAGGGGACACCAGTTGCGGGCCGGCCGGGGCAGGGAAGCAGGAGAAGGAGCCAGCACTGGTCAAACTTACTCCAGAGAGACGGTGCATCTCTGCTGTATGTGACACTGCACCTCTAATTAGAAGAAAGTGGGAGAAAAGGTGCCCAGCATCACAGACTGCCTCGCCATGACAGAGGAATGGGATGGGCGATCACGTGCAACAGATATTCTTCTGCATCCGGTAAGCAAATTCCTGTTATTAATCAGAATTGGTATTTACAGAACAATCAACAAGGAGTCCTTTTGGAGAAAGTGCCGAGCAAGGAGAATCTCAAATAATTTTCCATTTTCTCTGCAATTGCATGACATTAAAATAGACTTAATTTTCCAGGCTTTTAACTAGCAGACTTCCGAGACGTAGAGCTGACGATAATGTCCTGAAATGGCCACCATGGCAGTGACAAGGGAATGTCTATAGCGTCAAAACGAGAGACCAACTCATCCAAACGCTGAAAAAAATTGCAACACAACTCAAAAAGATGCCGAGAGGAACTCAGACAACGAGATGTGATTACACCAGTGGGGAAGAGCACGAGCTCGGTGTTGACGGGGAGCGGGTATCTGCAAACAGCCCGCGCACCAGAACCGCTCCCCCAGCCACACGCTGTCGCTGTGCTGCTACCACGTTCGAACGTTAAAAATATAGCAACTTAAAACATAAGGTATTAAGCTTTGAATGTGTATTTTTATTTTTAATTGTGTTTTAAATTAGGAAGTACAATTTTTTCATGAGGTGAGATGCTGGATACACTGTTTTCAGGAAAAGTTGCTTTTACCACTTTCCAGCGGACACTGTGTTAAGTACCTGTCCATTCTCAAATGGCACTGTCCCTGAAATATAAAACCAGCTTGAAACACAGAAACCTGTCTCTAACTGCATTGTTTAATACTTGGAGTGAAAATCCGGACTGCTTCTAGGAAGAATGAAAGCCGTCAGGCCCAGCATGGGACGATCCCTTCACTATACCATACTCCCCGCCAGGCTGACTAATTAGTTTCTTGAATGACCCAAGTGTTTTTGTCACAACAACCTTAACTATTAAGCTATTCTACACTTTTTAATTATCTGGAACAAAATAAAACAAAACCCAAGAGAATTACTCTGAAATATGCTGTTAAAATAGGGAATAAATTTCCACAGCAAGAGAATAAATTTGCATACCATGTAGTGACCGTGAGGTCCTTAAGAAGACACCAACCAGAACAGGAATAAAATGTTTATTGGGATAAGAAGTTCTTCAAAATGGACAGATATAAGAACAGATGGATGCTAAGCAAGGAATAAAAAGATGATGACTTTAGCAAACAACATGGGGAAAGAAGGTTTTAAAGTAAGGATCTTTGGCAGACTAAAGAGACCCATATTGGTTCTGTAACAACTTCGAAGTCGGATGTCAAGGTAATGTGGCATTTCCTGTGTTACCCGAAGGTGGGACTGTCCCAAGTTTCACCTTAACTCTCTGATTTCTAATGTCACAACTCAACCAGAAGGCCTGGAAGACTTAACGGGCCTCTAAATGTCATCTGTCAGTTTATATCATTAGGGAGCAGGCAAATTCCTTCCTTCCAAGGGCACACTGACATCTCCCTACATACAGGTGTCCAGATACCACTGTGTGATCCAGAAAACTGAAGGACAGCACATAATGTGGGTAGAATCTCTTGAATTCCAAAGTCAGTCTAAAGATCTGACCCCAATGTAGGTAGAATCTCTTGAATTCCAAAGTCAGTCTAAAGATCTGACCCCAAGCTACAAATTTTACATTTGCCAAACCCAGGAAGAGGGTTTGAATTTCCTGCTGCCTCTCCAGAAGGAACCTGCTGGGGACCTGCAACACGGTGCTGTTTGGTCTCCCAAGGTAGGAAATGTCTGTGTGGGTTTAACGAACACATACGACATAAACTGAATTTGGAGGAGCTGTAAGAGGTCTGGCTGTTTTCTTTCTAAATCATGCTTTTAGAAGGGGTATGGAAGACATAAGAAAAAACACTATTAAGTACACATTTTAAACAATTATTTTTATTTTGGGAAAAACAGGGTCAGGATTAATGATTCAAACCAACATTGGAAATAAACGATCACTGGAAGAAAGAATCAGATGCCAAGGCACTCGACAGCAACTGATACACCAGCCGGATACTGGACTTGGCAACACCAGAAAAATCCGGACAGTTTATTTACTAATGGTTCAATAGGAAATAATAGAATTATCTTCCAATGATCCATAAAACACGGAATATATAAACTGACATAAAGCTGAGACTACAGCGTGGGTGAGAGGACTGCTAAACTCAACAAATAAAGGCACAAAACCAGACAAGGTGTGCAGAAAGAAACAGCGTTAGTTTCTGAGTTTCAGTCTGCTATTCCCTGTATTTTTAATATAATTTAATACAATGAACTCAAAGTTATCTTTACAATACCATTGATTTACCAGTGATATTAGTAACTGTATTTGTCATTTACTTAGTTTCATACGTTTCTTCCCTATAGAAATTCAGATGACCCTAATGCACATATTACTGTAAAGAACAGTTTTAGGCTTCCCCCTCCCTGAAAACGATTCCAATATAAAGGTTCAATTCTGAGCAGTGGTTTCTTTGATCTGCTCCTTCTTGCAGAACACTGGGAAATTGTGAAATAATGGGAATTGTGAAAGTTTCATGGAAGTGCTTATCACTAATAAGTAATAATGAAGATAAACACAAGAAGTCCTGAGATTTGCTCCTTTCCTCAGTATGGTGCCAACACTTACAAGGCTGTGCATGCTTTTTTCCTTTGGTATGTGTCTCAAGCATTTATCGTATTGATAAATGCAGTCATAGATTTCTCTGACACTCAAGCTCTTTAAGTCTTTCAAGGGGACTCAAACGTTTTCTCTTCCTTAAAACCTCTCCAGAGTCACAGATGTAACATTCCCAGCTCCTTTGGTTTGAAGCAGGAGAGCACAGTACTTCTAAATCGCAGTCTGTTTTAAAGGCTATTGCATTTTCTTCAAATAAAGACAAATAGTAAATAGCCAAAAAGTCACACTAAGTAATAGAAAGCACAAGAAAGGATGACATAACCCAAGAGAAGCAAATTGGTTTCCTTCTTCAAAGCAATCTTATGTTCCACCAAAAACTGTATCACTTTTAAGCTAAAAATGCATGGTAGGGGGTGTGCAAGTTCCATACCAGCACGTGAAAGAAAAAAATCATCATCCCACGTAGGCAACAGAAAGGTCAGTGTTACATAATTCGACAGCAAACAGACTAAGATTTGGGACTTTTCATAAAAGCGATCTTAAAAGTGTTTAATCTTGAGTCTCTCTCTTAAAAAATAAAAAGTAAATACAAACTCCAGATACAAAACCCAACAATGTACAGTAGACCATGTTGCACGGGAAGGTAAAAGCAAAGGAGGAATAAAATCCCATTTTCCTCATAGACTGTGTCAGCATTATACTAATAACAACGTGTCTTCACCAGAACGCCGAGTGTTCTTCGCTGGAGCCCTCGCAATCTGACTCCAGCCGGTGCTACGCAATCACGTCCGAGAAGCTGAAGAGTGAGTTGGGCTGTATGAGCACAAAGCAGAACGAGTCGATGACCTGACCTACCTGACCATGCCAGCTGCGTCATTACGGGGTAAACCAGACTGCAGCCCATGTACTATTCTGACAGTCAAGCAGACCATTCCCTACATCATGAAAAGCTCATAAAGGTCACTCATTCATTGGGGATTTAAAAAAAATGTACCCGCAAGCATATGCCGAGAGGCGAGTGGAGCGGGAAGGGCAATAAGAATAGGACGCTACAAAGATGGAACACAAACCACCAACTTTAATTTCATTGCTTTGTGGGTTTTAGTTTAAGGCCCAACGTTATCTTAATGTGTTTCCTGGCTCCCATAATTAAATTCACTAATCCCCAGCCTTAAGGCATCAGCAAGTTAAGCTAATTTAAAGTTTGTACCTGAGCTTACATCCTTCTTTTTTCCCCCTTTAGCAAAGAATCAAAATTATTGAACTCTTTCTGAAAGTGACAAGTAGGTATATTTGTCTCTACTTTAATCGCTCATTCTTCACTGTCCTCATTCTGTACTTTAGAGGTTAGGAAGGAGGCTTAATATATTAGTTCATGAAGATTTAGATATATCTGGATACTTAACCGAGCTACAGAAAAATCTCTCCCAATACCCTCACTGCACGGCTGCTTGATACTCCCAAGCTGGCATTCACGCTGTATTTGCGAACTCGCACATCTGTTCAATATCTCTTATTTCCTTGTTTCAAGGTGCTGGGATTCCTGAAGGCAATACCTGAAAAATCAGCATGTCAGTCATACTTTCTAATACCGTGATCCTGACAGACATCACAAGCTAAGCAGGATCAGTTCCCCATCAATCTGTACACTGCAGACAAACACAATTACTAGATAAAAATCTCCCGGAAACATGACTAGCTGGAAAAATAAATTTACCTCGTTATCTGCAAAGAAATCACCTAAGTTTCTCCATCACTTCAAAATAATGTACGTGGGTCATCTTTTTAATTATACAGAGAACATTTCTCCAAGTATTTCCAATTATACAATCTTCCACTGGCCTTTTCTATCAGCAGCATCAACCCTCTTATGGCCCAATTTTAGCTCTGGCAATTATTTGTCCTCCACTTTAAATTCCTTTTTGCGGTTCCAATTAACACAGTGTCATTTGCTCCCTGTCCCAAACCATAGCATGGGTTGGTACAATTTCTTCGGCTACTCCCAGCCACAGCAGGACACAGGCAGAGAGAGCGTCTGCAGTGGCAAACGCTCCATATAACATGATCCTCAGCCGTGTTGTGCCGCACAGTCTGGGCACAAAGGAGCCACGGGCTGATGCACTCACGTCGCTATCAAGGTAACACAGCCAAAAGTTTGATGGGGGAGACGCTAAATGCTGCAAGGTCTATTTTTCCTGCAGACTGGCAAAAAGCTATTAGATGTGATTTGTAAGGTTCATCTTCAGTATTTATGAAATCTCTAACCTAGGCCCAAAATTTCAGTAACAACTGTTTAACTAACACTGCAACGTTAAAAAATGATCTAATTTCATGCCATGCTTTCATTAATTTTCAGAGCTCATGATTTTCTGGTAAAGCTTTTAAGTAATGTCCCACTTCCCAACCAGGTTTCTCCTCAAAACACTTGCTAGATAGATGCCACAGTTATCCTTCTCTTATTCTTTTCCAATTGCTTCTCAATCAATGCAAATCCCAGTAACACAATATGTGCAAAATGAATAAATACAGATTTTGCTTTCCTGTACTTATTAAACACCAGTAAAGAATAAAGACTTTTCCTGTCGACAAAGAACTCCCCCTTTGGCCTCAGGGCTCCTAAATACACTGAACAATGAGGATCATTAAGTAACATCTGACCAGAAGCTTATTTTTCATTAGGATCAGTTCAGATAATCCAGCTTCAAAGTCCGCAATGTACCCTTACCGTAGGTATTTGTCTAGGTAACCGGTAAGCTGCGGATCAGAAACAACAGCTTTTTTCAAATGAGGGGTCAGTTCTATGTGCCTGAATAGCTCTGTTTTAACACTGCAGATGAGGTATCTTAATTATCTTCATACATATCAATTATCTTCATGCACAAAGCAAACTCAGGAAGGCAGATGAAGCAGTGAGTTGTCCGTACCCCACACACGAACACCACGGACACCCCACAGGTGGAGTTAGCTTGTGATGGCTCTGCATCCACTGAGACAGACCTCTCCACGCCCTGTGGGGAACCACGCTGGAAGTTTGGAATTACTGCATTTAAGGGAAACGAAACCTCAGTACATCCTGTTACACAGAAGGATGGTCAAGATTTTGTGGAAGCTCATCTCCTGTTCCCCAAACTGGCCCCATCTAGCTCTTTCACTGGTTAGATGACAGGTCAATTCTTTCAGCTGGGAAGGCAAGCTCTCCAAGCCAATACGTTGGTCTACTTAATACCGAATATCTCTTCAAACCTTACTTACCAGCAATAAATAACATCAAAGTGTCTACAATGGAACATTTACAACAGTATTCCAAATGAATATTTAAGACGTTTAGCAGATACGAAAGAAAAGAAAGATACTTTTACCATTTATTCTTGCTAGAACAGCTCTGGCATGTTCTCCTGCTGATTTTTGTTAGTGCCAAACCCACTGCTAATGTATCTGTCCAGATGAAACCAAAATGATGGATTACAAAATTTACACACAAATAGCAGCATCTATATATTAAAATCAGACCTTCAGCAACTGCTATCTTAATTAACATCTTATCTCAGTAGAAAAAAAAAGTGCAGAGTTAACTCTAGAGGCCTGCTCCTGTTTCCCCAAGGAGTGGGAACGCCGCTGTTCACCTCAGCCAGGGCAGGATGGCTCCCTCGTTACTCCGCAAGCGCGTCCCTTCTCCCAGTGAGGGGGATAAACCACCCGCAGAACCTGAATGCAGCAGCATATTTTTTACTGCCGAAGCAAACAGCAACTCTCAGGACCACAAGCAGGCAGTGATCATTGATCACTCTAAAGGATGGCACCGCTCGGTAAACTCTGGCTTATCCCACCACTTTCTCTTTTTTTTTTTTTAACATTAATTAAACTTTAGAAAGGCAGTTAGGATAAGAAATTGTAGACAAATTATCATCATTTTATTGTTTATTCCCTAATTGCACATGTAATGAGGCAAATTTAAAGTAGTGTACCTTAGAATTTACATTTTAATGATACTTTTATAGTGGGCTGAGTGCTGTTGCCCTCATTTTTATTATTGATTATGGCTTTTTAGTGACTGCTCAAAAAATGTCTTGTTAAGAAATGCTTATAAAGCATTGTAATTATATATTGTACATATTAAGGTTACAGTTAAAGAAGCCAAGAATTTAGTTTATGAAAATATATTTATTGTATATTACAATTTCCTTTTTATAGTCTCTTACTACTGTACAAGACACAAAGTCTTGGCAAAAACCCTTTTGAATACAAGCTAGTGTTTTCCATTTAAATAAAAAGTGGTAATTCTACATCAAATGATGCTTTGCTGTTTTTCTAACTTGATATGCATACGTCTTACTTTAATCTACTAAATGCCAACAGCACTTCTACCTTATTCCCCTAGCAGTAAGTACACCGAGTTGAATCTAATATAATTTCAAAACCAGATTTTCAATGACACCTCTATCTTTATTTGTACCTTGGTTTCCAATAGCTGCCAACAGGAAACAGGTTCCCAAATTGAGTCATAGATCTATCCTCCTAACCACCTCCTTCCAGTCCCATATAAAAAGGATGTCCCCTTCCTTTGCATCAGTACAGACAGGGACTTCTGTAAAAGCAGTACAGGACTTGCACACTCCCCCTGAAGCCTCATGAGAACAAATGCAGAGGCTCTGGAGGATAAATAACTGACTTCTGAATTCTGCTGCGAGAGGAGTGAGCAACCCTTACTTAAAGATAGAACTATTACTGTAATGAGTGATAGTGGAACAATTCACTGTTGCAAGCCTGACCTTGAAATAATCAGCCTATCAACAGATACTGAACTATGTCTTTCTTTTTTAAATTCTGAAAATTCTTTCAGTTATTCTTATTTTCTCTCTCGACCTTTACAGTGGCAAAGCCCCGCACTCCGGCACAGTACGCTGTACCCTGGAGGGCATGCAGTTACAGCCTTTTCCATCCTTGCACTTTTTTTTAAATGGTCTATATCATTCTGCATCTTTTCCTGGGCCAGAGGTTAGTTCAAAAGTAAACCAAAAGGCTTCATAGGACAGATGAAGCATACAAAACACTGCAGCTGTATTCCTGCTACTTCTTGCAAAGTGACATGACAGGACAGGTAGGCCCTCACTCATCTCATAGCCCTCTGCAAGACAAGAAAAATACTGTGAAGTTTTCAAAACTGTCGAGATACAGTCTATTTAACATCTACAAGCTCCACAGTTCCTACGAAGAAAAATCCTCCTTCTTTGGTGAAAACTTTTCAATCATCACGAGCCCTTTTTTAAAACATCCTTTTCAATATAACTACTTCTGTTGTGCTGGACAAATATACTTTTAACCTAATAAAATCTGCAGAAACTATTCCTATGAAATATTCCCAAAAGCCCCAAAACATACATAACTAGATAGGGCTTGTAAAAAACAATGAAGAACCATTAATTGTAGTGGGATATCATCCTTGAAACTGAATACTGATCTATTTCCTCAGGTCCCATGGAACACCTCATTTGCTCAGGCAGGCATGGCATCCTTTCCGAGACCCTAAAATACTTTGCATTTTGTGTTGCTCAGTCTAAAGCTGCCTGCCAGATATTTCTGCTAAGGATGTTCAGTTGCTGGAAGGAAATTTAAAAAAAAAAGTTAAAAAATTAAGAAAAAGCTGAAAAACTTCCCCAAGATAAAGCAGCAAAGCCAACACTTTGCTTTTTACTCCTTCTACAAACACTGCAGCAGGCAGCGGCAGCAAGAGGATTCAATAGATGGGGTGAACAGTTTTCCTGTCAATCTGTGCAATGAGAAATTAGCGTTTTATTTAAGTGTTCTGACAAGATTCTTCTTTCAGTTCAATTCCTGCCCCATCCCCAGACACCTCAAAAAGGTCATGTAACATGTTCAACTAACAAGCCTGAGAGCTCCAAGCAAGAAACAGTAAAATAATAAACAGTAATTTACCACTTCTTCATGCTAAACTTCAGTGGCTTATAATTTAGCTTTCTCAATACAAGGTCTCAGCAGGAGGCAGCTAATGACTTTTTCCACCTTAAAATAAGCTGTTCCACACTGCGCTAGGTAAATCTCACTTAGCTTTGTGTTGGAAGTCTGAAGTCGGGTACAATATAAGCCTCTTATGGTAAAAAAGAGAGAAAAGAATACTCTAAAACTAAAATTAGTCATATGGTTTAACATCAAATTTTTAGCATGTACCATCAGCTTTTATTTTCCTGCTTAGATCGAATTGGAAGTGTGTTACCATGAAGTACCAATATTCAGATTTAGCCCTAAGCAAGCAAGAGACAATTTTAATAAGGAACTAGAATACAAAATGTGACAGCTTATCCACAGTAATTGTATACAACATACGTCACTCAAGAGAACACCCCCTTTGTTTTTAAACTGTTTAAGTCTCCTTCACTTGACACCAAGTTTCCCCAATTCCAAATTTAATTATATATGTGTACACAGCTACACTGCTTCAGAGCAAGTGTCTATCAAATCAGAAAATATTACAGGATTAACTATTGGCTTTTTTTTTTGTACTATTAAAAAAAAATACAGTGGGTCTGAACAGTGAGAAAAATTTCCACAAGTGCATTATTATGAATCATTCTTCAAGGTCAGTTATTTACTTGCAGGTTCAGACTATCAAAATCTGAAGGTAGGTTTATGTCAGTTATGTGCCAACACATCTTCAGGAAAGGAAACCCCTTCTGTCTGCTTTATTTTCCCTTCCATTAGCTTCTCCCTCATGAAGAGAGTGAAGCAGCCAGCTGATCAAAAGGAAAAGCGGCTGAGATGAGTTTGGCAAGCAAACAGCGAGTCATGGAGGGACTTCTTCCTCTCATGAGAAAGTCCTGTAGAATTTCACTGTCATTAAAACTGGACACATCCCCCAGCACAACGCAGTTACGTTACACAGAATTCAACACAGCAGATTCTCTTTTTCCCAGGACTTTTTTCCTGGGAATCTACCAGGCTTGATAACTTTCAAAGACTGGACATATGCCTTCACCTAAAAAATAAATCCTTTCCATTTTCTAAAGTTTTTAAATGTGAGAAAGGTGAAAAAGAAAAGAACTAGACATAAGATACAGCAATAAACCAGAACCGGATTCCAGGAATTCAGTAGCAGAAGTGGTCAAGAAAGAATGCTAACAGGTTTTTTATTTTTTTTTTTAAATCCTAAACCAAAATATACTTTAGTAGTGAAAATTAGGGAGAGAGAACTATATAAAGAAGACATAATATAAAGACCAATGGACATGACTTATAACCAAGACCCTGTGCTCCGGTGTTAAAAACCCAGGACAAACACTAACATTTCCACAGATATTAAAATGAAGTCTTCCTCTGGAGGAGTTTTAGGCATTCAAGGATAAACCTTAGACACGTTTCATTCAAGAGTTACTTAAAGGAAACCGTGGTGGGTTTTACACCCCCCATACACTTTGCCCTGCCAGCCCCACAGTGAAGCAGTAACTGCATCCTCCTCCTGCGCACAGTGCTTGCACTGACACTGCTTAATTGCTTTGTGCAGAGTCTTGTCATGAGAACAAAGCCCAGCGAGAGCCCTGCTTGCTCAGCAGCACTGGCTCAGGACCAGAGCCCAGCACATCTGCCTCCCTCTCTGCACACTAGACCTGGGTTTCAGTGCTGCGTGCTAACACAACCCAGCACACGTTAAAAGAAGCTCTGAGGTTGCTTCAGAGTTGTCAGATGGGGCATCCAGTTCTTCAGCTCTTACAACTTTCAGGTGAAGGAAGGAGGTGGCACGGGGGAGAAATCACTTTTTCCATACGACAGATGCATCTAGACATCAACATAACACGGTGTTACTGTTAACAACCTGGAGCTAAGGACTAAGTGCCTGCGAGCAGCCTGGTCGGTTCAGGGGAGCTATCACAAAGAGGTATTTCAACAACTCAGTTTTGTAATATCAAAGGAAAAATTCTTCACTTTTTGTTAAAACGTAGCAACTGTTATTTCACTATTTTGATTCCCTCACATGATTTTCTGTCTCAATGGTTACAGTTTCTTTTCAACATCTAAACCAGCATATACTACTATACGTGAGAACGGATGAGTTGCGTATGTCGGCAGTCTTCATTCGCATGACTTACATTGGCTACATTATGAATTCTCACCGCTCAAAAGAAAGGTGGCCAAAATTTACTGAACCAGAGATACTTGTCTATTAAGAGCAATGCAATCCTTCTGTCAACAAGGCTGTTAATTGCTCTGTGAGAAAATATTTAACTCACTAGAGTCAAACTAGACTCTTTATTCCAAGTGGAAAGCTAAAAATAATTTTTCACACGTTAAACACACAGTTTGTCATCAATATTCCCATTTCTAGTGCCAGGAGGTTACAGCAGACAGCAACACTGCTGACTTTGCAACAGTTACACAGTCCAGTCATTAGTGACAGTAAACCAGTCTAACGAGCTGTAACTAGGCCTTCACTGCTGTTTTGCATTACTTTCCATATTTTACTGCCAAGCTCTGCTACTCTTACATCCCACCAGCATTGTACATGCAGGAGATAAACAAAAATGTCTCCTTCTGTGCAAAATTTTGGAGGGGCTGGAAAACCAAGTTCAGTGTTCAGATCTCAGCTGCAGCCAGCTTCTATTTATTGCTAACACCAAGCTGTCAGAAGGCACACGCAGCGCACCAGCTCCGAGCCCCACAGCACCCATCACCGGTCGGTGCCGCACTGCCACCTCTCCCTGTATACGAACTGAAAAAGGAGCCACTCAGCACAGCCAGAACCACGAGATACTTACCTGATCGCAGAAATTCTGGCACAGAGCTGGGGACTGAGCGCCTTGCGCAACATGTCACTTCAGCGTGAAGGAGAAAGCTGTAAGGAACAAGAAGCAGCTGCGACATGCCTCGCTAATGCAAAGTGCACAATTTCTTTTAACAGAAGCAAATCTCTCATTTTGTGGTTCTTCCAGCACAGGTGAAAACACTTGGAGTGGTTTGGCTACTTCAAATACTTTCTGCTCAAATAAGAAAACCTTTCTAGAGGTGTATCTGTAGGTCAATGACACAGCAGTGAGCACTGACCATGTCTGCCTATAGCACAAACACACACATTTGATGAGTGCAGGACAAAAGTACTCACACATGAAATTCAGAGACGCTCATTCCCCGAAAGCGGCGGGAAGCAGTTTATCCTCCCCTCTGTCCACAAGCACAAAAATAATTTTAAAATAGCTTTAAGTTGCCAACCATTCTGATAGAAAATACGCTTCAAAATTAACATCATCTTGCCCAAAGACATTTTTCCAAGTATCACTACCAGGTCTTAAAATGAACACCTAAGACCTGACACAGCAGGGAAAGAAAAAGGCTGACCAAGCAGAGCACTCTGTCTGACAACAGCCAGCTGTAGATTTTTATGTCAAAGATGGCACAATCCCCAGGCTGGGGAGCTTCTGAGCCAGGGACTTGCACTGAGATGGTTTTGTTTAACATTCGCTAGTGGACTCAGCCTCCAAAAAAATCTATTGAATCTCTTTTCGAATACAGTTGTAGTTCAAGTCTCTGCAACATCCTGTGCTGATGAGCTCCACGATGTAATTACATGCTGTGGGGAGAAAGACTGCTTCCTTTTGGTTGTTTTAAATGTACTGCCTAATAATTCCCCTAAGTAGTCGCTATGTTTTGTATGAAATGCTGTATGCTCATTCCTGAAGAGCCTTCTCTACACGTGCTGTTTATAGAGCAGTATGTATGGTTGCACGTTAGCACTTCACTATTCATTCCTTTTCCTGACCACCTACAAATACAATGACCAGCACAAATCCAGTAATTAATCTGTTTGCCTAATGGAAGTCTCCCTCAATTCAAATAAAAACCCCTTTATTCTTACCTTCTGTTTCCTGTATGCTAGTAAGTTACTAACCCATTTTACACTATAAATAAAATGGCCTTTTTTCCCCCCAAGGGACCTTGCTGAAAGTGTCCTGAAAAAATTACTGTACACTATATTGACTAGACCACCCTTATCCAAATATACATTAACACCTTCAGACAAATCTGACTGATTTGTCAAGCATGACTCCCTTGCAAAGTTATATTTTCCTACTATATCATATTTATGCATGTGTCCAATAACCTTTGTTATCTGTTAGTGTGCTGGGACAGAAGCCACGCTTGCTTTCCTGCCATCACCTCTCCTACTCTTTCACATAAAGACGTATGTCCTCTTCGTCTCCGTAACACCGAGGTTGATTTAAAAGACAGGTTACTCTACAGTTAATAGTCCATATTTAAGTTCCTTTTTCACCAAAGATGCTGCCATCTGTTCCTGTCATTTTGTTACTTTATCGATTGTTTTGACCATCTTCTACTGACACATCAATTTGTGACAGTTCCTTAGACTATTCCCACTAGAAAAGGAGCCTCCCTAAGCTGTCCTATACTGCATGCCAAGGAAAACACCGTATTTAACTCTTCTGCTGTCACATTACTCTCCTTGAATGTGACTTGTATTATTGTTTATTACTTTACTATTGATTACCTATTAACTGCAAATGCAGGATGAGTGCCAGACTGTTAAAGACTTGGCTTCAGAGTGTTTGGTGGTTTGTTTTTGTTTTTTTAATTACAACTGTCAATTCATCAGAATCTTTTTAGCTTTTCTTGTGGCTTTACATTTAAATTAATCAGAATGTATGTTCTTTTACATTTTCCTTCTTTTGCTATTACGTCCACTTTTGAAGAGTCTCTTTCACTTCAATTTTTAATCATGCCAGCTTTTGGTGTCCTTTCCAAGTCATTCTGCCTGAAAGCATTATACCCTCTGCTGTTCCTTTAATATTATTTTTAAAGAGCCTTTTAAATAGGTGTCTTTTTTGAAGTTAAATGTTTTACTGTGCCAGATTTATTGCTTCTACCAGGACATCAAATTTGAATAACATGATGACCAACTTCGTAGTAGTAGCTTGAATAATATGCTGTTCGCTCTGCAGGATTAATCAAGATTTGCTCCACCTTTTCAGATTAGGGTATTTATTTTGCTCCAAAAATCAGAGGTTGGTAAAATTTAAAATCTTTAGTCTCTAACCTTCAGCCTCAAGCCCAGCCAATATACCCATAATTACAATCTAACTTCTACTTTTGCAGCTTTTCTAATCTCACTTAGCCTTTCATGGATATTATCAGTATATTGTGATGATAGTTTGTCATTGTCTCAAGATCCTTCCAACAGATACGGTGTTTTTTTCTTCATAAAATTTCACAGCTCCTTTTGATGCAATTTATTAACTTACCCTATTTGACTCTAAGCTGCCTTGAATATATATATAGCCCAATTCCTCCATAGCATGTCCTGCTCTACCAATCCTATATAATTTTTACCCTGGAAAAATATCATCTCTAAGTAACTTCCCTTTTTATTCAGAGAATAAATAACAGTATATGATGCTTGCCTAAACAGGCAATTGCATGATACGCAAGAATTTAATTCAGACTCGTCATGCGCATAACACTTCAGACCTGAAAATCCATGGAAATCAGGGTAGACAGACTTTGAAAAAAGGTTTTGGTCTCTCTGGTTCCTTTATTGTACTCATCAAAATAATACCTGTATACCTAACGCTGGATTTAAGGAGAATCAATAAAACGATTTAGTGCACAGAGCGGAAAAGCCATACCAAGCTTTTAAAGAAGCGACAAATAGCACCTATGTGAGAAGGGGACCCAGCAGAAGCAGTTGCCCAGAGCTGAGGAGCCCAGGGAGCAAAGCGGCGCACACCCCGGTGTGCCCCCACCAGAGCCCCCGGCAGCCAGCACCACGCTGGAGGTTATGCACCACCAGCACGTTAAGCCACATTACATGCCATCTGGATCCAAGCATAAAAGATTAACATCAAAATTCACAGAGCTACCCATCAGAAGGAGGAAAATAAACAGAAAATTACTTCCTGAGTTTTATCCTAAATGAGAGTATTTTCCAAGACTGGGTCCGTATTCCTCTCAGCCTGAGGTGCTGAACCTACCACTGATGGAGAAAGTTACATCCATCTAACACCAATTCTTGGAAACATTTCAGCTGTTTTCTCAAACAGGACTGATGAAGTACACCAAAACCTTCACCATTTTTGCTTAGGCTATGATCGTTTATTTTATTGCACCTACACATTCTCTGTGCACAGAGCTTCCAGCCCTGGGTGTCACAAGGGAATACCTGTCATCTCTCTGGTCCTCAAGAGGAAGGAAGAAGAAAGCCCCTTTCCTGACAGATTTTTTTAAATAATCACAGCTTTCATCATCCCTGATCAGTAAGTAATGCTGACGCCCCTGAGACACCCAGCACAAGCCCAGCTGAAGTGAATTCCCCCAATTCTTCCCAAGCTCGCCCCAAAGTCAAGGGCACTCGCCCCTACTCCCCGCCAGCATCCCCCCAGTGCCTGCCAGGCTTGTCAGGCAACAGTGGAAATTAACTTCAGTTAAACCACACCACAGCATTTAGGAGCTTTTGTTGAGACGGTTCACAAGTGTTCACACCTTTACCCACACTTCAGATGAGAAGGAGGCTTAATTGATTTTCATCTCACAAATCAAATCCATTACGCTGAATCCCCTCAGCTTCGGGTGCTGGGAGAAGGAAAGATGATAGAATTCAGCCCCGCTGATGTACAGCAAGATCCTGTTTTACAGGGACACATACAGACCAGAAAACCAGGCAAGGACCTTTTGCTCCCTTGCAGCTCACAAGTATTCAGCTGTTAAATTAGACCAAGTTCCCCTTATTACATAAAGTGATACAAGGACTATAGATATTCTGAAACTATTTGGTATCTGTAGATGAGAAAGACTACTTTCAAAACCAACCTGCTGTTCTGAGATTGGGGCTGAAGCTTTGCATGGCCCGTGAAGGTGCTCTGTCACCTCCTCTGGGAGCAGGACACCAAGAACGCCCCAGCCCGGCGCAGGGAACGAGCCATGCCAGTTCCAGACCCGAAGTGGCACCAGAGACCCAGCTCCAGTGGGGAAGCGTCAACCTGGATGTTTGCAGACAACTTTCAGCCAATTACAGACACAGAATTTAAAATGCACTCAAGCAACCTCATTAACTCTACAGCCAGAAATATGCTGCTGTAACTCTTACCAGCATGAGGGTGCAAATGTCTGCTTGGTGTAAAACTCCTCCAGACACTAAAATAAAATATTTCCTCAGCTGAAGTTTCTTTATATCCCCTGGGTCATTCTCTCAGAGTTAACAGTGCCCCGTAAATCTGACTTAACTACATTGCATAAATCTAACTTTTCAGTGACAAAAGCTTACATAAACGGATGATAAAATTGTCTTGATTCCCCCACTGGGTCTGGAGCTAAATGAGAGACAGATTTAGGGTTTCAGATGAACTGAGAATACTTACAGGCTCTTCTAAATAGGGTTTGGGATTTTAAAAAAAATGTTGTTGTTTTACCTCAGGCTGCCATATTTCTGTCTCAGCACAGAAATACATACATATGCGCTACGCTTATGCAACCACTCCCCACAGCTCCGCGAGGCAGCAGATTTACGGCACACACACGGCAGCACGCAGGTACCGGGCTCTGCCCACTGGGCTTCCTGTAGACAAACAGTTTTCCAAGGGAACACAAGACATCACGAGAAACACTCCGGTGCACCTTGTTCCTTTAAGAATGCAATCTCTGAGCAGAGGTCAGATGCAGAATAGGGTTGTTTTGGTTTGCCAAATGTTTTAAAATTTAATACAAATGAGTAACTGCAGATAAAAAAAAAGCTATTTGTATTCAACTGAAATTCTTGTTGCAATTGAATAAGAATTGTTATTGTGCCAAAACCCCCAATTATGTCCAGGGCACCTTTTAACCACATTCCTATGAAAGCGAGAAAACCACAGATCTAGGTCCCTAAGCACAAGCCACAGCCTGATAGACGATGCTGCCCCAGGGCAGTTCTCCCTCCTTCACTCCTTCAGCACAGCCACCAGAGGAGAACCCTCGCTCCTCCCTTCACCTGTGGCAGCTGGGACGCTGCCCCTTGGGGAACCACCACCACCGGTGCTGCTGCCCTCCCCTGCCCACCGCAGCGGGCTCTGAGCACAGCGGCGCTCGCCTCCCTTCCCCTCGCCCCACTCCCCACGCCAGTCCCAGCAGCAGCTCAAAGCCTGGCAAGCCCAGCTGGTGTTTTTGTGCCGTTCCTGCTGCTAGGCCTCCTGGCTCTGCCACCCTGCCATGGCGGGAGTGTTTGTCCCCATGTGGAGCAAGGCCAGCCCGTTGGGCAGAGGGCTGCAAAGCCCTGCGCACCCGCCTGCAGCGCCCCAGCCCCGAGCTGCACCCACAGGCTCCCGTGCCATGCTTCACTGCCTGCTCCCTCTGGTTCACCGCTGCGTTTTCACTTGAAGTCGCTCAGCCGCCGTTACTTCAAAGATGAACTCCGGAGTACTTGAGAGGAAGACCCTGTTCTGTTTTTCCTACTGAACCTGTTCTTTTTTGCATAAATAAATATTCAGGTGAGACAAAATTAGAATCCAGACTCTCTTTGTGTCACTTTGTCCATCCCAGGAGTCCTCTACCCCACCGGCTATAATCACTCTTTTCCATCAGTTCACTCTCAAAGACTAAGTCTTCCCTAATAAGCAGAACAACTTCAGTAGAACAGATTGAGAAATTCATTCTGTAGAATACTCTTTAGCACAGTGCTTAGAATATTCATTGGATATTATAGGAAAATAAAGAATTGAGCACAAATTCCATACTAGAAGAAACTAATGATGTGTATACAGGAATCTTAGCACTGAGTAAACTATTTGTACAAAGCAATCCCAAAGATACAGAGAAATACGCCATGAAGAGTGGAGGAGAAGAGGGATTTGTACCCAGAATGGCTACAATACAGGGACAAAGGGAAGAATAAAATTGTATCACTGCATGTCCTGTTCCCCAAAACAGATTTTCCAACAAACCTGACCATCCCCACAAGACACATTTGCACAGGGGGCTACACCCCTCCCCAAATTACTAAATCCAGGCAGTGAGGCACTGCTGACAGATGGGGCCCATTACAGCATCTTCCAAATCCACAGCCTAAGTATCACAACTTACCCTGAGAAACACCAACAGAATGACCAAAAGGCATCTCTGTTGGAGGGTATTGATTATAGGGGAGAAGCTCAGTGAGATCCAACCCCAACCCTCCCTACACACACACTTTCCTTTCTGGGAGCTTCTCTTCTTCATTGAAGGCAATTAAAGCTGCTATGGACTCTACCAGCTACATCAACATATTTTAATCATCTAAAAGTGAATTATTAAGAACTAACAATAACATCTGAAGAAGCTTCCAGGCAAACAGCACATTACTGAGCAACCCATACCTCTAAAAACGTTAGGAACTTCCCAGAACAGTGCACCTATCACCACTGATGAAGTGCACTATCATCCACCAAACTATCTTGAAGATTTATGTATTCCCTCCATTTCACTGTTTCAAAGGCCTTAGTAGATGGATAAATCGATTTTTTTCTCAGTATCTCAGAAAAAATGGGTGCTATATACAGATCAACCTGCAATTCTCTTCTGCCATCTCTGGCCTCCTTTTTTGATCCATAGTTCCAGCTAAAAAGCTTCCAAGTCCTCCTTGGGACATTGTGCTGCTAACCTGGCCGAGAGCAGCACAGCTGTGAATGCAAGCGTTGCTTTGTCTAATGGCAGCAGAGTGCTTTATGCTTTTGCAACAGCAAATATAATTTTTGCCATCTTCTTTTGGTTCACATTTAGCATGGCCTGTCCTGACACGTAACGAACGGTGCTGCCATTTAACTTTGGCATATGCAGTAGAGGCATTTTTATAGGTCTTTGTTTTTCAAGCATTCTCCCAACTAGACACACTTATTACATCTGTTATGAGCACAAAAGGCTCTTTGAATACCTCCACAATTTCAAAAAGTGAAATATGGTTCCTTATCAGTTTTTTAAATGAATTGAACTCAAGCATTAACATAAAAACAGTTAGACACTAATCAGCTAGCTGAAGAAAATGACATTACAAACCTAATGAAAACAGCAGGGAAGCACAAGGGAAATAAGAACAATTCTTCGCCAGCAGCAGCGTGTCTGTGGGCACACCAAAGTTAGCAATGAGCTGACATTTACTAAACAGAGCACAGATGCAACCAAGTTTTATACGGGGTTTTAGACTCCTGAGAATTTGCCATCAGAAGGATCTCAGCTCTGAAAAGCTAATCGCATCCAGCTCAGCATAGCTGTTCTCTGCAGTGAAATGTTGAGTTTCCATCCAGTTTGACTTTGGATAGGAGTATAGAGCAGAACAGCCGACTGATCAGACACCAGACAGCGTACAGAATTACAATGTCACAAGGCAAGCAAAACGCCGTCAATGTAAAAATACATTAGTTTGCTTTTACTAACACATAACTGTGCTAGCAAGTCTCGGGCACAGATTGACCAGGACAGAGGCCAGAGAGCTCTCCATTCCCCACAACGCAACACAGCTTTTCTACATTACTGCTCACCTCTTTCACAGGCAACTTTCAACTCCACGTATGTGATAAGCCTTAACCCCTGAGAGAGGCTACAGCAGCTTTTAAAAATAAGCACCAAAACGAAACCACACCTAGATATTGCCTCTACTGGGATATTAAATTGCAACAATTGCTTCAATGGAAAGGGAAATTTTTTCTCAGGGAAGACAAAGAATTAAAGCAGGTTTCCTGTAAAGACAGCACCATCAAAATTATGTGTGAAATACCTTTTCCAGAACACATAAAAAAAGAGGTCATCATGTTCTTCAGGCCATTCTGGCATTACGATTTCAAGTAGTAACAAGAGGAGCAGCTAACGCTCAGAGGTTCCCCAAATACTACTCATTTTTTGCAATAGTTTAAGTAGCCTCTTCCGCTAAAAAAGCACAAAGTCATTTACATGATTTCATTATTTAAAAGCAGAGGGAAAGGGAAAAACCTGTGCTCACGTTTATAGCTTCATTTCTTGGTATAGTCCTTAACTTTCCCTGCATCTGAGGGCAACAAGCATTTCCAAAAGTCTGTATCTACACTGAAGTGCCTCTTGAGGAGGCTGGATTTATCAGTGGGAACAGACTGAAACAATGCTAAAAGAACACACGGACTTAGTTCGTCTATATCAAAGAACAAGGCCAACAGTCACTAGTTGTTTATTCCAGCTGTGTACTCATTTTCTAAAGTTAAATGAAAATAAGGTCATCGAAATAATTATCCTGTGCAAGTATTTTGTTTTCTCTATCTCTTCTATTTTCCAGCAGTCAGCTGGCAGCACCTCAATGCATGGGCTGCCAGGTACACACAACATTAACGAACGAGGTAAGCAGCCAGGAGAAGTGCTGAAGTGTTGGGACAAACTCAGCAGCTCAGGAAGGGCTGGGCAGCTCCCCAGGAGAGGGTCCCAGCTAGTGGCTGTAAATGGGCAATGGTCTCTCCTTCTAGCTGCATTTCTGTGAGGGTATGTCTGCTCCCACTTCCATCATGACCCATAGGCAAGATGGTTGGGGGGATCCCAGGATCCCAAAGCCACTGGGGCACTCAGCAGCTTCATACTGTCAATGGTGGGCAATTCTGCATATATGGAAAGGGTTAGACCACAACTGAGTATAAGTATGGAAATGATAGTAGCACTTACATATTCCCCATCACCACCACTAATTGCTAGCACAACATGTCAGATATAGTTAGGTACCCATGTCTCATGACTTTACTGGGAGCTATTTTCTTGTACCTAGCAAGAGTATACTTTCCCATAGTAAACCTGGTTGGAATGAAATTAGTTGATTATATGGAGGACTTTAAAACAGAGGAAGCAGTAATCCACAAAATGGAGCTGAGCCTAGAGCAGAAAACTTTGTATCAGACATAAATGCAATAGTAATAAATCACACTAGTTTCATTTTGGAGAATTATTGTTATGTGCTGTTACTTGCAACAAGTATCCTTAACAAATACAGCTACACAGTCTCTGCCTTTTATTATTTCCTAAGTGTTCAGTGATAACAAGCCAGGTCAGATTAATCCTCCTTCCTTTTGGGAGTTACGGGCACCACGCACAAACTAGTCAAACTTAGGGCTCTCTGGCCCATTTGACAAAAAACTGCTGCCAAATCACACTGAACGAGATGGAAGCTGATAAATCTTTAACCAGTCTCTTATCGCCTGGGTTTGCATTTTCTTTTCTTTTTTTTTTCTTACCTAGTAGCAATTAGAACACCATATACCTTGAGAAAGTGAAATGTTACAAGGAGAGATTGCTATTAAGAATTAATATTTTTATTTTCGTTAAATGACAAAATTCAGAAGCAAAGCTTCAACCCTAACAGCACAATAGTCGGAAGGCCAACAATCAGCTAACAGAAAGGACACATTTTTCATAAATATACCTCCCCCGGCTCTGCCTTTCTTCTTGTGTGCTCAGCTGTAGCAATTAGGAGAATAATCTATAGGAAGCCTACCCCCAAAAGCCTCTCTCAGCTTTCTCCAGCTGTTTCCTTCTTTTTGTTGCCAGAAAACTCAAGCTCTGAAGAGATGATTCACCTCAGCAGGACTCCAAACTCTACATCTGCTCTGGGGGCATAATCTTTGCTGGGTACATGGAAACGGTCTTTAAACTAATGGAGTCACTAGACTAAGCAAAAATTCTCTTCTCTGAATCCACATACTAAGGTTTTATTTTCAATTATATTTCTAGCTGAGTATTTTCAAGATTATAATCTTTCTTCTTTGATCATCATAACGCTGCTTTACAACACACATTGCTCTTCTAAAAGTACCTTACTGCATCTATAAATGCAAATCTGCATCATCTTTTTATAGACAAAGAAACGATATACACTGACCCGTCCAGCAATACAGTGAAAATCTGTGGAAGAAGGGGAACTGGCATTCGGTTACCATAACTCTCCCAAACCACAACATAACACTGCCCCATAAACAACACTGTATTATCGAGTATTACAAAAAATATGTTTTGAAAATGGATTTGAGCTTTCCATTCTTCAAGGAAATGGAGCGTTCTCCCCTATTATAGCAAGTGATTGGAAAAAAGTTGTATGCCTGTTATTCATGTAAAGTACGGCTGCAGTGTGCTCCTTAGCCCAGGGAGAAATCCGCAACAAAACCGAGACAGAGGAAGAGAGGAGAAGGACACAATGGGTTGAGGAGGAAGGCTCTGAAGGAGTGGAGCTAATCTGGACAAGCACATTGAAATTCACTTATTTTTTTGTATGTGGTAAGATACAGGAAGAGATGGAAGGAAAGTGATATGGACAAGACCAAGGAATCGCAGATTACACAGCCCAACCCTCTTTTTGCCTCCATGTAAGAAACACGTTATTACAGGTTGAGAGAGGAAACGGTAAATAATTTTTCCCTGTTCATACAGAAAGAGTTCAGATATTTGACTGCCAGGACATGTGCGGAAAAGTTTCTGCAAGTCAGAATTATACTGAGAAAACCACACTGTTGCTTATCACTCAAGACATGTACAGAGCAGCTCCTCAGTTATAACTCTGAAGGAAGCTTACACTGATCTTTGTATTTGATAAATAAAATTTTCCCTTCTCAAGAAAGAATGCATGATTTTTGTGAAGAACAGAAAAGCTGGAAAGAGAAATGCTCACCTCCATCCTAATTTCTCTCGTCCAACTGAACTGAGAAAGACTGCAGAGGAGGTCTAATACATGCCTTTCTTCACATTACAGAAGAGAAGTAGTAAACTAGTCTTCTACTAACAGAAGTAGAATAGTTTTTGGAAAACAGCTAGTGGGCATCTACCTATGAGAAAAATAACAGAAAATTTCATGGGTATTTAAATACTGTTTAAATGGAGCCTCAACAATTTCTTCGTTCATAAATACAAGCCATAGAAGAATATTCAAGAGTAACTCTGTTCTTGAGAGACAGATTTCTTAGGCAGAAACTAGTCTGGGATCCATTTAGTCTAATTCTTTCATTACCACACAGAATTCGTCAGGTACAATATCCTGTTCTGAAGAACAAGGCCACAAAATGGTATTAAAAATAATCCAGAAATCAGGAGAAAATGCCAAGTTAACAGCGTATCCAAAGCAAGGAGAGGCTGAAGACAAGGCCACTCTTCCAAATGATGGTAGCTTCACCAATATTAGGGCTATGCATGCATGTGAAAACAGTTCAAACTTGTGAAGTCTGCTGGAAAAGCAGGACGTTATCCACTAAAAGATTCTGACTCAGAATTCAAAGGAAAAACAGTCATACAGAAGCACAAATACACATGAATCAACACTAATCTTCACAGAAAGGAAACAGAGCTACACATAAAACATTCAGATTTATGTGCTTTTCTGCAAAGTTACACATTTCACTAACGCAAAGAATTAGAATGGTTTTCTTCCCTTACTGGTCTTTAGTGCATTCAACACCACAGACCACAAGAACCACCCCATATTTACAATCTCATACAGAAGAACACAGTCATAATTTTCACAACCCAATGGTTTCCTGGCTGGAAGAATTTCCTAAGGTTATCAAAAACTTCTCTCACAGGTGCTGAGCAGGCCCCTTTCCACTCTCTGGAGACCAAAAATTCGCTCTTGAACTACTGGGATTGTGAATTGTCACTACCTCCACACTCATTACACAGTCACCATCTGCCAGTAACTAATAAAAACAACAGTTACCTCATGCTCCTAAGATAACTAATCTCATCACCTTTTTAGAATCATTAACAACAAAGAAAAGCAAGCTTAATAATCCTTCCCTTAGTATTTGGAGTGCTAGGAATGTATTATCACAAATAAAATTCATTTTTATTGTATATTCCACAACATTAGTTTCCATATGAGAGACAGACCCCAGAGAAACTGGGGACCAGGAAACAAAGACTGAAAAAGACCATTTAGTCATTTATTATGCTTTGCCTCCCTGGGGAGGAGAGGATGAAACATGGTCCGAAGCTCAGACTGGAGCTTAGCTGTGGACTAGCCTCACTAAAATAATTTAACAAACATAGAACAGGACCACATAACCCCAAAAAGAACATTACAAGGACTCTTGAGATTATGCATTTTAGCTTCTGAAACATAATAATAGGACCCACCCATCATCACGGCATAAAACATGATTCTCCCAATAATGAATTTGCTGACTCCCACTCAGGAAGACACTGTTACCCACAAAGAGCTCAACAATCTGTTGTTTGAAATGCTTACAACATCTACTTTTGTGTTTGTCATAAAAACATTGAAGTAAACAGCCAGCTAAGAATCAAATGCATCAAAACATCCTCCACCGGATCTGCTGCCAGGCCAGCTGGGCCCCAGCACGCAGGTTCACCCTCCATACCGCTTCAACAGCTACCCAAGCTCTGCTCAGGGTTTGAAGATTAAACTTGCTACAACCTTCAATCGAAAAGAAGAAAAAATTATTTTTCCTTAAAAGAAGAGACTTTTCAACTCAAACACTGACATAACAGCAACAGATCACAATGCAAAACAGACCTCCAATCCCAAAGGACCACCTTTGCACAAATAGTCGCCCAAATACTGCTGCAGTTAAACCACCGCAGCTCCAATCACGTAGTGCAGCTTGTGGCATCAAAGGCAAGCAGAGGAAAAAAGTTTCAACAAATTCCACATTCTGTACTGATGATGATACAACCTTTTCTTACAAATCTCACCTCTGTTACGGTCTCTGAACATCAAGGCTATCTTTTAATAAGATCAACTGATACAACTGGGGGTGGGGGGGAAATCGTATGAACTTTGAAGGATCCGAACCCTGAAGAAACATCTAAAGGTGGACCTATACACGCAAAAGCTGCTTGGTTATTCTTATTCTTGCTGAGAGTTACTTAAAAATAGTTTATATACAGTCCTCATCAAACTTTGGCTTTCACTTCATTATCAGGATTTGAGGCACTGCTTGCAACACCGAATAAAAGAAAGTCCAAGGAAGTGACATATTCAAGTTGACAGCACCCTATTACAGGACTCTGCATTAGCTATCAGTTATTCTTCTCTCTTTGTAGTCAGTAAAATATGTGACGGTCTCTTTGGCAATGTACTTCTTGGTACCACAATGTCCTCATTTACTTGTCTGTGTTGTACATTACTGTTCATATCAGAAAGTTTAATTAGGTTCTTGCAACTAAAATGACTTCTTTTGACTAATTTGTACTAGACATGAGGGATGAATGAGAATGCTTTATTGACAGCTTAAAAATGTTAGATATGTTTCTTAATGCTGTGTCTCAGCTACATTGGTATCTTGCTTCATATCGGCCATTTGAGGGACGTATCCTTCACTGTAAAACTCCTGTTGTCCTTCATACTCAATTTTTCTTTTTGTCACATGTAGAAAGCTAGGGTCCAAATTATAAACCGACAGAAATGTGATTCTTACAAAATATTTTAAATGAACCAAATATTAGTAAAAGGAAACAACCACAGCAGATTCCGTGAGCACATTGAAATGAGTTCTCCCCTTTACTCCCTGTAGTACCACGGTGGCCCGTTGCTGCTCTGCAGGCCAGGCATCTGCTGTCTCTCTGCAGTCTTCACTAACGTGAACTCACTTTCCAGGTCTCCCGCAAATTCCTACCTGAGCAAACCACAGTTCCAGTTTTCCCAAGGTCTCTGTCTCCTACTCATCCTTCAGGCCCTGACAGTGCTCAGCCTTCACATGAGAGCTCAGGAAAAGTTGCCCACAGCGAGAGCCTGTTCCAACACCCGTCTCCAGTGCTTTGTGTTTCACCCACTGCGACAACAGCAGCAGCACCATCCTGCAGCCAAGAGTTTACAGATTTTTCACTGTGTCTTTGACATCTCAGTGTGTCTCATCTAACTGGAGCTGCAGAAATGAGACATCTACCTTTTCAGGAAGGCTGCCAAGGTACAGCAAGCTGAGACTGCACTGGGCTACTGAGCCCATGGGCTGAATGAAGACCTACCTCCACATTTAAGATTAAATTCAGTACTCTTGCTCACGTTCAGCAGGGCCTTAGTTCCCTGGCACTCCCTGCAAAGGGCAACAGCAGCATGCACACCTCCACCCCCACGGCAGGTCTTGTGTCTTGTCACACAGCAAATGTTTGTCCTTTATGACAACAAGCAGAATTTGAATTCTGATCTATAAACCCCTTAATTTTTACTTAGTGAAAAACCTAAGGCAGATGGAAAGCCACAAGGAGGGTTAGAGAAAACTCATTATTACAGAACATGAATTATTACCCACAAGTCTCTCAGGTCACCTCTGCTATGCTGTGAAACACACATACTCTTAGCACAAGGCTTATTAAAATACAGACTATCTGACAGAATGGGGCTATTTTTACCTAGGCTGAACAATATCCAGGCATCTTTCTCAAGCAGTTAAATCAAATTCAAACTAAAAAGCACATTAGGAAAGAGCTTAAACCAAGCAAAGTATCTCAGAGACCAGTTTTTGCCCATATCCCCATCTTTCTGTTGTTTCTGCTGCTAAACATGGTAAAAATAAAAATGCTAAGAGCCACCAAGAAGCGACCAAAACGCCATACAAAGAAAGGGAAATTTCCTGAACTTCATAAACCACACAAATCTTGCCACAAGATCACAACTGGCATCTCAGTGTGCGATCTTCCATCACAGTTATTTAGACCACGTCTATACTGTACCGATTTTAAACCAGCTGGCTTGGCTACTCCTGATTTCGGAGCTGACACTGGCTCAGATGCAGGCAGTCAGCCTGCACTGCGCTCGCCGTTACCATGGCCGCGCTGCAGCAGGACCTGTGCTGGCCAGCCTAAAGCCAGCTCACGTACGTCCCCATCAGTGGCAAATCAACGTACCACGGGCACCCCCTTAAAGAAAAGGTGGTGCTTGCTGCCTTTGTGTGCTACAGTGATTCCTGGCAAAGGAAACTGGGAAAAATACTTCACTAGGAATTAGAATTTTCTCAGACACTCCCAGCAGTCGATCAAGAAAAATATCAACTGTGCGGCATGCTGTATGGCATCTTTGTGTGGACAACCACCAATGCTTGAAAAAAGTTAACAACCCATCACACACTAGACAACTAATCAATCAATTCTGTCCTTTGTCAAAAGTGTAAATGGCGAAAGAGGGAATGGTCACTGATACACCGAACTCCCTCCTTCAGCAAGATGAAGAACTGCTGTTCTTAAAAAAGTTTTTGCCTGGAGTATGTTGAAACCAATATTACATGATCTTTGCCTTCTGCAATAAACCAGATATGAATATAAAAAGCAAGAACAAATACCTGTTTTCAGCCTGCCCATTATCAGGTATCAGCAGACTGATAAGAACTGCACACACGAGAACTGCAGTGGTAAAACTGTATAGACAAGTTGTCTGGTTACGACAGTATTCTTTGAAATAGCAATATATTCGTAGCCTCTGTTGATAGCATTTCTTCTGTGAATCTCTGCTGGCCTTGTAAAATGTGAATGCCACTGATTTCTGATGGCACAGTGCTTAGCTTTTGGCTTGCATTATCAATTCCCCACCTACTGCACCGGATTCCCCCTGAGCGCACACCCAGCGCAGCTTTCCGAAGCAGCCCCTTCCAATGGATGCTCCAGGAACCCTCCTCATGCTGCACATACCCAGGCACCTGAGCACGACTGCTGCCATAACAACAGCACACACGGCACACAGGGACCGCAGCGATCGGATACAGCAGGGTGAGGCAACAGCAGGCTGCTGCAGGCTGTCCAGAGCTGAAGTCACTGGCGTTGCATGTATGCTCATCACACCAGGACCTCAGTGCTTACCTTGATTTCACTGCAGCTCCCATCATAAAGCACACACCCAATCCAATTGCAGAGAAATCTGCCTGGAGAGCATCTAATCAGCGAAAAGACTGTGTGCTGTCATACTCAGGTGATATTACTTTCTGTGAGTCAAAGAGTACATAAGAGGAGGAACAGTTGGTTTTGGGGGCTTTGCTTTTACCCCTCAGCCTATGCAGTCTCAAGTGGCCGCAGACTGTGATGTGGGACACAGATGTCTGTTAAAACACAAATAAATCTACTTGTTAAAATTTTAGCTGGCCATAAAGGAGGTCAGAAAGGCTGTCAGAGCCCTCCTGACACCTTATTTCATGCGGTTCTGTTTGATGAGGTGTGTATGTAAAGAAATCTCAGAAATAAATATACCCAAAGCACCAACATGCAGGACATTGTTGACTCTCAACTTCTGTAAACAACAGCTTATCTGAAACAAATTGACTAACTATATTTTTTTTTACTAAATAAGGCTTCAAGCGTATCAGATTTAAACACCAAGTTACAATCTTTTGCCTTCTCTGATTTTAGGTAAACTACTGTCTTCCCTTTCACACACACAATCCTACTGAAAAGCATTCTCTTCTTACCCCCTTCATCTCTCGTGTGCCTCTTCTTACCCCTGGGTATGCTTTTAATGGCATTACCAACTGGTTGGTAATTAACTTTTACTCTGGTTTAGTTATTGACCATTTCCCAGGATAGATTATGTAGAAACAACTATTTCACCCACAGCAAGGTTTTAGCCAGAGGTAAAACACGATACCTAGTAACGGTATTTTTTTACCCTTCTGGGAGAGTAAGTAACCATGGATGCACAAGAAACAATGCCTGCAGATAAAAAGAATGCCTCCAGATGATATTGTTTGTCAGAAGAGATTTGCACATTTCTTTGAACTGATGTATTTATATCCTACTAATTATTTGAGCAAAATCTCAGAGACCGTATCACAAAGAAAGTCAATGCTACGGTTATATTTTTTCCCCTCAAGTCTAGGTTTCTTTTTAAAGTATTCCTCCAACTTTAAAGTTTGCTTTGAACTGTTCTCTTTTCAGTCATTTTAGTAACTTACACCTATGCAAACACCTCTACCCTAGAATGTACCTGTACAATTTGTCAGGAAAAATCTTTAGAATTTAAGTCCATTAAAATTTTTTACAAACAGCCTAGGTCACATTTTGAAAGACCTGACTTTACTGTTAAATACTCACTCTCTTGTTCTTACTCGGCTTTTCCATGAAAAGCATGGGACGTTGCTGTTAATGCTACACAAAACATCACACAATACAACGGACAGCTTCAATAAGTTGTACAAGTAGGGAGCAAACAACAGTAGGTCACCTTAGGGTCTTTTTTTTCCTTTATAGCCACTGGAATGGCAATTTAGAGAATGTTCTGCTCAGCAGGTTTTCAGCTTCTGATTTTCCCTCTACTCTTAAAGGCATAAGGGAGGAAAAATATCAGAGGAAGAACAGTGTCACAGGCTTCGAAGCAACACTACATATGGACTGGAGGAGCAGCAAAGACAGAGGTCACCTGCCCTCCCAATGAAAAAGAGTAAAATATTCCAACACTCACCTGCAGACCCCACCATTTTGCTCCATTTAAGCTACCTTCACCAGTCCCATCTTAACAGAGGCAGGGGCTTTGCTTCAGGACACTGCAGCTTACAGCACACCCCATGCAGAACCCCCGAACAATGAGTGGGTGTTAAATGGGAGCTTTTGCTGGAGGATGAACTGAACGCTGGTACTGCTTCCCAGCCTTCCTGTGGTTGCATGGCCTCCTGTAGTTTGGAATTACAGCAGCACTGCACCAAAACTACCTTCGCATCAGAGATGTAACAGACTATTAGAGATTACAGGTGCCATACCATTTAAAGCAGTTTTTAAACTTCTTAGTGAGATGTACCTCATTCTCTTTCAGAAGACAAACTGATAGAAGCTGATTGGACTGAAGGTTACACAAAACATTCCAAGTAGACTGAGCAAGCTGAACTTAGACACAACTGCAGAAAAATGAGCTCTTTCTTAGAAAGTACAGGAAGTCTACAGTATTCAGTACTGATGGATACACATCTCATCCAATAATCACTGACGCCACAGAAAAACAATTCCACATACAAAAGCATCCGTTATTATAAGGATTAAAAAAAAATGCTAAACTACAACTGCTTCAACACCATCAGGGCAAGGTTTACTAGAAGAATTTCAATCTGCAGATTGTGTCATAGGAAACGTCATCATGTTCTACTATACCAATGGGAGTTGACATATTTCAAAAATAATATGCTTTAAATCATTTTACTCTACCAAACATGCAGAGTAAGCAGAAATTCAGGACATCTTCATGAAGGAGTAGATAACTCACATGCTGAGCAATTCTTTTTTTAAAGAGCAGTGTCTCAGGAATTCAATTCCTATTTTGTTGAAATGCTTACTCATTAGTATTCATTATACTACGGAGCACTAGTCTACAAAATCTCAAATGAGTAACTAAGGACTTACACAATATGTAGAGGTGGGGAAAAAGGATGGCCCAGCTTATCAAATTTCCTCAAGCTGACAAAATCAAATCAATGTGTACCAGAAACGTATATTGAAACACTAATTTGTGAACCTCAGAGACTGTGCAAGATTCCTGAATTCAGTTACTTTTCAGAAAAGAAGTAAGTGCATAATGGCAAAGACACCCTTAGAAAAAAACAGGACACCAACCAAACAAAAGAAGAGATTCTAACACAATCTCAACATTTCAAAGCATTCCTTCAGTCCACTAAATACCATAATGCTTCCTATGTTACCATAATATCTTCCATACTACCTTATTATTTCACTCAAATTAGATGAAACAAAACCAGTAAGTCATGGTAAGTCAATCATATAGAAGCTTATCTTAAGTTTATATGCAAATATTTTCATTTCTGTAATGAAACAACCACCAGCCTGATGTCCATTAGTGGAAGATCCTCAGCTGGTGTCAACTGTCACAATTCTCTTGAACTCAATAAAGGTAGGAATATTTTTATCACCTAAGATCCATTTCTCACTGTTTGTAGAGAGGCAAATCACAAACAATCATTTAAACTGGTCCAACAACTATTTTGTCATTTCCAAAGTGTATGACTGCTTGGTATGAAATTGGAAACACATATATTTCATGAAATATGGCACTTTTCACCCTTGTATACAAAACATATGCAGACACTGTAAACCCAGCAAAAGCTGGTAGAGCAGCTTGATTGGAAAGGGACAGGTTCTACTGTTTCCCCTGAGGAGTCTCAAACTGTGGCCCCAGGACTAAAGGCAAACACAATCACTTACTTGTCTGTTCTGAAAATTTAGCTACAATACATTAGGTACTGGGACCGGTGCTGTTTAACATCTTTGTTGGCGACATGGATGTTGGGATGGAGTGCACCCTCAGCAAGTTTGCTGACGACACCAAGCTGTGTGGAGTGGTCGACATGCTGGAGGGAAGTGATGCCATCCAGAGGGACCTGGTCAGGCTGGAGAGGTGGGTCTGTGTGAACCTCATGAAGTTCAACAAGGCCAAGTGCAAGGTCCTGCACATGGGCCAACGCAATCCCAAGCCTAAATCCAGGCTGGGCAGAGAATGGATTGAAAGCAGAACTGAGAAGAAGGACCTGAGGGTGTTTGGTGGATGAGAAACTGGACACGAGCCGGCAATGTGTGCTCGCAGCCCAGAAGGCCAACCGTACCCTGAGCTGCATCAAAAGAAGCGTGGCCAGCAGCATGATGGAGGGGATTGTGCCCCTCTACTCTGCTCTAATGAGATCCCACCTGGAATATAGCATCCAGCTCTGGAGCCCTCAACAGAAGAAGAACATGGACCTGTTGGAGCGGGGCCAGAGGAGGGCCACAAAGATGATCAGAGGGCTAGAACACCTCTGCTGTGAAGACAGGCTGGGAGAGTTGGGGGTGTTCAGCCTGGAGAAGAGGAAACTCCAGGGAGACCTTATAGCAGCTTTCCAGTATCTGAAAGGGACCTACAGGAAAGCTCAAGAGGGACTTTTTACAAAGGCATGGAGTGATAGGGCAAATGGTAATGGCTTCAATCTGGAAGAGGGGAGATTTAGATTAAATATTAGGAAGAAATTGTTTCCCATGAGGGTGGTGAGCCCCTGTGGCAGGTTGCCCCGAGAAGCTGTGGCTGCCCCATCCCTGGAGGTGTTCAAGGCCAGGTTGGACGGGGCTTGGAGCAACCTGGGATGGTGGGAGGTGTCCCTGCCCAGGGCAGGGGGGTGGAATGAGATGAGCTTTAAAGTCCCTTCCAACCCAAACCATTCTATGATTCTAGGTATCCAGAGATTCAATTTACAGCTTTTAAGGCCAAGTGCCATTGCTCATATATTCTGGCCTCCCAAAAAAAACAGAATCCACTAAATTTTACCAGCTACTCCCTTCGGAAGAGCTGCATTTTACTGTATTGTATTTCCCAGAAAACAGACTTCCTTCAAAAATAAATACCACGTGTACAATCTCCCTTGGCAGCGAGTACCCCCACAAGCAGCTCTGTAAGGCCAAGAATGTTTACGTGCAGGAAACACGAAGCAATGTGCAAATGGGCAAAGACCTGTAAGATCTGGCCCTGCTCCACTCCTCACCCATTTTGCACGACAAGAGATCTCTGCAGACCATGCACCCTGCAGTCCAGCAAGCAGCAACGGAGCTGGGTGCAGGAGCCAGGAATTGCAAGTCAGCCTCACCTCCCAGCACACCAGCGATGCGGGGACTGGCAGCATCAGGAAATGCAGGGTAGTTCAGTTTAATTTGTGACTAATAGCTAGAGATATTAGAACTGAAACAATCGGAGACTGCTGGGTTTTGCTATATATGATGTTAGAAATGCAAAAAGTAAGTCTTCACTGCAGCCACTGTAAGCAAGCTAGTGTTTCTTTCTCCTGTTATCTCTTTCTCATACATTAAACAATTTGTCTGCTTTGTTTATATTGTCAATAGTACTGTGTGCCAAGTGCGATATAAAAATTTATTTAGAATTTAATTAAGTTTCCAAAGCCACCGGGAAAACAATGGAAAGTGGGCACGTGAGAAGAGGGAGGGAAACATCCTTGTAGTATGATGTTTCAAGCTCTTTTCCAGTTCTTCCTCTAAAAGAAAAAATCTGAATCTTGGACATGAACTACTTAGCTGAATTCCTTTAACACAGTGTACATCCTTCTCAGGTGACTGGAATTAAAATTCAAGCCACCAGAAAAAAAAAGCTCAAGTACATTTCATGATCACAGGCTTGTGTATCTGTTTATATCCTGGAGTCACTTTGAAAATATCTGCTCAAAACAGGCCAAGCCTGGAACACCAGCATCTTCATTCAAAAACCCAAATTACAAAGCACTGTGAGAAGGAAACTGAAGGGCAGCTGCCTCTAATCAATACTACCAGTTTTCTGTTTTTAAAGCTTGTGATGCATTTAGTAAAAGAAAGCCAGCAATCAGATTCTGATCTCTGTTATAGTGGGTAATCCAGTGTAACACAACAGAAAGTATAGCTGCTCTGCATTTATACCAGCATGAAATTCAACCAAGTTGACTCCCACAATAAAGAGGGGGGAAGAAACCAGGACGGGGCGGGGGGTGCGTGTGTGGAATATTTCAAATACACAGCTCAAAAGACTGCTCAACTAATTATTCAGAGTGATGAAAGAAAAGGTATTTCAACCATAGCGGAAAACAACCTAAATTACACTAAGATTATGCGACAGAACTACAGGAAATACAAAGGTTTGAAATGACATAGTGAAGGTAGAATACATGAGCAAACTCAGATAAAAGGCCACATGAAGAAGTATATCCTATGCAAAAAAAAAAAAAAAAAAAAAAAGGATTCTGGTGTTGTTACTTTCTATAAAAATCTTGAAAAATCTTGTCACTGGAAGGAAAGTGTCTATGTCAGAGAAAGACAGAGGAATATAGAGAAGCGGATCTGAGTCAGGGGAACAAAAGCAGATCAGTACAGTAGAAACCAGTCAGCAGTCAGTCCCAAAACAGTCTGGCACACAATAAAACGTACCAGTAATTACCAGCTTCTGAGCAGACTTCGGTGAGAGACAGTGGAAGAGCTGCAGATGAGATGAACAGATGGAAAGACAAAGCCTATCAGGGATCAAAATACATAGTTCCAGCAAGGAGAATCGCTGTCAGTGTACATTTTGCAGTCTTTATTTCTGTAACTAGGTCAAGTGATTTTTTTACCCCTTAATTGCTGTCTGCAGTAAAAAGTTCTGAAGTGAGAAGGATGGATCCCCCAGACCCCCCAAAAATATTCTGAGTATGTATGGAAAATAAAGACATGGATGAATATATGCATGTTGGAAGCCCTTTAAACAAGGAAGCACAGCAAAGACACAAAGTTAATTCCAGCAGTGTAAACAAATCAGTTTGTAGTGTAAAATTTAACCAAGGTATGGAACAGTGACCTCCATGAGAATATATGCAAGGGGATAAATACGAAGTGCTTTTCAGAATGACTAGAGAGGTTGGGAGGAAAAAAGTTATATACAGATTTGTGATGTTAATAATAACACACTTTATTCATTAGCATTCCATGACCACAGATTGGTGAACATATCAACTAAAAACTCAGGAACAAACTAATGGGTTGTTCAGGTAAGTATATAAAATCTAGTCAACTACTAAATGATGCAAAATGTTTCCACAAATACTGTATAGACATTATCAACAAAAGGACTTCTCTCTCTATTCTACCCTGCACACTCAAATCATTCAAATGCTGCAATACTGGCATATGTGTAGATAATCCTGAGCAGGGATGATTCTGAATGCTAAGCAACAGTTTATTTTGACTGAGCGGGAACACAGATTGGCCATTGTACACAAGTTTCCAAGTGATAACACATGACAGCCTCAGCATGCTTTTTGGCACAGGACACAGTCCATCATTTCCAAGAAGCAAGAATTCAGTCAATATTTGATCTAAAAACCCCTGAACACCACAGAATTACAAAGATGCTTAATGCTGAAGATTATGTTCCCTCCTCTGCAAACGCAGGCCTAACCAAAAGCCTGCTGATGTCAATGGAAGGACTCCCACTTCCTTCACTGGTGTTTGGCAAAAACACAGAGGGAAAAAACAGCATTGCTGAAGCCCATGGGTAAGAAGAACGATGGCAGCAGGAGGCATCGATTGCTCTGCTCTAGCTGTGGCAGTTTGGGCAGAAGACCGGGATGGACTCAGAAGACCCAAGTCCCACGCCGCATCCTGCTAGGTGATCTTTGATGAGTCATTTGTCCTCTGGACTTCACTTCTCCAGTCCTTCATTCACCTCTTTTGTAAAGTTCTCCATGATCTCCTGACGTGGTTATAAAAAAAAAAAAAAAAAAAAAAAACCCACAGCACACTGAAGTTCTACTGGCCTCTGCTGACACAGATCAAAGTCTGGACTTTTATTCAGAGTTTAGCTTCCCACTTTTGTATCTTGTTGGCCAAGAACCATCTTTTGGACTCCCTGCCAGCCATCTGCAATACAGCCAAACAGACACATAACCACTGAGATCATGATTGCAATCATGACTTTGTAACAGTAACACCAATGACAGCACAATGAAGGACGGCTAAGTTTATTTTTCAAAAGTTTATAAATTTTGTTCACTCCTTACAAAGGTCAGTCCTTCATTTTCCTCAACGGAAGAATGTCTTTAGAATGACCAGAGTATTTATTAAAGCTTTTAGACCAATGAAATTCAAGAGTAAATGAAAAAATAGACAAGATGTGCACTAGTTAAGAAACCACATCCACTCAGAAGCACAAATTATAAAAAGCTATGAAATTCGAATAAGTCTGTATAATATTAACTACAGAAAGGGAGACAGTAGCTATCAGTATTGGACTCTAGTAAGAAACAGGAAGTTTAGACTGAATCTTAGGAAACTGTCCTGACAAAATGCTATTGATTAGAGAAGTAACAGCTTAGGTGAATGGATGGAGCCTCTTCAACTGACAATTAAAACTATTTTGGATTGAAAAAGAGCCCAGTAAATGTACAAGGGGGAATAATTCAGTAAGAAGCTGATGTTTCTACCAAGAGAAAGCAGTGGTGTTCAGCAGTGCCTACCTCAAATGGTACTTGGGTTCTCTTCCCCTCCCTCCCTCCAAAATACAATCTTAACAAGTGGCTTTAAAATGCTTTAGTTAAAAAGAAACTCAGAGTACTTTTTATTTACCTTCCATATTTGAGCACACAAATATGGAAGGTAAATATGGAAGAGTACTTTTTATTTACCTTCCATATTTGAGCACATAAATATGGAAGGTAAACATGGAAGAGTACTTTTTATTTACCTTCCATATTTGAAGCAACACAGCTTCACCAAGGGCAAGTCCTGCCTGACCAACCTAGTGGCCTTCTGTGACGGAATGACTACATCAACAGACACGGGAAGAGCTACGGATGTCATCTATCTGGACTCCTGTAAGGCCTTTGACACCGTTGCCCACAACACCTTTCTCTCTAAACTGGAGAGAATGGATTTGATGGGTGGACAAGGAATTGGTTGGCTGGTCACATCCAGAGGGTAGTGGTCAACAGCTCCACATCCAGATGCAGATTGGTGACAAGTGGTGTCCCTCAGGGGCCTGTATCAGCTGTAGAAGCTAGCTGATGAAAACAGGAACGTGACATTTAACAACTTCTCCCACATGCAGCCAAACGTGGCAAATTCTCCATGTAAATCTACTCCAAACAGTCTTTCTCAAAGTTGAGATGGAATGAAACCAATCTGACAGCTCACCATGTTTTATTAATGTTTTGTTACAGCCTTGGGTTCATTATCATCAGTCTTAGAAGCTTGGAAAAGAGCCACTGCATTACAAACAAAAGGCACAAGTGGGTCAGGTGAAGACCAGCTTCTCACACAACGTGAGCCAGTATCACAGGTCCAGCCACACTGGTATCTGGAGAGGAAAGAAATTAAGCTCATTACCAGATTCTTCTGCCCCGTGCCTGTTACCGCTGATTTTCAGGTCATCCATGTGGAACAGTGGGAATCTCTTGAGAAAGATTTCAATCACCTGAGACAGAATGCAGGTTTTGAACTCCGTCGCTTTCCTGACCCCACTGTGCACTGGAGCATCTGGAGACCTCTCTGGTTTCCATCAGCACTGTCTGCACCCTTGAGGACCATGAGTCTTCAGACAAGTAAATGAACAGAGCTGCATCCTGCCTCGCACCTTCATCCCCTCGGTCTCTCCTGTGTCACCTCAGCCAAGACAGGATCACTCTGACATGTGCAGCAGCAGCTTCCAGCAACTGCTCTGCACTTTCACTGGCACGTAGTTGGGGACAGCGGTAGCCCTGAAAGCTAACGGCCAGATCCAGACATTCTACTCCACACAGAAAGCAGCGTGGACCAAAGTTATTCACAAGAAAGAGGCTTTCTGATGGGGTTTTTTTGTTTGTTTTTGAAGCTTTGTCTGCTCAACATACCTGTGGAAACCAAAGCCTGCAAATTCCTGCATCAAGCAGGTCCTGGGCACAAACTGCTTTTTTACAATTTTTTGGGGTTTGGTTTGGAGTTTTTTTTAACACAGTTTTTGTATCTCTCATCAGTCACTACACATCTCTTGCTACTCAAAAGCAGCTAGCCAGACACAAGCTACATCCAATGTAGTTTTTACTGAGAGTAGCTGGGGAGAAATGAGCAGAATTCAAGGGGAAGCACTTAGCAGAGACACACAGATGCCTGGCTGTATCCTAGTGGATGAGAGGTTCCTGGAGCTGCTGGTGTCCCCCAACACAAGAAGAAGGGTTACTTGTGTGCTTAGATTGTTAGAGATGCATTGGCAAGGGAGCAAAATGCACGACAATGTTTGGAGTTCGAATGGTATCCTGAAGCAGAAAAGCTGAGGAATGCTCAGGCTAACTGGAGTGTTAGTAAAGGCTTTTTTTTTTTTTTTTTTTTAAAAAAAAAAAAAGGTATTACTGCATCTTTCTTCAGAGGTACCCAAATATATTTTCACAGGGACAAGAAGAAACATAGCTATGGCTACTTCACAGTCCAGTGCTCATGTCATGGAAGTAGTCTCAGATTTCACCAATGAATGGTACCAATTGTAGAGTTTTCTCAACCAATATTTCTTTTAAAGGAGACATTCTCAAAGAGCAGACTTCCAGCTTGAATTTAAGCCATTGGCACAGAATGCAATGCCCAACTAGACTATGTGAAATCTTCAGTACGATGTTTGATGGCGGGTTAGCTCAGATCAGGTGATGGTGTTTATTCCGAAGATGAACTCCAAGGCTTCACTCGCTCCTCACAGGCTTGTCTTCTAAATCAGAACTCTATTAACACCAGCATCTAACAGACTGCCTCTGACTTGACATCAGGAACTAAATTATACTTACAGGTATGGGAAGGTACAAGCACTGACAAACTATTACAGCCTTCACATGCATCTGTCAAATGCAGGCACAACCCATCAAAACAGAACAGAGAAGCCTCTTTCAGACATCATCTCAAGTCCACTTGATATTAACAGTGAAATGGAGCACCCTATAGCTGTCCCTCTGATCTCCTACCCACCCTTTCCAAGAAACGCTTTGGTATTCGGAGACAAAACCTAGAATGTCTGAACGTGCAATGGAGATTTGAAGAAGAGCTTTCATACCAGAAAGCTTGTCTGTTCTTATAACTCTGACAAATAAGAGAGATTACCTCTTTCTACAAGCCTTGCCTTGCTTGAATATATAGCACCTAGTAGAAATACAAGGTGATTCATGTTTGGGGGTTTAGGATTTTTATTTTTTTTTTAAATACTCCATAGCTAACAAATCAGTGTTGCACCTCAACTGTTAGTGGATCTACATCAGCTGTATGCAATCTGGAAAGGATGCCAGCCTTAGAATTGCCTTTAGATTTCTCTTGGAGAGAGACTGAGAAGCCTAGGCCCAGTTTAGAAATGTACTCTGCCTGCAGGATGGAAGTGTAACGCTTTCCAGGGATGAACAGGGTACTGCAAAGCAGGCAATTATTTTAAAATTATAATATAGCATGGAGGAAGTAAGCTGATAAATGTGTCGGTCTGTTCTAGGAGACACCACCAAAAACCTCAGGGAAGAAGGCTCTGTATTGTCATAGCTACTAGATTTTCTTAGCATCTCATCCAGCATATTGAACAGCATTGCACTGCCATCTCTTGGCAGATATTTAGATAACAATTTAAGTTCTATACAAGTACAGGAAAAAATTGACATTAAAAAGACATTAAAAGATAAATATATATATAGAGAAATGTTTCTCTTACTAGACAAATAAAAACAGATTGAAGTTCCAGGTGCAGAGTCTAGTCTATATCCAGTCTATTTCCCTGACTGACAAAATCTGTATTTTATGTCAGACACACACCTAAAAATACTATCAAGAGTTCAAATATGGTCTAAAATCCTTTTTAAAATTTTTCCACAAAAGAGATGAACTAATTTTTATAGTCATGTTATATGAGTAGTACATAACCACTGTCCTGAACTCAAGATTTTATCCACTTGATTAAAACAGTATCAAAATGCTAGCAGAGTTGTGGGCAAAAACATGGCTTAAAGTTCTTAGTCCTTTCAAGTATATAAAATCATAAATAACATAATTTAAAACATACAGCAAAGACAAAGACAGAAGTACAGCCTTATGCCACCTGCATATACTGGAAATGCAGAGGCAAGAGAAAGTAGTTACTAACAGTTTCTGATGTACAATGTTTACACTCCCTGTAATATGAGGTCTTGGACATCTAAGAGGTCACCAAAATATTGCCACCAGAAAACATCATCAGGATTTAAATTTTGACAGCTACCAGTTAAAGAAACAATGCAGCATGAAGACACATCACCACCCGCTGGCAGAAACACTCTCCATACTAATATCCACACATTCCTAATTCTAGTTTCCACATCTATGGCAGGCTAGTCTGGTGCTCAAGATGTCTCACCCTCTGCTGCAGATCCCTTCCTCCTCTACACATACACTGTTCATAACGTTCCAGTAGCTGAATTTTTTTGTTATACACAAAACAAGGATTGAAATGCAAGCCTCTCTCAACATCAGTGGTTTAATGGAGATAATGCAGAGGGACAATGTGCACACAGGGCCACCTGCTGAAGCTGGGAAGAAGAGTGACCTCTGCTCCTGTTTTGCAAGAAAGAACTCCTCCCCAAAGCCAGTGTCGCCCCTGTAGAAGGGGAACCTTCTGTGTAGCACTGAGTTGGGTTTCTAAATACCTTTATCAAGCCTTGGGAAAAGAGGTTCTTTACATATCTAACTCAGAGCTCTAAAATCAAGTCCCTAAACAATTTGAGAATTGAGTCATACTGAAATCCAGTGGCACTTAGAGAGCTCTTATAAACTTTATCCATAGTTTCTATAACTATGCGTAAGTCATCAACTAGAAAGTACAATGCAGACTTAAATTACTCTGCAGTATATGACATAGAAAGTCTTGGTAGGCCCAATAGCAAATGCAGAGTAACACCCATAAAACACAGTCTTCAAGCATTGTTTTCTAGGGAGACAGTGGACAAAGACCAGTTGAATAACAACTCTTACACAGCATCAGACTTTGCACCAGTGTAATTTACCATTATTCCATTTGAGTGAACAGAAACAATTTGCAGCAGTTCAAAGTCTAGCCCATCAAATGCGTCTATTTGCAACATGTTATAAAAGAATGACAACAGCATGATCTTTAAAAAAAAAAAAACACCAAAACCACAGAATTATGAAGTTGCGAACACTGTGCTGAGATGAACGAGGTCACTATCTACTTACTTGAGATGCAGTTATACGAATTTGACCTTTCTGTAATAAGTGGTAATTTCAGTGAAAACAACCTTTCCGTTCAGAAGGAAAGGGAAGTAAGTCATGTATCCTGCAGTTGCAGTTTATGATGAGACTCCCAGCCCTAATTTAAAGGTCACCAACAATCCTTTGAAAGCAAGATTGCTTTTCACTTTTTCCACATTTCATGGAATGTCGTCAGGGCTGACTAGTCCACAACAGCAATATCACACAGTTGCCCAGCCAGGAAGGAACTTCAGCGTTCCCTTCAGTACTTACCACTTTATTAGGCATGCAAAAATTATTAGCAAGAATGTAAGAATAATCAATAAGAATGTTGGTACAAATAATTAATTTTCTAATCTGTATTACAATGTTTCTATCAGTATTTGTACTCTGGTAACAAGTAGAGGAACTGAAGACCTTACTATACTAGGTGGTCTGCATAAAGGTTGGGACTGGACAGCCAGTCTTTGCTTCCTCTTTCCCTACAGAGGATCATAAAATACGATACAGATGTTTCTCTGGTTTTGTTTGGTTGGGGTTTGTTGGTGGTCTTTTTTTTCTTTTTTAAAACATTCCTAAATTGATTCTAGAAATAGCCTGATCTCTTATCAAAATTGCTTATTCTTAGCAGCCATGGCACCAGGAATACTAGCCGCAGCCGATTAATTTTCTTCATTTCTAAGATTAAAAAAATCTGGACACAAAAACTAATTACAGCTTTTAAACCTGCTGCATTCAAATTAGTTCATGGTTTGCCCTGTGAGAAGGCAAGCAGCTTACCTGCAGCTTTGATAAGTACAGGTCTTTTACCTCTTCCTTATTATTTAACTTCTGTGATGAGCAGACGTAATCCATTCTCAGCCACACAATAAGAGAGAAATAACCACAAATCAAGAAGCACTTAGAGAAGTTGGGAGGAAAGGTGAAAAAACAAGCCAGGACTGCAAACATGATGTCGTATTCAGGAAATACTGCTGTTAAATGCAATACCCCAAGCATACCTGTCAGCTATTATTTAGTAGATGTTGCCAGTTAAATAATACTTCTGAGGAAGAAGCTAACTCCTGCGTCATTCATGCGATAGTTTAACTACATAACTGTCTCTTTGTTTCTCCAAATGCTTTAAAACAAAAGAAACAAGTGGCATTAAGCCAAATTAAAGCTAACCTAAAATCAGAGCAGACTATTTCCACAGCAGTTCAACTGCTTTTCAAACAGGAACAGTGTTCACTCCTTCACCTTTGCCTACGCAGCAGTTTGTGATGGGGGCTGTACGCAAAGCGTATGCGTCATGGAGATTAGCATCAAAGACAGGATTAATGATGTTCAGTGATAAATTCCTAAAAAGTTAACTTCCTACATGGAGACTCCCCAGGGTAACACTGGGATCTTCACATTTGTAATTTTAGATTTGATTTGTATGTCTGGAAATACCTACTGTGAGATCCTTAATAGAGCTGGAGAACACCCATGGGGAACTATTAATGCACAGGATGCCAGAGCCTGGAAGCATGCAAAGAGTTGTTTGTGCTTTTAGCCCAACCTGAAGAATTTCTTCAAACGCACACTTACCCTAGCAAAGCTCTCTCCAGGGAAGAGATTCAAGCTGTCACTGAAGACATAACAAAAACTCTGTGACCACACAGCACAGCTAAGCTAAGGACTTTCTTGAGACAAGAAGGTTGGCTACTTTTTATCTTCACTGAGCTTGACAAGCTAATTAGGGGGAAAGCTCCATCACATCCCTGAGGAAGCAGCACTTGGCAGAGAAGAGGCCACGGATAGTCTGGTGCAAGGGAAGGAATGGTTATCGAAGTGCTGGTGCACCAGTTCGTCTAGCTGTTCAGCTCCTGAGGGCTATTTCCTTCTTCAAAGGAAACACAAATTAAGATCTGATGGCTGCTACCTGACGCAGGTAACCACGCATTTTTCACCGGTACTGACTGTTAGATTATGCGTACTGCTGCCCTCTGCCGAAAACAAACCCCGCAGAATGGAAGGACTGCATGGGGCTCCTTCAACACCCTGAGCTGCCTTATGCTGCAGTGTGGTAGCAAAGCTTAGGCAACTTGCTTTCAACACCTTTATCCACACTTTCACTGACAACAGTGCTGTTGGTACGCATGTAACTGACTTGTACAGCACACAACCCCATTGTAGTCTGCTCATTTTGTACCAATGAGCACTTCAAAGTAGTCAAGTGTTACAACAAACAAGGATGACAGCAGGCTGGAGACGACTCAGAAACATATTCAAAACATGTCCTTTTCACAGAGCACTGCAGATGGTTAAGACCAACATTGCTGACCTTATCAAACAATCCCTGTTTTCCCCTCCCATACTGGTAGCTGCTGTCCCTACTCCCCAGAAGTAGGAAAGGGCAAGTAACTTGCCACAAAGGAGAGGATAGCTTAAGATGTTCAAAAATTTGGTGATGGTGGTGATTTCAGCTTCTTCCCAGAAAAAGAGCAAATAATTTTTCTGTGTGTATACCAAAAAAGTGTAATCGAAAATTGTTTCTCTAGCTAGAGACTCACTAGACAAGTAATTTCGGATCCCTGTATCAATCCAGTTACCCGTTTCAGGAAGGAGTGTTAAGGGGAAAGCAGTATTACAAATGTAGCCACCAAGAGCAAGATGACATCTAGACATATTCTTCGTATCTTTAAAGTTCTGTACAGAAAACAAATTTTTACTTGCCCAGGTACTGCTCAGTTCCAACTCTTTCTTTTTTACTCCCTTTTTTTCCTGCTCTAGAGCCTGCAGGCATCATTCAAGAGCAGTACTCCACAGTGCACAATCACGGTCCCAGCTCTGAAGAACTCACAGGGAGAAGCTCTAAGGACTTCTGAGGAGAAACTAGCGGCTGAGGTATGAACAGATACCACATTTGCCGCTTCACTCCCTGGGCATCCAGCAGGTCATGCCTTCTTCTACCTGGATTTTGCACACACAGTGCTGTCACTTAAATGAGACTTGCACACGCTTAAGGGTTCAGAATTAGACCATTTCTCATGGCTCCCAGTTATTTGGATTGCACTTGACTGTACTGCATTCAGAAAGACTGAGAGGTACTTGAAAATTTTTATTTCATAAAATACATAGAAATACTGTTGCAAAGAATATTATGATAAAAATTGAGAGATCCCATCAAAATTAATAGCTTCGAAAGGCAATTAAATTCTAAGCAACTGGAATGCTACGTAAGCTAGCTTTTTTTTTTTAGTAAGGCATTATTTCTTTTTTTCTTCCTAAATTTTCTTCTGGAAGGGACACTTAGAAAGTTTTAAGGATTATGCCTTTGAGATAAATTGTATTTAAAGGTTACAGTGCAAAACTAGATATCTTAGTCCTATACAAGATGGCTTATTAATTGCTCTACACGCATACCCATAAATTTGTTCATATAATTTGACGAGGGGAATTGATTTACTGTCATATTGAAATACTACATTAAACACACATAATTCTTTCTTTATATGGTTCCTCCCCCCTTAAAAGCATTCTGTTTGACTGTGTGCCACACTGAATTATTATTCTATAACTATTAAGTGATTTATTTATCTGCTACAGCAGATACAGTTAACATTCATCTATATTCTTACTCTAATTTCACCTTTATGTTTTCTGTTGTCATACCAACACGGAAAAATTATGAATTGCATTTAAACCAAAGTACAGTTATGGAGCAGATAAGGGACTTTTTTATTCTCTTGTGACACATCTTTCTCAACGAGGCAAATACAAAAAATGCAAAATACAAGCTTTTTGAAAGCATAAATAGTACAGAATCATCAGGTTGAAAACTTTGTAATATATTAAGCAAATATTGCTGGGGAAAAAAAAAAAACCCAAACCCATTTTTATTACTGTCAAATCATTTAATAAAGGAAAGACTGCAGACCAAGATGCTATGTGTGACAAGAACTGGAAGGAGTTGTTCCGCAATCCATCATGCCTGCCCCAAAGTTCGCTGAAGATAAAAATGATTATTCCTGACTCAACCTTCTGTTTTATTCACAGAGCAGTATAGTTTTCCATCAGCCTTAGCTTATGTGCATTTTTAGATGACTTGCATTCCAACAATTCTTGGGAGGTATTAACCAGCAAGATGAAACCTGACTAACACTAAAGCCTCAGAGTGCATTGAGTTCATTCCACATTCAGTGCAACAGCCTTTGTGTGCTCATCTTTTACGGCTTAGAAATCACCCTAGTGTTTGCTAAGACGAAACTGTACATTTCCCTCTACACCAACATTGATTTTGGGCTCATGTTGACTGGAAATATGGCTGATGCACAGCACGTGTGCCTGAAGACACCCTGAATCACTACAATACACAACAGAATTGACAGTGAGCCACTGAAAAGAACCACTCCAACAAGAATATTTACATGCACTAAGTCACACTAGCAATGAGAAATCAAGAGAAAGAACCTAAATTATTTATTTAAAAAAGGAAGCCAAAAAAAAAAGAGACTTGATCATAAGAAATTTTCATTACACCTTATTTTATAGGGTATAGAGATGAGGTGGTGAAAGTCACGAAGGTTTGCAGAGTGATAGCTATTCCGAGGGAAGGGAGCAGAAGGGAAAGCAAGTATACAATCTCATCTATCATCTGGGAGCTTTACTCAACAGAACAGCCTGAAGTAGACCTGGAAAAAAAAAACAGAGGCATCTAGACTCTCAACTCTGAGAAGACGACTTCAATTGGTATAGTCCTTTGGAACAAATTAAGTTAGGAATTTAAGCAAAGATGAACACACTGTATTAAATGTGTACATACACACACCACGGATGTATTTATATACAAAGGTATCCACCAGAATACTGAGGTACACACTCAGTATGTGCTTCTATCCTAAATAATGCAATTTCTGTTATGTCCAAGAGCATCACCCTCATATTGCAGCCCATGGCTGGGAAATTTTAAGCAACCCCAAGCTCCTGACTTTCAGTCCACAAATAATGCCCATTATCCAACAAGGGATGCCCATTATCCATCAGGGAACCATGGCACAGTGGGAACATGCTTTTCCAGGCACTCTCAATTATGTAAAGAACTATTTCTAAGTTAAAGGAGAGTGAAAAAAAAAAACACCTGATCCCATGGAAACTACATTATTTTTCTTAGCTTAAGAGAAATACCTAAGCCAAATAATCTTTGAGGACACAATCTCCCAAATGACTGCCAAATGAGAAGGATAAATAAAAAAGCCAAAGCATGTAGTTTGAGAACTCCTAGAAGAGCTATTTTTCCATAGTGCCTTAATTATTTTCACTTTAATTATAGGTTCATCCAAAAATTATATGCCCAACAAGAGCTCAGCTACCAAAGTACAATTCCAACAAAAATTTTCAAAACATATACATTGAATATTTCACAAAATACATGTGAAATTACATACAGCATGATGTCCAACCACATTTTAAACAATCTGACTTTTAAAGAAAAGCACCTCTATAAAATACTCACATAAACATAACTTATGTTTAGTTAATGTGTAAGTACCACATCTGTGACAATATACAACCTACTGGTTAATAACAATATTATGACCTTTAAGAAAAGTTAAGCAAAGAAAAAAAAAGCAGTTGCAGATTTGGTACAATACCATGAAAATAAGACTCCCAGCATCCCACAGAGGTAGTTTCCAAATAAAATCCTAATACTTCACCAAAACTTCCATAAAACTTCATTAAATACTTTCCATAGTTCTCAATATTTATTAAATACACATAAAGTTATGTAAATGCTAAAAAATAAAAAATACTATAATTTTGTATTTATAACTAAAAATTCAAAAAGTACATGCCTATCTTCAGGAGGAACAGAATGCTTCCCTAGCCATATACCCCAGGAAAACAGTATTTTGAAAAACATATTTGACTGTTGTTCAGGGTCATCATAACATACCCACCTGAACGGCCAGGAAAGCGTTTGCTGTGTGAAAACAATTACTCAGAGTACTGCAGTCAAATATATCTGGCACTGAAGACACTAGAAGCACAGCCTAATAAAAATGCAAAAGCTACCGTGCGACACTAACCATAAACTAAACCACTCTGTACAGGCAAGGGTCAACGGAACTACACAACAACCATTTTGGTGAAAGACAGCCCAGCAAGTCTACATGGATGCTCTCTCAGCTTCATTTACTTATTTCCTGCAAATGCTAGAACATGCAATTCTCTGTCTGGCAAACTGCTGAAAAGAAGCAGCATGTTAAGTGAAACTACAAACCAAGTTTTGCAGCAGAAGTTTGCTAAGCACGCTATATTACTAATACATCAATTTGAAACACTGGCTTTGTCCTTTGAAACTGCCCATTACATCTGTAGTCCATAAAAGACCTCAATGGTGTGTAAATATGTTTTCCTTACCTATATAGGCCTTGCCAGAGGTCACTGATGTCAAAAGAAGTTTTTTCATTCAAGGCAGATTGGGAGCACGGAAGAAATTTGATGTGCACTTCAAAGGGGAGAAATTCCTTCCGTCTGTGAGGCAGTTCTATGTCTCACTTAGTAATAAGTTTCCTTTGAAGAAATATTGTTACACAGAAGTCTATTTAACTGCAATGCTGTAATATAGCATTCTCTATTAACAAAAGTAGAATAATACACTCAGGACAGATTCCCTGCAAAACATTATTACAGTTTTAGGCACCAGATGGGTAGTCCATCTAGTCTTTGCAAGTGGCTCACCTACTGCTATCAGGCCAAAATACTTTATAGATGTGAGTTTATTTAACTGAAATACATACTGAGACTAATTTTCACTGAAATACATTGCTATTAATCAGGAAGCAATTTGCATGGTGAGATCTGAATTTTTCCCATTGTTCTAAACTTGTTTTGTTAAGTGTTACGTTATATAACTTTTTTTACTCATATGAAAGTCAAGACTTTGTGAGCATTTGTGTATTGGCAAAGAGATTTATGGTTCGTATCACCTAATCGATGCTGCAAGAGCAGCATACGATGATAGATGAAATGCAGAGCCCTGTGATAACCAAGAACAATAGCTCAACCACTGGGTAACTCATTTCATGTGTTTCTGCGTCAGTTTTCTTATCTGTACAAGAAAGGAAACAAAGTTCATATATCTCTGCAAAGCACTTGGAGATATTTTGATAAACTATGTTATTCAAACAGAGCATTTGCCAAGGTCAGTCTTCTCTGCACAGCTAAGGCATACTTAAATAAACTGATCTTCAACTTCTCCTTTGTATTTACAAACATGATTACCAGACATTTCATTCCAGCATCCATCTAATAACGGAAGATGTAGCCAGCTCATTAGCACACAGCAGGAGACAGTTTCACCAGGCAGGAGCCCCAGGCTCAGGACTGACCCTCAGAAGTCCCTGTTTCCAAACGTAGTGAGGGCCAGGTGTGACTCACAGATAATGAGCTCGGCCTTGCAGAAAGCAGGCAGCATGCCAGGCAAACTCCACTGCACAACGCCACAGCAGACTCCCTACAAAGACTGCAGTCTCTCATCATTTCAAATTCTCAGCCCATAAAGTACTTTAATGTACTTTATCAGCTATAAAGCATAAATGGAATTGAGCTGTAAATGGACAAAACCTAGTTTCCTAGCTAAGCAATTAGTTGAGAGTATTAACATATTTATTATTTTTTAAGAAGAGAGTAACAGCAATCCAGTGCATGGAGGGGAATCATACCTGTGGCCAGTCAGATGTTTATGAGTAGTACTGAAGCACAAGTAGCATATCTTAAAATAAACCCAAACTGGTCTGAGAATGGTTCAAAAGTAGGAAATAGAAAAATATGTATGTTTTGACTCCTCATCTTCAAAAGGCAGACTACTGTGCAGAGAACAAGGGGCAGGCAGGGGAGCTGCATTCATCACCTGTATGTGGTAAGTACCTCATACTGACAAAATGAAGAAAAAATAAAATCTTTACACCTGGTCTTTCCACAATTCTCTGAGCACTTAAGAGCAGACACTGGTATGCCATATCAGATTGCTCATGTCTATATATCCTGCCTAAACACACTGTATAACATTTATGCTTTACTGTTTTACTACCAAAAACCAATAAACTGCAAGTGTCATAATAAATCAAAGTACCTTTTTGCAGTACCAACACTTTTTAAAGTTTGTTTGGTTGTAATGAGCCTTCCAGCCCTGAACGCATATGAACAAAACCCTACCAGGATGTGTATGTTTTATCTTACCTGCCTAGCCAAGACCACATCAGGGAAAAAAAATACCACTTTAGTGTCTAGACACTAGTCTTTGAACTTGACTAGCCTTAGAACATTGTCACTCTACTCCACTTAATGGGATATTGATTTTTTATACTTCACTCTCTGTAAATCAATATTCTAATAGATGCACAATAGACTGGCAGAAGGATAGAGAGTACATGCTCACTAACCTGATGGAGATGATTACCTAGAAATGAAGGTCAAATCAAAGGAAAATTTACACCTGACATGAGAAGAAGAGCAGCACAAAGAGAAGTCTGTAAGCAAGGGAATTAAAAAAAGAAGTATCTAAGATTAACTAGAGAAGGAAGAAGGCACAACCTAAAGAGAGTATGGATAAGGCAGCTAAGAAACTCTCAACCTGGGAATGACAGACTTAAGTCCCTTCAGACTGTCTGCACTCAGTGCCACGATTTAAGAAGCACTTTAGGTCTCCTGCAGGAAACATCTCCAGCATATCACACAGGAGATGTACTTCCTGTTAAAGTAAAACAGCACGTTCAAATATCTGAAAACTATCTGAATAGCCTATTTAGAACAAAGTCAGACAGAAACCACGTGCAACGTAAAATAAAATACTTCAAAGGAATACCTTATTCTTCCAGAGATCAGTTCTGAAACTAGGAAGCCGAAGGGAGCCTTCAAACAGGCTCTTTTAGCAAAAGGCCTTCTTCTGATCACGCCCTTCTGGTGCAGGCAGCAACCAAGTTTTTATGGTATGGATTTTAGAGTTAAAGTGGCCACCTTGCATGGTCTATTAACTTGCTGGTGTAACTTAAGGCAAGCTTGAGACAGAAAATATTCCAGTGGTCCAGTCAAACAGAAGCCCAGTATTCCTGGGGCAGAGTATCCCCGTACACCAGTGCACTGAGAACTGACTGAGTGGCAATCCCACTGAGAACCACCTCAGGGTTTACAACAGAAGCCAAGCTGCAAATAAGCCCAAAGTGCGCTCTCTTTGCTAATAAGGCAAACCTCACTCCAGGTGACACAAGGAGGAACACAGATCCAGGGAAGTTATTAATGCTCTCTACTTGGCATGATGAGGTAGCAATGCAAGCTGTGACCAGTTCTGGGCCCTCCATCTCCAAAGATACATAGAAAAACTGGAGATGATCCAGCAAAGGGCTACCAAGATGGTCAGGAGACTAAGCATATTACCATAAGCTTGTTTATTCCAGCAAGGAGGACACTACAGGGTAATCTAAAGGAATGCTATGAAGAGTAATTACGAAGATAACAAGAGTCAAACTCCTCTCAGTAGTGCTAAATAAGGCATAAAGGCAAAAAGCTGCAGCTAGTGAAGTTTGGGTTTGACATTTTGAAAAAACTCTCACTGGGAGGCTGGTACAGCCCTGAAACTGGTACCCAGAAAGGCTGTGAAATCCCAGGCCTTGAAAATTTTCCAGAAGTCAGCTCAAGAAAGCCACAGTTGACCTGACTGAGTACTGGCAACACTACCAGCTGAAGAAACAGTTGCACCAGATCATCAGAGCTCCTTTCCAACCAACAGTACTGATGACGACACTATGAATACATGAAATCACTGTATTATGTATTAATCACTTGAGATTTCTTAGCTTACACCACGCTATTAGAAAGAAATCTCTTAGAAAAAGCTTCCTTGATTCCAGGGCTTTCTGCCTACCAGAAAAGACAAGCAGCTTTATATCTAATGTCTTCTAGACGAGGATTATGCCTGGTTTCCCAAGAACAGCTCCCTTACTTGCAGTCTGGTGAGTCACAAGTTCACACACACCCCTGAGCTCCACCACCTTGTTACAATACACGGTATCAGCCATGAAAACTCAGTGGTGAAGTCAGATGAAGATAGCTCTCAAATGAACTAACTGTTCCAGGCACAGTTAACCTTCCAAACTCCAATTATCAGACGGATATTAAGAAATCTGAGGAACTGCAGAGAACAGTCATAAAAATGAATAATGAGCAGAAAGCATTATTTATACAGGGAGAAAAAACAACAGATAAATGCATGCAACGTATCAAAGAAAAATGATTCATACAGTTTCATCCTAGATACAGCAAGTGTTGCAAAAGAAATTCACAGCTGCACCAGGTGCCTTAGCTCAGCATCACAAAGTTCACACACAGTTCACTCTCTCAGCTCCATTTTAAGCTTTCTTTCAACAACAATTTTACATGAAAAATTAAAATGACCTTTCATCAATCTTTCACCCAACCTGGACATCTCAACAGTTCAACCCATTCACAGCTCAATACAATAGAAGCCCTGAGTGGGAGAAGGAGGAGGAGGAAAACACTGGATTTTCCACAACCTTTTGCCGATTTCCAAAACCCCGTCTCCTGTACAAGCAAGCAATCTGTTTCTTTTACTACAGAGTAATGACTCATTACTTCTGTCATTTAAAAATGGAAAAGAATTCCATCTGGCTCTAAGGATCAGCAGCCAAATTATGTGTATCTTGATACAAAAGGTCAATTTGGTAATAACAGAAAGCCTTAAACTACAAAAACAAAGTGTATTTCAATTTCTGCAATCACTCAATATTTCAGCATCTATCTCACAAAACTGACCTACCACCACCCCCCCAATGAGAAATGCTCAGAGGAGGAAAGGATCAGCCCCAAGGCAGCAGGGCTCAGAGGCATCCACGGGAAGGAGCCATAGTGCTGCTTGGGTGGACGAACCGCGAGTGACAGGCTGTGCGTATTTAAAGCCTTCCACCATTTTCACTCCATTCAGTTATGAAGCACTGATGCTACAGGTACACTTCCTTAACATTCACATACACTGATCCAAGGTTTAAACTGATCAAATTCTTCCCCCAAAAATATACTGGCCAGATACCAGGAGGCACTGACCTCCAGAAGTTCCTCTTCCATACCTTCCCTTCTCTTACAGGCTGAGTGCAATCCTAAACAACCCCATTCATTATCTTCCTATCAATTCTGCTATCCCCATTAACTGTCCAACCCACAGACATGGACTTCACCATCCAGTCTCACCTGCACCTCTCTTGGTATTGCTCAGCTCCTCTTCACAGGCAGGAGGAAGGGGACACAATAGGCGAAGGCTCCTTCCATTTTCTGGATGTTGCAGAGAAGAGGGATCAGAAAAATCATGTCAGTAATCATCATAGGGAAAGCGACACACAAATAATACCTTGTTGGAGGGGTACAGAGCATGCTCCAGGGATTTCTGTCTCCTAAGTCTGAGGAGATCATTTCTAGATGCGATAATTTATTTCAAAAGGAAAACATACGGTTCACTCAAAGGGAAAAAGTAAGTGAAGAGATGGGAAGAGCTTCCTCAAACTTAGACCCCAAAGCAACTGACCCAAGGGGCAGATACAAAAGCTAACAGAACCAACAGCACCCAGAGAAGACAAGTCTGACTCCTTTTTCCTAGCCACGGCTCAGTTTGCTGTTCACAGAGAAAAGATGAGGCAAGACCAATTGTGGCTGCTCTACTCTTACGACGCTGCACAGAAGCAATTTTGTCATGACTGCTTTAGAAGAACATCGCACATAGCACCGGGAAAGCCTTCCAGACCAAGCCAGAGCTTGATTCCCTGGGTCTGTATCTCCCTTCAGCCAGAAAATTAATTGAATGAATTATAGCCTGGCAAAGTAGCCAAGGGGAAGATTAGCACCTTGCTCTGCATTCCTGTAGGTACAAAACCCACCAAATCTTTTTCCATCCCCAGTGAGAAGGTGGCCACTGTCTCCACTGCCCAGCTACAGCTGGCAGAATTTCTAGGCCTTGTAAGATCTGAACACAAGACTTCCAACCCACANACAGAACACATCAACTCATTAAAAAAAAAAAAAACCACACACACAAAAACCCTTCCAAACAAAAAGGTCACCCAAACAAAAAAACCCCAAAACTCCCAAACTCTAATACCTTCAAACTAAGCACAGATTTATAGTCATATGAAGAATTAAAATAACTCAGCAGTTTGTAATTAATGTTTGAAATTACTCGGGCTTGAGTACTTTCACACACATCACACAAAGCCACACCGGTTTCCAGAGGGGCAGCCCCGTCATAGGGAGTGACCCACGGTGGCAGCCACACCGCCTTCCCCCAGCCCCTGGCCAAGGGCAGCCTAATCCCACGGGCGCAGGGCGACGCGGAGCTCCCCTCACCGCCCAAGCCCTCCGCAGCGAGCCGCCCGGCACCGCACCGGCCTCGCTGAGGGAAGGAGCGCCGCAAGATGGCGGCTCCCCGTCAGCACCAGGCGAGCTCCCGCTCCCGCGCAACCACCGCGCCTGCGCGCCGGCACGCCGTGCGTCACTCCCTCTGCCCAACCAAAGAGAGGCTTCTGTCCGGAGAGCCAATCCCCACAGGGGCAGGGGGCGGGGCTAGCCCCAGGGGGCGGGGCTGGGGCCAGGGCGTGATGGCGGCCGGGGTGGTGGCGGACCTGAGCGGCGGGCTGGAGCCGGTGGCGGTGGGGCTGTTCCCGGCCCGGGAGGCCCCGCCGGCCTTTCAGGTACGGGCGGCGGCCGCCCAGGGAACCTGGACCGGGAAGAGGGAAGAGGGAAGAGGGAAGAGGGGAGAGGGAGAGGGAGAGGGAGAGGAGGAAGAAGCGGTCAGCGCGGCCCGCGGCCCCTCAGTGAGCCCGTTGGCCGGCGCCTTCCCCTCAGCGCGGCCGTCCCTCCCCCTCAGCCCGCCCGTGCCGGACACCCCCAAGGCGGGAGGCAGCCCCGGCCCGCTCGGGGTGACGCTCAGCGGGAGAGTTGTAGGGGTCCTTACACCTCCGCGACCGGCCCCTCCGTACTGGTTTCGTTATGTGCTGGCTCTTCATCGCGCGCTTCAGTTACATGTATATGGGATTTTTTCCTAAGTATGTGGTATTTTGTGGGTATTAATCGCGCAGTTAAGATGTTACCTTTTAGGAGGAATAAAGCTCTTGTGCTACAGGGCATTAGTGTCAACCGCAGGCTGAAACTAGAGCGGGAGTAAATATGTGACAGGCTTGGCAGATGCTTCCCGCTGCACAACTGTCTGAAGCGGTTTACAAGAAACGGTATAATCTAGAAATACAGGATAATAATTTAAACTCTTAACTTTCTTTATACTTTCTCAGGCATAGCCCAGTTTCTGCTGTCTTCCATATTACTTGTCGTAAGGTCCAAATGTGTTTCCTGGAAGTACACCTTATTGCCTAGGAGCTTGCTTCAGTGATGTTAGAGAGTCTTCACAAAACAGAATGAAGTAGTTTCTAATAAACGGGGGGTGGGGTGGGGTGGGGTGGGGTGGAGAAAGACCCAAACAGACCCTAATCTTCCTAAATTGCGTGATGTGCTGGTATTTAACAGAAATAGGAAAGCTTGTAGTCAGTGAATGGGAGAAGATGAGAATAAATAAGGGACTATAAAACTTGGTTTTGAGTAAAGCCAAATGACTGAGAAGGCTGATGTTTATGAAAAAAAGAACCTCCGGAATGAACTGGCATGTTTCCCAACACCCAGAAGCTACCAGACATAAGCTACTATGAAATGTAATATTTAGTAATAGCACATACTCCAGGTTTCTAAATAAAGCTTTGCCAGCTGAACGCTGAGAAGAAAGTAAAAATATACATGTTGCTGTCTTTATATTTTGATTGTCAAATTCAAAGTTTCTATCAGCTTTTATTTTGCAACAGTCCATGGTTCTACAATCATTCACCTGCTGGGGGCATTAGTGTAATTTTGAGAACCTGATTTTCACCTTGGGTTGCTTGATCTGAACCACATCTATTCCCACAGACAGAATTTAGGGTGAAGCAAATACCGTCTCATGTTCTATCCTGACAATAGAGTAGTTAGCTCAGCTTTTTTTAAATACGTAGAGGTGTGCTAGTGCAACACCGTCATCACTTTCTAAGAAAATTAGCAGAAGCAAGTTTGAATGCAGCATTTTGAAGAGATAAATTGAAAGTTTCTTCATTTTTAACAAAACTGGGCATTTGAAATTCTGTGACTTAAAATAGCTATAGACTAACCTTATAAGTGGCTTATTGAGCATTTTGAAGGGTGTGAAATTACTTTAAAGAGACTTTGCTATTTCTATAAATAAAAATCATATCTAGTAAACTAGATCCAATTAGCTGACATGTTTTTCCTGCTAAGAATGTGTTTTTTTTCTGGCTAGTAGACTATGTTCGGGATTTCAGTCGCTAAGATTATCGATTCTTTTTTGGTCTACATGGAATATCTGATTTGCATTCTTTAAAATGTTTTAGAAACATTAGACTTGTAGTTAGAAGTTTACAGGAGAATGAAGTGTTCATGATTTCAGTTCAGAGATCAGTCATTGCCAGACACGGACTTCTTAAAAATTCGATAGCCTCTGTGGAAAGAAGCATTGAACATGACAAGGATTTGACTCTTGTTTTCTTCGCAGTATAGCCCAGACAACGTGGCTGGAGCAGATGGAGACATTGACCCCACTGAAATCACCTTTCCAGGATGTTCTTGTCTTACCAGCTCCTGTGTGGTTCACGTGTGCTCGTGTCTTTGCCATGGTGAAAACTACAACAGTTTGTGCCTCAGGCCTACAGATGCAGAGGAGGAGTACGCCAGGCCGGTTTTTGAATGCAATACCATGTGCCAGTGTGGTGAATCCTGTCAAAACAGGGTGGTCCAGAGGGGTTTACAATTCAGACTTGAGGTATTCAAGACTGAGAAGAAAGGATGGGGCCTTCGCACTCTGGAATTCATAGCTAAAGGAAGATTTGTTTGTGAATATGCTGGTGAGGTTTTAGGCTTTAATGAGGCACGTAGAAGAATTCAGGCCCAGACATCAAAGGATTCGAACTATATTATAGCAGTGAGGGAGCACCTCCATAGCGGTCAGATAATGGAGACTTTTGTTGACCCTACGTACATTGGTAACATAGGCAGATTCCTGAATCATTCTTGCGAACCAAACTTATTTATGGTGCCAGTTCGAGTTGACTCAATGGTACCTAAACTGGCACTTTTTGCAGCCACTGATATTTCTGCTGGAGAGGAACTTTCATATGATTATTCTGGAAGATTCCATAATTTACCAGTAATTAACAGAGAAGAAAAATCTTTAGAGGAAGATAACAGATTGAGAAAACCTTGCTACTGTGGTTCCCGCACATGTGCTTCCTTCTTACCTTGGGACAGCTCCCTCTTTTCCACAGCAGACGCTTGTTTAGGGAGTTCTCCATTGCTTTTCGGTCCCTAAGCACACCTAAAAAATGTCATTTTCCCTAGTAGTTAAATGGCAGTTAAATAAAACTCTGATTATGTATTCCACCAAGGAAGCATGTGGTTTTGAGTAACAGCTAGAAGACAAGATTTTGAGAATAACTTCATGCAACATGCTAGAGACCGTTTTAAAGGTGGATGCTGTGATATGAGGGGGCTTCAAGATGTTCCAAAGTCAGTTACTAAGCCAGACCCAGTGTTCTTCTCTTGTTTTCTTCTGACAGCTTGCTATATGATAAAGCACCTCTCTTAATCTGTACCTTTCTGAAAGAATGAACTTGAACATTGGTACACAGAAAGGACATGCGATAATAAGAAACGTCACTGAAAATTACACAAGAGAATGAGATCAAGGAATGTTGACATGTGCAAGAAGGGCATTAGGTTTCTTAAATCCCATTAAAATAAATTATTTTTTAAAAATCACTTGCTGTACATTTTTTTGTTCCATAAAATGTAACTAATTATTATTGATGTAAAAAACTTGCCCACAAAGATTAGCCTGAATGCTTTGTCCCGTCTTCCATCTCCAGTCACGTCTAGCTGCAGGCCAAAATCTGGTTTTAAGTGACTAGTTCAGTTTCATTACCATTTAGTTTCTGTGTAAACGGTGCAGTGCTGCAGGCTCTGACAAGTACAATCTTACCATCTTTTTAAATCGTGTCCATCTCAAGGCTCATCTAATGAGACTTCTGCAATAATAGCAAGCAGCACGTCTGTGTTACTTTCCAGCACTATAATTACACACTCAAGAAGCAAATTCAGAGCCTGCAGTCTGAAGCAGGATGATGCTGCTATTCTGACACCTGAAATGGATTAAAGTAGGAAATAAAAAAGTACATCTGAACAACAACAAATTTGTCTTTTTACATTGTTGAACAGCTGGCAGATACACGAGCCTTTCAGCTACTAACTGATTTGTTTTCACTGTTCCTGCAGCGCCAGGCAGTATTAAGCAAGGCCTGTCCTTTCCTAGCAGCAGCAGCAGGTCACCGCCTCTTGTCGTCATTCTAGTACAGGTCTAACACATATACCACTTTACTGAGCGTCTCCTTGCACCAGGGACACATGAGAGCACTTGCCAGACAGGGTATGTTCTGCAACTGCACGTTACTTCACTTCCTTCCTAGAACGGTCAAATTAAGGAAGCTTCGAAGAGACTTGTTTTGAATTTCCCCCACCTTGGATATACAAGACAGATAAACACCAATGCTGCTTTTTACAGTCAGTGCAGTGTGCCATCAGTGGCACAAACCCCTGGGTTATTTGCTCTGTACAGTTTGATCTTTAACTGTATTCGTAACTTTTGATGTAACATACACACGCAAGGTAGCACATCTCGGGGCGATCAGCTGTTGTGCAGGCCATTGGTAATTTATTGGTTTTTTAAATAAAAGACAACTTTGATTTGGCCCTGAAAGATTAACCTGATACTGACAAGGGATAAAGGACATTTTACTGCTATTATTTTGCTATTTGCTAACCAAATCTTACTTTGTGTTTATCTATACTTCCTTGATAAGCTTCAGTGTTAGCTTTTCCCCATTTAATATATATCTTCATGCTTCTGTTATGATGAACTGCTGTTGAGATTTACATACGGCTGTGGTTTTAGTTTAAGATAAAGATTAACACGTGGTATTTCTTAGGGTTAATCATTAAGTGTCACTTCTGTCAGTACAGAAAGCTTCCAAAGGATGTCAGCTGCTTGTCAGAAGTAGTTTACGAGCTGAGTGGCCATTAACTTTATCCCTTGCCCGATTAAGGGTGCCTGCTTCTACAGAAGAGAAGTTCTCCAGGTCCTGTAACTCAGAACACACGCTGCACTGGGTACCAGAACGCAGCTTAGGTTGCAAGGTCTCCTGTCCTGTTTAGAGGCTTACCTGGTTTTCTTCCCCCCCCAAGGGCATTGCGCCAGCCACCTTCAGCCTGCAGGACTGCAGGGCTGGGAGTGGATGATCCAATCTCCTTCCTCTTTCCCTCCTGGAAGAAGTTTCAGGACTAGTTTTATACCATCTGTATTCCTATTCCTCAAGGTTAGATGGGTTTTCAAGATGACGGCACTGTTTGCTAGCTTCCTGTTATGAATATGTACTTGGCATGATTTTGAGTAGTTAAGGAAGTGTAGATTCCAAAAAAATAACCCCAAAACACAACCCCCCAAACACCATTAGAAATATCTAGTCCTTGCATCACCAGCCTTGAAGCAGAGAACAGCCGAGCCTTCTGTCTCCATGCAATCCTACCCTCTCAGTCCCAGCCAGCTGATGCGGCTTCTAGGAAGTGAACTGAATATCAATTCCCTGGTCAGAACAAACTTCCACAGCACGGAACAAGAGAGCCTTGTGCTGCTGAAAACAGCCAGCCACGTTAAAGGCCTTGCGAGAACATGAAATGATACGTTGTCATTGAGTTCTGAACCATCATGGCAATTGTTAATGACCTTTTCCCATATAGCATGTGCATTATACTTCACTGTGCCTGGGGAAGGGGTGAAATCCTACTAAAAGGAAAAACAATCCCCTTACAAGGGACTGAAAAAGAAACTAGACCCTTGTTTCTACCTGCTGAATTTCTGTTCACTTTTCCCTTCGGGTTCCTTTCAGCATCACTGCGCACCAGTCGGCCACCGCACAGTTCAGCGTGCTCTTTCTCAACGAAGCCAATCAAACAGCTCAAAAGACCATAAGCTCTGTGTGAGCCTCCCTCCCTCCTTCCTTCTGCTCTCAAAGTGTAGTAATGATTATCAGTATTTAAGTATTCAATACTCAAGCTTAGAGGTTTGTTTTCCCATTGAACTCTGATCAGATTAATTCAAAGATGTTTAATGAAAGATCTTGTAATAAAATACAGTAACCGTTATGCAAACAAAAGCAGTGTGAGTGGGACACATTCCACCATCTCCACAGAAGACCGGGAAGACTTTCCTAATGTCCTGGTTTGAGGTAAAACAGGACCAATTTTGTTGGGTAAC
>RSEF01000012.1:21890498-21935948 GCA_003993805.1 Himantopus leucocephalus | reverse complement strand
AGCATCTGTCGGTCCCATCTGGGGTGCCCCACGTCCCCAGTGGACAGTTCAGCCTAAACCACGACACCGCGTGTGCCACCCACAGCACAATGAGCATTGACTGACATACACCTGATGGTGTGGCATCATGAAGCTGTTTATTTCAAAATAAAGTTGTAAGAAATTTCCAATATGTGGAGTTGTGTGTATTTTTTTCCAGAATAAAAAAAACGAAACCAACTGTAGGCAAAATCTTTTACAAAGTGCATTCCTTCCTGTGGCAGAGACACACCTTTGAGAAAGATAAACAGAGACAGAATCTTTCCCTATTACTTTCAGTAAAATAGATGGTTTTAATGCATAGATTTTAATTAAACAATGCTGGTAAGGCAGTCACTACTACATAAAATATTTACCACAGCTTTTACCGTGCTTACATGAGCGCCAAGTTATTCTGCAATCATTTTTTTCTGCTTTCTAGAATTGCCTCTATCCCCCGCTGGAGGCTGCTGTTTGGGGAGGGTTCCCCAGACATTCTCCAATATATTCCTTTCAACATGAACCACCGAGCGAAGGAGGAGCTGGCAAGTGATGGATTTGTGTTAACCCCAAACCCAACTTACTGCAGAAAAGACAATGCTGGGAAAGACCGGCATCGATGCAAACGTTTTTGTTAATCCACCACATTTTTCCCTGTAAGGTCTCAAAGCAAAGGTCTCTCCCTTTCTCCTTCCTAAAACTCCTCTCCTTTTAAGTGGTGGGGGTTGTGTTGTTTTTTTGTTTTGCTTGGGTTTTTTAATTATTATTTTTTAAACAGAACAGTTTCAAAATTTACTTTATTAGGCCTTATGCTCACAGTTACATCTGCCATCTTTTCATGTTAACAATCTTTTATTCAAGTGAAATCACACATTAGCTTCAGTTTCTAATGATACCATTTCTGCAATTCACAAGTCCCCAAGATGAGCCTACACCATGTCCAAGAGAAATTCAAAGGAAATTGCTGGTGCTTTTCCATCAGTAAGAATCTTCAGCATAAATACTTGAAATTTTATTCAAATATGTACATCATTTCTAATCACCATCACCCTGAGGATTATCATCCCTCAGTTGCAGAAGGCACTTTCTAAAGAGGAGCAAGTATCAGCAGAAAAAGCACATTTCCGGATCTGATTTTCGCTGCACCAGGAATGTGATCCAAGGCCTGTGTGTAGCTGTGTTCCAGTCCTCGCCTCTTCTTAACCCCTTCAGTTTTCTTTTAAAGCTGTCTAGAATTTTTTGTCTGCTTCAAATTTCTTTTAAAGCTATCTATAGGTTTATAAAGTCCTTGTTTATTGGATTTGAGTGTAGAAATTCAAAATATACAGAAATAAATCTATTTAATAAAGATCTTTTCTAAAGGAGCTATTAATGAACCTTTTAAAACAAAATTGGCATGTTTTGTGCTAGTTAACTCCAGAGTACTCTTGCTAAATCAAACAGAATTCACCAGTAAAAAGTTTGGTCAGGATAAGAGTCCAGGCCAGGTTCCCCAAAGACAAATACAGGAAGGTTCTTCAAGCATTATTGAGTAGCGTTGGCTTTTCTTCCCTCGGCAGGAAGTTTAAGCGCTAGATTTGTCTACTCTGTGTCATCAGCAAGGGACACTCCACACGTCTCTTCCTCCTTGGGTGAAATCCAGCCCTTGACGTCTCGGTGCGACAGCCCGCTTGCTCACGGTAGCTGCGGCAAGGTGTCCGCTGCGCAGCGGAATCCCAGATTCGAGGCAGAGCTGTCGGGAGTGTTTTGGCTACGGGCTGCACAGCGATACCTGTAGCAGTAGGACTGCAGAGGAAGAGGAGGAGGGCGGGGGGAAAAGAGAACTTTAGAGCATATCACAGCTTATGTTTCCTTAGGCAAGAGTTTGTTAGATTAACCCAGCAGAACATTTCAAGTCATCGATGAACTGACACAGATCAAAATCACTGTGTTAGAAATAAGGGGAATCCCAACGTATAGGGAGATCAGTTGCAGCTGATACAAAAGGGAGTTTGAATGGCAAAGTGTCTGGTAACGGGAATGTCAACTAATAACGTATCCTGCTCTGGGAAAAAGCTAAAATGATCATTCTGCTTCTCAGAGGAAGAGAGCGCATCTCAGTGCATCCATCTGTATGCTAAGGAGTGGCTGGAAATGAACAGGTACTGGCGCCTGTCAAAAAACATTTCACTGAATGAGATGAAACAAGAAGAAAGGAATAACAGGAGGCAAACTCCTTCCCAGTGTTCCCACGGCTGGCATTCCAGTGGTGCTCATAGTCAAGATGTAATCTGGACTAGTGGCGATGAAAAAATTTTAAGCCACTGGTAAAAATGATGCAACTGCATTTCAGATATTCCTAGTAGACAACTGCGAACACCGCAATCCCACAGCAGCTGCCCCTCAGAGAATGAAAGGAGGAACAACCCTTGCCGTTTCATTTCTTTACACGAGAGAGGAGCACAAGATTATTTGACAGGACTTGTCCTCGCACCCAGCTACAGCCGTTTGGTGCCACTGATGTGTGTCAGTGGGAAACATCTCTGCGCTTTCACTCCCAGTGTTGTTTGTCTTGTGCTTGTAGGATTTGATATTTCTGTGATAGACCAGTTTAGATCCAAAGTGTCATCTTAAAAGATTCAGAGAAGGGCTGCCGCAGGGTGCTCTGTACGAGTTAGAGAAAGGCTGCTCACTTACACAACCAAGTGAATCCGAACAGGACAAGGTCAGACATCTTTTCAGCAGGGCACAGCCACGGGTCTGTACCGTGTTTTGACCCTGCCTGGCTGTACAGGTTTGGCCATGTCTCAGTGCACATTGATATACTTACGCTCCTCAAAAAAAGAAAAACTCACGCTATGTGCAGTGCTACAGAGTCTCAGTCATCTGGCGTTCGGAAGGGTGGTGTCCCGACTGCAGAACTAACCAGAGTAAGCGGTTTGCTACATCAAGTCAGACTGACTGCCCAGAAGCAGTTCTCCATCATAGTACAGAAGGACGACCACGCCGGTCATTTCCCCAATAACACGCCAGGGCAGCAGACTGTGCGTTTATGTAGCAACACCAGTACAATCCACTATCGAAGTTCTGCCCCATTTTTGCCGTTACTTCGAAAGATCTGGCTCAGGCTTATCATTCCTGTCCTCCCTCTCATCTCTTCCAGCTAGAGGCTCCTGACCTCCAACAAACACACACCGCTTTCATTCCGGCCGGTTCAGCTGCCCAGTCAGGCTCTGGAGCAGACCTCTGGAACAGCCGCGTTAAAAGGCAAACCCTTTTTTTTTTTTTTTTTTTTTTTTCCTTTTTTGGGGGGGAGGAGGGTGCAGATAGGGGAGAGCAGGGAGGAGAGGGTAGCTTTTCTCCTTTAAACCCAGAACTCTTCAGGAGTTTGGGCACGGCTACTCAAACAACTGAATCTGTACGCCCTGAGGGTGGTGACAAACGGGCTCTGCCAGGCAGGGGACAGCCCCATGAACCACACCATCCCCCGCAGAGGTGGCGGGTCACCGATGTTTGTCTCCAGGAATTCACAGTATCTCCATCTAAGGAGACTCAAACACCAGTTCGGCACCAGACTAAGGAGACTCAAACACCAGTTCGGCACCAGCTCTCTGGTCGCAGTGTGGAGCCAGTGCAGGCTCCTGCCCGCTCGCGCTGCGGAGGTCTGCCCTAAACCTCAGCAGTACCCGGCAGGGTTTAGAAGCAGAACTATTTTGAAAATAAAAGAAGCTGCTAAGCGTACACGTAAAAGGGTACAATTTTAGCCTTTGTCAACTCTGAGAGGTAGAACAGCAGCAGAACAGATTAGTCTGAATAGATTTTTAGGCACCTAATAAAGAGCCCTCCTACTAATCGTATTCAGTGGGGCTTTTTGTCTCGATACACAGCCTAGTTTTATCACCTACAAAAAAAGACTAGGACAGACTAGAATCTTCACAAGCCTTTAAAATGGGTCACATTATTCATCACTGAAGAAGAGTCTATTCCAGTGTTAATTTAATCAAAACTGCTAATTAACATCTGACATTGATTTCACCTAAGAAGGAAATCAGTGTAGAAAATGGGATCTCACTGTAGAAAATTTAATCTAATTATGAGAATGATTTGCCAGCTGCAGGCTTTGAAAGGGAAAAAGAGCAGGACAGCTTTAATGAAAAAGGAGATCTACAGTGAGCATTTTTTCCAGTGGTGCGTGAACAGTTTAAAACGTGATTTGTCTCATGACCAGCTATTGCACTGGGGTGCTATCCAGACTTCTCAGGAAGAATTTCAAGTCTGCTATCAACTAAGCTGAAACATTCATCTCCCAGTGATCTTTCTGCAAACACCTGATGTCCTTTCTGAATCGAGAGTCATTCTAAAACTAAACAAAGTCACCTCCATACTTTGACATGTATCAGGCACCATAATGAAAATAGCACTAGAGGCGTGCATCAATTTCAAATTCTACATCTAAAAATACCAAACACTGTGGGTAAAGCGGTTTCTTTGTTTTCATTCCAAGCTAACAAAAAAAAAAATTTCCTTAAGAACATTAGGTATTGCCCTTCTTTAAATTGCATGAAACCCCTTAACAAGCACCCAGGCTGCCAGGAAACTCTGTCAGAAGATCATTTCATTGTCAAGTCGGATACTTTCAGAGGAAAGATCAATATGAAAATACCTCAGGCCTTCTCACGTTACCTTATGGCACATATAGGATCCACCCTTCTTCACTCTGTCCGTCCCCGCTGAGGGCCCTCTCTGTGGAGGTGAGGACACGGGTTAGTATGCAAGGAAAAACAACTGCCAATTGCCGGGTAAAGGCAGAAAGCTGTAAGAACAGGGAGATGGATAAGGAGCAGCCATAAATATTCAAAGTAAACAAATTTTAGCTGTGTCTGTCTGAACCAGACAGCTTGAAATAATTATGTTGTAAAAGACTTGCAGACAGGTGACAGTACTTGTTCTCCCTCCCCACTGCCGCAAATATTTAACATTCGAGTTGCTGCCCACTGGCCAAGAGCGCCTTGTGCTTTGCTGCTGTGAACCGCCTGATAATAAGCTGTAAACAGCACAGTGGCAATCCCAAGGGAGCACTGATCTTTGAGAACAGCTAAGTTTCTATAGTTTCAAACTTTTCCTAATGAGAGATTAGGAAATTTTCACACACTGGCCTGCACACGTAGTGAAATCTGGGATTCTCATCAGCTCCACTGCTTTGAAACAAACACATGGAAACCCACGAGCCTCCAGAAAGGGCACGGGGAGAACTTCCACTTCTGTAAAGGCAGTTACACTGCTTGGTGGCCAGTCGCGATGAGGGGCTGTAATGCCCAACGTTTGGTGCTTATTCTCCTTCCAGTCCAAAATCAAGTCTGAAACACAAGGTAGTGACTGTGCAGCAAGGCAGTCCATATCATCGCCCAGTCACCACGTACTGAATTTGTTATCATGTCAGATCACGACAGCTGAAAACATTGCAGAAAGCACTGCACTTACAAACAGCAATCTTGTAATTGTGTGTACACTTGCAGTGACTGTCATCTATTTGTCGTGTTTATGAAATTGGCCCTAGACTTGATTTAACGAGGTTACTTCACTATTCTTTTTCAATTCCAACTCCAAAGAATAGTCCAAGAAGAAAGCTGGGCTTCCTTGATAACACTCTTTTGCTTGCTTTGATGCATATTTATTACACAGGCGAGCAATTCTCCCACTTCATTCCTTTTAGCTGTAGAAGGTACTACTGCGCTCCTCTCATGCTTGGAGACTACTGCTATACTTCATGTTTCCACTGCTGATACCAAATATTCTTACATGCTTCCTATCCTCCATGTGCATCGAGAAACTCCTTTTAGGAAGGAGCCACAGGAACATCTGTCTTATAGAAGTGATAAACAAGACCAAAAAAAATAAATTGTGTTTCGAGTTAACTGGCAAGCCTAGCCTAGAAGTTAGTACTGCCACTAAGAATCCTCTCAAAGTGGTAAGATTTGCATGGATTTCTATTTCTGTACGTTACACTAATGTGCAACAAAAGTGTTTTCTTATCATATATAAGCCTCAAATAAAGACTTTTCACTTAACTTGAGGTACAAACTGTTTCTTCACTGGTTGGTAGGGTGTCTAAATCAAGTCTGTATTTCTAGACAAAACCTTATCAGAATAATTTATGGGGGGGGGCGGGGGGGGGGGATGGGGAAAGGGCTGTGACTTTCTCCAAATCCCTGCACCTTCTGCTAAGACCATTACCTATATCAAAAAATATAGAGTAAAAGAAAGTCATTAGCCCAGTTTTTACCAGTTAGGAAAAGAGAATTCATTGCCACAGAATATGTAACTTCTATAAAAGTGTCATAAAAAAGTCCCATAATAGGTTAAAAACATACAACTGCTGACAAAGACATTCTACCAGTTATTCTGTCTCCTCGCGCAGCAGCCAGCCGTTTATCCTGGCAGCATCTGAAGGGCGCTGTGCTTTCTGCAGAGCCTTGAAAACAACACCTGGACTGATATACATGCAGTCACCAAAGGCACATTTCCCTTCTGTAGCATCTCCTGAAGGCAGGAATAACTTCCCTTTCAGAAGCCGCTCCCAGAGAGGGGATTTCCCAGGGCAGGACACCTCGCCAGCTTTTCTCAGGGACTACTGATTTGACCAGTGCAGTTACCCCTCGTCATCGCGCTGTCCTACCCTCTGTCGAGGGATCTCGTGGCGTCCCACCCACCTCCTGCATTACCAGAGGTGAAGTTCTACAAGACCCAACAGAAGACAAGCATTTGTAACACCGAACAGAAATCCCGGGGACTGTAGGAAAACCCTGAGAGCCGACGGCAGCACTACAGAAGCTACTGACTGCATCCGCTGAGTCTGACTGCTTTGGGAGTCTTCGTACCGAAAGCTCACCCTACTGAAACTTCAGCAGTTTCACACTTATTGCAAAATTTTATGAGATAGGCAAAAAAAAAAAGCTAAGCCTGCTACTGCATTTAATCCACTACAAATACTGAAGGAAAACCACACCCATAGGCAGTGTCCGCTCATTTCCACGCCACGGAGCTCCTCCACAGGACAGGCTCACTCCATTTCCAAGGACTCTGGAAATTGTCTTCACAAAACTCACATGTGGATGCACTGAGCCCCGCTCTAAGATAAGCCACTAATAAGCACAATCAACTCCAGCAGCCTGTTAATCTCATTTTAAGGGAAGCCAGGGTAGAGCCAGCCAGAATAAAACTGACCTAAAAAAAGCCACGTGAGAACAAGACAAAACAGAGAACAATGGAGCTGTCAAGCAGGATTTCCCATTAAAACCTGTAATGCAAATACAGAGCAGCAATCTTTACTATTAGCTCCAAAGTAACTTTTATAAACTAAGAGGAGCATGCTAATTTAGGATTACAAAGTTTATTGTCCAACCATGAGACTATTGTATGTTTCAGCAATTGTACAGGGATAACATATACTGAAGCAGCACATCAGCCAAAGAAAATGCTAATTGCACGAGCTCTTTTTAGTAGTTACAAATATCTTCTGCCAGGCAAAAATTGAGCAAAGGTTATTTGGTAATGAAACATCAAGTTAAATTGAAACCCCCCAGCCTCGGAAGCAGGATTACAGCACTGAAACGCTTTTACCGCCTGCAAAAATCTGATACAGCATTCTCCAATAATCTATTCTATTACAAAACACTTTAAAAACACTGAAGGTAAAGAGTTTGTCATAAAACAACTGGCAAAGTTCTTGGAAAAGCAGAAAAATCACTAGACATTAGTTGGCGAAACAATCTCTGCCTGTTGGAGAGCTGTCTATGGGCTGTGTTTCATTCTCTTGCTGTTGATATTTGCTTGTCTTGCAGTTTGGGAAAGGAAAAGATAAAAGGAAGTTGGGATAACCAGATTTCCCTACAGTTGTAACCAGATACTTGCGTATGTATAAAATCAAATGCGCAAGCGACTGTATGCAAGAGGCCAACTGGATCGATACCATTCTCAGCTTGTGACTGCATGCAAATTGAGGGAGGTTAAAAAAGAACCACAGAGCCTCAAAAAGGTGAGTGAATTCAGTTCTCCGTCCTGGTGTTAAGAATGCAGCTTACAAAAACCCTTAGTCTCATTTGAAGGCTCCTGTGGAGTTCAAATTAGAACCACACCACCGAACACAGCAGGCAGTGATAACGCTCTCAGTCCATACGTAGCTCAGCTCCTCTATAAAAGGCACCGTGTGTCACCAAGGTCCCTGGCAGAGCCAGGTGGGCTGATCTGAAAGCAACCAAAACGAAGTGAAAAGACGTTGTTATTCCCGACTGATGAGCATCCCCAGCACCATTTACATTGGTTTGTGCTTCTGTAGCTCAGGTTTGTCTCCCTGAGGAGAACATGGTGTTAGAATCCAGTGTTGCGTTTCCTTTCTCTAATGGTTTGGGTTTGCGTCTGCTCAGCCATGGCGGTAAAGCTCAGAGCGAGCAGCTGTCCTTCCCCGTACCGCCTAATGTCTTATGTTACACTCCTCTCTCTACCCCAGCCTTGCCAAAGAAACCTCAAACGCGTCACGTGCAGGAAGAAGCCACCTGGACTCCCCGTAGCATACGAAGTTGAACGGTTTTGTGCAGGTAGGTAGAAGGGTACTGCAGCTCCCTGCTCCACCTGCAGCCTCAACCATCCCTGTGAGCCGAAACAAGGCCCATTCCCAGCTCCAGACCGAGATAAAGGAAGAAGACACATCCCTACAGACAAGCTGGAATAAGAGATTTAAATCCTCGAAAGGTGTTAAGAGCCAGATGTCCCTTACTAGTGACACCGCGCTTCTGACGCTGTACACGGGGGTTCCACACCCGCCCTTCTGACCAGAGTCCTCTTCTCTGGGTGGTCTTCCTCCTACCTACATCACTTGCTTAAACTTTCTCATTTTACAAAGAACCTTAGCAGTCTGTACATCGACAGACGTAGAAATGTAAACTCATTCCTGTCTGAGCGCTGGCTGCTTACAGAGTACTGAGAAAACCAACCAAACCCCAAAAAACGTCACTGCTTTGTCTTCCACAGAACCACACAGACTTCAGGTAGGGCATCCAGAAAAGCCAAGATCCCCGAAGTCAGTAGCTCTTCTAGAACATCACATGCATTTAACACACTCGGTAAAGCAAGAGCGTACAAACATTATCTTTGCCCAATGTCACAGCTCAGTACCACATATTTCTTATAATTAAAAAGGGAGAAAGCCTACAATGTTAGTATTTGCTCATGCTTGTATATGCCTTATAGAGAAAGGAAACCTGCTTTGATTGTGCTTACCCATCATAAAAACCAAACAGAGCGCAGCAATTAAGGTCACATTTCATTAAAACAAGCAAATCTTTGTTCCGTCAAACAATATTGTTTTATGCCATTATCTGGAGAAGTGTACCAGCTGGTACTGAAGTGGAAGGATGTTTGCTGTCCGCATGGAGAGCGCCAGAGCTGTTCAGACTTTGATCCCAGATTTCAAGAACAGAATTTACTGTATATTGGCAAGTTTATTTTGTAGTACAATTTTGTAACAGACATAGTATAGTCTGATTGCATGATTACAGGTGCTTGCGCATTCTTTTACCAAAGCTTATAAGCAGTATTATTCTTTAAAGACTTATTAAAAGACATCAGAGAAGCTATTCTTTTTTTAATGAAAAAGAAAGTTGTGTTTCTTTCATTACTTCAAACAAATACTTTCTGAAGTTGCATCATAATTTTCTGTGCACAGTCAGCTACACGGCCACTCTGTTTTGAGCTAAATCAGTTTTCGAACAGAACTGCAGGTCATAAGAAACTATGCACTGTATATCAAAAAAAATCCGAGCCAGAAGTCACCACAATTAAAATAGCCCCATAAAGGGATTGTGGTTTGATTGATCTCACACACACACTTGGCTGCTGTCTGCCAACTGTCATTGATATTGTTCAAAAAACAACAAAACAACCAACCCTGGTGCTTCCTAGTCCTGCCCTCGTGCACCAAATAGTAGCTGCAAGATGTACTAAAGAAACATTTTTTTGTGAGTTTGTCTTAAACTGTGGATTTTTCTCCACTCATGCAAAAATTCAGCCCAGAAGCCCTTATTTCCGATAGCAGCAGCGCTCTGGCTTTTCACCCACTGCCAATACCGGAGGAGTTGAAGTATCAGTTTGACATTTTCTCAAGTGGGCTTTGTAACTCCCTCCAAACTGGGTTTGACCACACAAAACTACACTTCACCTACACGATTAAGACATGCTGCAAGTCTGTCTTCGTACTGCTATGTGGCCCCATTCTGTGCAACTCCAAGATGTCTTCAAGTGCAAACAAAAGAATTTCAGGGATCAGCAGCAAGACAGCTAGCTCCTCGACCGCCCGCCACTCACCCAAAGAATCCCTCACTGAAGTACCCCGGAATGCACAATGTGTGCTGGAGAACAGCCGTGGCAGACAACACTCTGGCACCCTAAATCGAAATGCAGGACAACGCCGCGCTTAGAAAGGCTTTCGGCGGTCAGTGAACACAGACTAGAACCATGCTGAGAGGTGAGGGGAAGGTAGAACAACAGGTGACAATTGAGAGACACTATTCCACTTGAAATTCAGAAAATTTAGAAGTTATTTCCATTTCCAAGTGTAAAAAAGTTTTCCACAGCCAGCTATTTTAGATGTGGTTTGTTCTGGATCCCTGATGTATGAGATTTCCACTGGACTGTCCCTCTGCACTAAGTGAACGTTACTCGCTTGGATGCTTCCCGTTTTTTTCTGGGAGAGTAACAAGCCCACGATCCCACAGGAAATCAAGGGACCATTCGCCGTGTTCCAGATGACAAGTAAGGCCATTCACTATATACAATTTTTTTTACTTAAAACCCCTCCGAATACAGTATTGTTTATTTGCTTTCACAGCTAGTCTAAGCACAGCACACTAACCTCCACTGATCCCATATGCTTGTAACGTGGGGAGACTTTCACTTGCCTAAGTCAAAAATGAACAGAGACATTTGCAGTTCATTACACAAATGTGATGAGAAGTAGAATTCAAAATAAAAGCCACTTGCTCCTTATGTTTTGAACAAGCCACTACTACTATACAAAAAAGCGTCTGGACTAGAAGAGTTAAGGAGACTTAGTTGAAGAACTGTCTAATTAGATTCTTATAGAAAGGTCTGTACAAACAAATCTCCAGTTATACTAATGCTCTGCTTTTAAAAGTTACATCCGTAACACATTATGAAGCCTTTCAACACCACTAACTTGAGAGTTCTGGCTGCAGCCCCAAACCCCGCTATTGCCAACGGTGGCCAGTGCTCTGGCACTTCATAGCTTATCGTTTCCAGGACACAGTACCAAGCTCCACATTCTGTCTACTTCTTGAGCTGCATAAAAGTCTTTCAAGTTTGTTTATTTGGCTTCAATACTTACCTGCACAGGTCCTATGCCTGGCAAAGAAGCAGAAGAACATTGTTTGTTCCATTGGTAGAGCATAATTGAAATCTAATACCTTAAAAAGTAGCAAATAACTTACAAAGCACTTTCAGGTGTCCCAGTTTATTTTTGCTCTTGGTAATTATTTGTGAATGCAAGCTGATCAATTACAGAAAAAAAAAAAAATCTGTGTGCAAAATTCCATGCACTCCTTGTAACCAACCCACAGTATACCCAAAATCTCTCCAGTACTAGAAAACTGCTTTGAAGATTTCAGCTGTTAAACTAAATACGTTAAAAAACTTTCACCAAGCTCTGACCCTCTAGAAGAATTCCTAGTCTTTTAGGCTGAAAGAACACATCCTATATATAGGTTACGCTGACTTGTACTCTGCAGAGACTTAAAAGATTGGCTCTGATAGATATGGCGCTAATCATTTTTAATGTCTCAGAAGATACTGCAGCCCGGCTATTTTGGGACACCTTTTCACATAATGAGATTCAGTTTCCTTATCCATTTAATCAGAAAAACCCTTTGGAATTCACTATGAAGTGCTCTGCCTCAGACACTAGATTGTGACAATTAGTTTCCAACTGAAAAAACCTAAAAGCATCATTGTTAAAACCTAATTTTTTAAAAAAAAAAACTTTCTGGTGTCCGCAAAATGTTGGTGCCGAATTTAAAAACCGAAGCAAACTCAATAGCCTCTTCAGTTTAACAGAGAGCGTAAGTCACACGCCACTTGTTTCTCACCATCACCTTAATTCAACACCAAAACACGCTGCATTGACATTATGAACACAAAAGCGTTTCATTTAAATAAGTCATCCTAATGATGGTGCAGCACTGCAATACTTAAGAAAAAGGATTTTTTTCCGCCCAAGCATCATACCTCAGTAGCTCTAGTCCACCAAAACACACTAGCTAGCTGGATTTTGTGCAGCTGGGACAAGTTGGGAAGGCTGACACAGGCAGAGAAATCTATTTTTCCTATATAAAACAAAATAAGATGCAGTTAACTAGCACCAATGGCAGGGAACGGATCAGCTGAGAGCTACAGTTTGAGTGAAGGCTCCTGGAGGTTCTTCCTGTTATTACCACAGTAACTGCCACATAAATCAGTTGTTTCATGCCTTTCACCTACAAAAGCCAGTCACCTTACAGGAAAATAAGCTCTAAGACTTTGCCAGTGATAACACAGGGTCTTTAAATCTGTTTATATTTTTTATATCAGTCTTTATATCTGTTTAAACAAATAATGCACAGAACCTTATGCTAACCTACAGACAAAACCAACCAAACAAAAAACCCCTCTAGAACACATCTGGGTGTGACAGACCCAAGATCTGTGACTGCTAAGTTCTATATATACACAGCATCAAAAATGGTTTTACTCTTCAGACTCGGCCTAGTTACTGTATTTTTGCACCCCAGAGTTGCCACTTCTTGCCACGAAGATGACTTCCCGAGAGCTGTGCGCTTCTCCCTGCCCCGAGAGGCCACCGCACAAACAAGGAGCCAAAACTGACGTAGCCGTCGGACTGAGAGAGGGACAAGAAGAGGGACAGCTGCAATACGCTACCAACTGCCCGACCTGTGCTCTTCCCCAGGGACACAGACGCTGTCTCTCTCCGAAAGGGTGCGGGTGTGCAAGGGGTCCTTTCCCCTGCCCCAACTAAGGCGGCATATGCGATCACGGTACACCAGTTCACCGCGGTGAAGCTTCAGGAGTGAGAGGGGCAAAGCAGAAGCTTCCCTGGTACAAACCATGGTGACCAGAGTCTGGAATGGAAAGCTCAGCCGTGCTCACTCTCCTCCTGCCCTGACTGACAAGGCTGCAATCAAGTCAATACTCTGACTCTGACATGGGAAAGTTTCCCAGTTTTACTGTTCTTCACTTTCATCTAAATTTACATTCTGTCAGTTACTCAAGATATCATCTTTAGAAATGTTACTCTTAAACTGGCCTTGTTTCCATTCATACGGTACAGAAAAAAAAAATTATCCTTAATTGCATATAAAAATCCACCAGAATGGAAACAGAATTGCAAGACAGCAGATGTTTCTTTCCTAATCAATCAGTATGCAAACAGGAAAAAAATAATCTAAAGACTCCGTTTGAATGCTAAGTGTAAGCTCTATATAAATTTCAGCTGTATATGTATGCAAGCCATGAGTCAGTGTTGGAAAAAGGCAGGTGTGTTTATACATTCAAGAGACAATTCATGCAATACAGCTTTCCATTATCGCTGAATTACAGAAACTGGCAGAAAATTTTGACTACTATGAAATATTCAAATTACATCATATGAATTTGTGCAGTATGTGAGAGAAGTAGTAGATGGAGATAAAACACAGCCGAGGTCCCAAAGGAAAAGGAGGTTCTTTAGCTATTGCTGGGCCACTACGACTGCCTACCAACAAGAATCAGAGAATAGTCCATCCTATTTTAAAATCAAACAAGAAAAAAAAAAGCTGCAGTCCCAAGCATTTCAGTTACTTGGGAATATGTATGTAGAGCACTGTCAGACACAAAGCTGAAGTCACTGGAGAGACCTGTGGTATCTTACTGGGATATAAGTAACTAGAAACTGGCCAGTGTGATCGATATGGGTTAGGAGGTCTCCAGATGCTCCATCAGTGTGATGAAACTGCTCCTACAGACCTAGAGCAACCTAGACCCCAAGACAAGTCTGACTTCTCGTGCAAGCAACACCCTCCTAGAAGGCAGAATGTCAACCTCTGCAAGGTACAGAACAGCAAAAGCAGCTTAATAAGTTCCTCAAGCCATTTCCAATTACTGCCTTCCCAGAAAGGCCTCCAATTACGTCCGGCATACCAAAGACAGACTACCCGTATCATAAGAGACTGCAGCATGGGGATACTGAAATCCTGCAAAGGGAGAGCTCCTGCCCCAAGAGGTTTTTTGGTTTTCTCATTACAGATAACTGTGGCTGAACAAAACAAGCTTTGTGAGAGCAGAGCAGTGCATTTCTCAGATTTAGTCGTCCTGGACAAATGAGAGAGAAAAAGATGTAATATTAGAACTTGAATCTGCTGAGAGATACTGCACAAGAAACCCCACGTACAAAGCTTTCCTTGCAGGACCTCTTTCTCTGCCTGCCACAGAGAAAACCAAAGATTAACCTCTCAAAGCCTAGTGAGCTACTTCTCCCCAGAAACTTCAGCTTTATTACATACTGTGTTTTAAAGGAGCTAGTAGAAGCCATAGCGATAATTCAGGATAGTTTGTTCTCTACTTGTGGAAAAAAAAAAAAAAAGAAGTAGTAACCTTGTAGCAACAGAAACAAACAAAAAACCTTCCTTTTTTTTTTCTTTAAAGTAATTCCACAGCATTGGCAAATTCCTGATTTCCATAATATGATGCCAGCTTGGAAGTCCTTAACTGCTAACCAGTTGCGGAGGCCTGTCCAGCAAAATAAATAAATAAAAACTGCACTACAGCACTACAATTCCAGCGTTGATGATTTGTGGTGCGATACTTCCTAATTCACCAGAACACAGCCCATCCCACCCCAGACACAGCAGAGAGGAGCAAAGAACAGTAGGTTTTCAAACAGCAACCAGATCGGAGTAGCAAGAGGGAATTCTATAGTTCGTGTGATGCCAATGAAATACTTACAGGGTTGTGAACTTCATCTGTTGAATGATGAACAGCCCACCAGTCAGACGTCCACTCCCAGGCATTTCCTACAATGTTGTACAAGCCGTACCCGTTGGGAGGAAAAGCAGTGACCTACACAAGATATGGAACACAAGTACCAGTTCTGTAAGCCACTCAACGTGAAAGTCAGTTTTTAATCCTGAAGATCAGTCTGCCAAAGGCGCATTTGTCTTTACTAGGAGCCTCCACATCTCAGAAGTAGGCACCAAATTAGTAGTGCAGAACTATAATGCTTTTACATACTCCATTTGAATAAAACAGAATGAAGGAATGAACTATTATCATCCTCAATGTTCTCAGCACCACATTTCCACTATGGCACAGAGTGTCTTCTCGTTGGTTCTGGAGACTGATCCTCTAAAGAGAGGCACTGTTTGACCAACAGACACAGACCTGCACATAGCATTACTGATCCAACCTCCACACCCATGCTTAAAACCTCCAGATTCCCCTGTCCATCAAAGAAAAACAAGGATGGCTGTCAACTCACGCATATGCAGACTTCTCGCCTGCTGAAACTTTTTGGAATTTCTTTAACTACCACTTAATACTTCATTCACACCCTTGGTTGCCTTTAAAATTCCACTCCATTGTTTGCCATACTAGACAGGCTCAATCTTTCCAAAAAGGGAAGTTTCATTTCTCTTAAACTATTGCACAATTTCTGTGCCTCAAGAACAACTACGCAAAAAATGAGAGTTCAAAAAACTGCAATGCCAAACGTGCAGGCAGAGAGTATTTCAGCATCGGACTATAAACTGACTGGAAAAGGAAAAAGAGGTCAGTTTGAGAGGAACTAAAAGTTAAAATGAAAGTAATCTTCACTTTTCAATTAGCTTTTAAAAAGTGTCCCTTGGTAATACTCAAGCCTGCAGTGACATATACTGCAACTTTAAAAATCTAAAGGTGAAAGAGTACCAGAATGGAAATCAGCCATGGCTCATTGTGCAGAACACAGACCTCAGTTTTAGGAAGACTAAGCTCATTTCCATATGATTCATTCACTTTGAGACTTACACATTTCACTTACAGGTGCAGTTCCTTTGTATCCATCTTCTGCAGTGTTATTAGTTGGGAACACTCCCTGCCAGATATTAGCATAATGTTGACCTTTTGGCTGAAGCTTGTTGCCCCATGGGAAAAGTCTATCGAAAGACATACAGCAGAACAGTCGTCAGGCACTTTTTTTTAATTATTATTTTTAATTAAAAAAAATGAGACACACCCCGCACACACACCCCTTCCAGTTCCACTTGCACGAACATCTAGCAGGTTTTCCAGGAGAGCAAGGGTTTGTGCATGGAGGAGGGAAAGGCAACGCTGCCCTGTGCGGTGTGTAGTCCGGGACACAGGATGGAAGTGACCTAAACCCATTACTCACCTCATCTTCCCCTCCTCCCCAAGCGCACAGTCAGATAACAGGTGGATCCAGCAGCCCTACAGCTGCTGTGCAGTGATGCAGTTATTTACTTTTTGCAACTCATTGGGCCTTCGCACTAAGGTCCTTCGCTACACCTTTCATCTTGCAACAGCAGCAGTCGTGGGTCTTGGCATTTTGTCACATCTCCCCTCTCTTGGGTTCTCTGCATTCTCCTCCCATTATAGAGTTCAGATTACAATGCACCATTTAGGTATTCAGGGAAATTCACTTACCTGAAGGGATCTGTTCAGAGTAAGTCACTGTTACATTTACCACAGATGTGCATACTACACAAGAAAAAGATATTGAGGGTAATAAAAACCCACACAACTCCTCCTTATCTCATAAATACCAGTTTTATATATTTATCAGGGACACATTTTTGACAGGTACCTATTCTCAAGGCCCCCCCGACAGCTGTATTCCCATTCAGCCTCAGTCGGTAATCGTTTCCCTGCCCATGTGCAGAACGCCACAGCATCATTCCAGGAAACATGAAGAACTGGATGATCCATTCTGGGGAACAAAATAAATAGGACAAGATCATCAGCAGAGCTAGGCAGTCTCACAGCTATATAGCACAAGCACTTTATGAAACTCTTTTAGGAGATCGCCACAAAGGATTGTGAGGAAGTTCACAGTTCAGTTACAACTGGACAAGCTATCAGAGCACTTTTACAGAAAAGAAGCTATTTAAAGAAAGACAGCGAGCTACTAGTAGATGCTGGATGGGAAATGCAGCCAACAGAGAAAAAAAATTAAGTTCTGTTTGTCTCCTCATGCTTTTATGTGCAGCTCTATACAGTTAACAAAGACATTTGCAGCTTGTGCTTTCTCCCCTTCTCCTCTCAGACACCCGCTGCACCCAGGAGCCAGTGAAGAACCACCAATACACTGGCTAACGTGAAAACGTAGGTGCTCAGAGACCCAAAGGAAGACACCAAAAGCCTGCAGCGTCACTCCTCCTTGCTAGGCTGGTTTAACAGCGTCTTAACAAGAAGCCAAAATTCTCAATAGGAAAATTCACATTGCAATCGAATGGTGAACACTCTTCTCTTCCCTGCACACTCTGCTCTTTGCTGTAGATTCTTTCTTTGCTGTCAGTTGTGGGTTTTTTTAGGGAGAGGTGAGATAAGAAAGCATCCTTACTCCTAGCAACATCGTCTTTCGCAGTACCCAATCCAGGAAACAGTGAACTGCAGAAATTTAACAAAAAAGAATTTTTCTTTGAGTGTTTCAAGCGGTCGAGTTTACACAGGTTTCGTTCCAGGACTGCCCTTACAATCGTGACCTCTTTTTCCAGGAAAAAAAAGACGGAAACAATGCCTAATCATTCTTGTCACAGGGATCCTCCCTCCCCATCCAAGCCGCTAACAGACCAAGATACTTCAAGACCTGAGGGTACTGATCCAGAACACACATACAGAGGATTTCCTGTTAACTTGCCTCTCCTGCCTCATTTAACAAGCCATCGTGTGCCTCCTGGTCCGTTAGGCTAATTCCACGTGGCAAGTTCACTAGCAGTTGTACTACGTTAGGTTTGTGCCATACTTCTGCAAGACTAGATTGACGTGGCAGGTTTCCAACTCTTACCTGCTGACTGTGACCTGAATTTTTCTGTCTCCCCCTAACAACGCCTCCTGATATTATCTCTATTTTTGCCTCGGATAATTCTTTCATTGCCCTTGGAGAACAGACAACGGACTTGTTACTAAGCAGTTCAGCCATCAGATGATGTTACACTAATGTAGCCCCGTCCTTAGAGGACTCAAAAACATGCCAGCACCTACTAGATCTAGGCTAGAGAGTCCAACTTTATTTCAAACAGCAGTTTTGAAACTTTAACTAGTTGATTAAGCAGCTAGTGCCAACTTCATTGCCACCTGCCTAGCGAGAGAAAGAGAAATGAAGACAGTCACATCTAAGTTGGATATATTAATTACGGTATGCTAACTACAACAACGACTTTCAATGTGTGCAACCCAGGGCTAGTTCTGCAGTATCCACAAAAAGCACCAGAGAAAAATGAAGCCCTTTGATTTGCCAGGCATAAAATTCATTCCACTTCTGAAATGAAAGAGATCATATAAAGAAATGGATCAGCAACTTCTAAGGCTGATGCCAGCAAAGCATGGCGCTAACTACAGGCTAAGAAAAAAATACAGTTTTCCAAAGCATTTAGAGCTTCTAGACAACAGTCACAACTGATTTTCCAGAGTAATCAGCCTGCAAAGTCAGAATACATTAAACGGCACAAAACTCTGCTTCTAGAGAGATAGGTCTCCATGTCCCAGATGGAGGACACACTACATGGACTCCTAGAGTACGCATGCAGCTAGTATTTAGCCTTCCTCTCCAAAACCAGATCTGCACTGAATGCTCTAAAGTTGCTGATCCTCTAAAGACCTACTCTGTTTCACTGCTAATGTATAAATGTGAATAGAAAACACAGAGGCACATTTCAGCATGGTCTCTTTTTGCCTTGGGTGGGAAGTGCTTATAGACCTTTTTGAAACACTGCTATGCCATTGACCATACAACCACTGAATATTGTGTACAGCACACTAGAAGATGTGAAAACAGTCGCAGAAGCAAGCAGGTAAGCAGGTTACTAATTAAAAAAACCGCTTTCTTGCACCTCCATTTCTAATCCAAGTTTACAGGTATATTTACAGGCACTGTGTATTATAATTGAATGGCCATTCATGGCTTACCTGTTGGAGATGTTAGAGTCAGGACCCTCAGGGTGCTTCCAGTTGGCTCCCTTCACAGGCAACCACCAGGGAGCAGCGGCAACCTGAAAAGGGACAAGAATGGCCAAGGAAGAAGATCTGAATTTCCAGTTAAAGGCTATTCTGAAAAACCACCATGTGACAACAGGCTACAAAGCTTTTACACACAGCTCATGGCTCTGCCTGCAGCCAATTGACCTAACACGTTCCAAATCATCTCTGACGAACTAACACGATCGCTTTATCCACATCACAATACTGCTGGTCAGGGAACAGCACTAAGAAAATACCACCAAAAACAAGCGAGAGAGAGACTGAACCTTGAGCATACTTTTCTGAAGTACTGCCCTCTGGCTGTCTCTCCTTTCCTTCTATGTTTTCTCACCTGTAGGTCCGACACAAAGCACAGTTTATTCTCTTTGAAGGCACAGCCTTCAGCACACTACCTGTGGTGGACCAGACTGCCCTCAGAAATTTTCAGTTATAGTTCTTCACCTCTGAAAACATATGCCAAGAAAATTGAGATGGTAATAGTTGCAAGAGGTCATCTGGAACATTACAGTTTTACTCGATTCTTTTACAACAGTATGCCCACAGTGCACTTAAACCAACTAACCTCCTGGGCTCACTTCAGTCTGACACATACTGCAGAGGTGATAAAAAAAAAAAAGACAGTTTTGGCTTAAAGAGAATTTTCATCCAAATTATTTGCTCCCTAGACTCAGTGTTTTGGAATAACTAAAACAAAATCCTGATGACATCATTTAACTAGGGTCAAAACACACACCTTGAAACACATTTGCTTTCCAGTTAATTAACTGAGTAAGTTGATATTAAATTATTTGCTATCAGCTTCCAGAAGGTGGAGACAGAAGAGCCACAGAAGTTAAGCGAAGCCTTTTTTTTTTTTCCTAGTTGGTTTGCTGAGCAACATCAAGCAGACAAAACACTCTGTAACAATGCAGACATCCAGTACTTCACTCTAACCAAAAGTCTCAAATTTGGTTCTGCAATGCCAAGGAATTATTCCTGGGATACATTCATTAAGGATTTCTTCTATTAAGCTTGCTTCAAAGATGAGAAGGTCAGTGCACAACATGTTTAGCTATTCTATTCTGATTCACATTCACTTAGAAATACTTATCTTGATAATGGGTCCTTTCAGAAAATTGAGGCAAAAAAGAACACTTATGCTAACCATCAATAGTGTTTTTTTCCAGCAGCTCAAGTGCTTGCTTCCAAAATACTCCTATTATAGAGATGATTTCCATAATGAACAAAAATCAGAGTAAATAAGCCTCCAGTTCTTTCGGAGTTAAACAGTGTACCAGCTGGTTCAGCCTGGAGGAAGGGGATCCAGGTGCTACTCTAATAGTGGCCTACAGAACGACCTTCAGCAACTTCTGCCCTCTCTACTGCCCCTCAGCTTTCCTCACTCATGACATGGCAAAGGGAAGAAGTAGAATATTTATTTCTCTGCATCATGGTGCCAAACCAACTTTGTAAAGCGTTATACACAGAGGTACAAACTGTCCCAAAAGTGTTATCCTTTAACTCACCAAATCCTTCACAGGAAAGTCAAAAAGTCAGTCACTGAAAGCTGGGACTCGGGAGACAGAGCGTCAGTCCGGTCAAACAATTTTAACAGCACTTCTAGGAGAAAAGTGCATCCTTTAACAGTGACGAGCATTTAATATGTAATTACGTGTCTGTGAGACAAAAAATTATCTATGACAAACATAAGTTGTTAAAAACTCTGGTCCAAATTACACATCAGATCCTTCATTTGAATGTTTCATGAGGAAAGCAAACTGCAGTGCCTAAGATATAGAAATGCTGCTCATTTTTAAAGCATCTGATCAATCTATGCCGTAACAGCTCCCATGACAGCTTTTCACTCTTCTCCCATCATCACATACAGATTTTGCCTACAGCATACATCTGGGTACCTTACCTAAAAGTTCATTTTAAGTCACTAGCAATGCTGGACTAAAGCTGCAGAGTTGTTGGCTTACGCTCAGCTGAAGAGCCCACAGCTCTTTGCGAGCTCTAGGCAAAAGCACCGGAATCCCTAAACTCGCTGCAGGACTCCTCCAGGCTGGGAAGCCATCCACACGGGGGGTTCTGGTGCTTGCTCTTCCCAAGCGAGCAAAAAGAAGACATTGGCGTTAAGTACAAAAGAAATAAAGATGCTGTCAGCAGCTTGCTGATGACTGAGACGTTCTGTCCATGTGCTCTCCATCTAAATGGGAGCCTTCAGGCATACTACTAAAATAATGACATTTCTTAAAGATCCTGCTTTATGATCTCCCTAGCATGACAAGCACATAAATCAACAACACCAACCACATAATTCTGGCTCAGTATCTAACAAAGGCAACACCATTCTCCCCACAAGTGGAGCCCATACCCTTTTCAAAAAAAGCATGAAAAGTATTTGATCTCTTTCTAGAAAGTACGGCTCTGTTAACGAGCATTCAAACCCAAAGATGGGATCTTCATTCAGAGAGATGCTCCACTCAACTCTCGTAGCACTAAAGCCTCAGAATGACCAAGCTGCCAAACAGATACTACAGTCAATAGGCTTAAAAGTAGTCTGATTTAACCAATTCCTTGTGTATTTTGAGCTTTAACCTTTAATCTATACTCAAGATACAACAGAAATCCAAAGTCAGAATTTCATAGCTCTTTAAGGAAAATAAGAGAGCCGCAGTACTATTTTCCGAAGGTTCTCTGTGAATCTGAAAGATCACGAGTAAGACTTCATCATGATAGTTTTAAGAACAACACATTTTTGTAAATTAAAATGCTGGGTTTTGGATAAAAGTCTCTGCAGGATACTGCAAAGACTGACGCTTTAGAAGACTTTAATTTTGGAAAACATTTTTGTTATGCAAAAGAAAAAGCAGATGCTTTCAATCAGAATGGTTTATTTTAAACCAAGAAAAATATAATCTCTCCACATGAGAGCACTACGTGTGCATGTCTTCTGTTTCGGGCTCTGCTGAACTGAACACCAAATGGCTGCCAGTCTTTGCAGAACACCCAGATCTGTAGAGAAGTTACACATATAGTACTAGGACAGTGATAACAGTGATAAACTACGTACAGCCTTCAATAATTAATTGGAAACTAATCTAAGTCAGCCACTGACACCAGTGAGCACGCACGCAGACACTCCTTCCAAAAGAGAAAGTCATGTACCTGAAATTTACAGTCCTTTCAAAAAACTTCTCAAAAGTCTTTAAGGCTTTTAATTGCTCTAAATCTAATTAGTAGGAGAGCTAATTAGACAGAGATATTACAACATCACAGTTAATACAGCAAAGCCCTCCCCTTGCCACTAATGAGCTTAGTTACTTTCATAATGCTTAGCGTTCTCATGCTTCACTCCAAAGCATGTGTTCCATAGACTGGCAACAGATTCGTTTTGTAAAAATAGCAGCATATGCTGCTGAATAGATCTTGAAGAGATACCGAATTAGAGGACAATGTCTCCTTCCTTTTGATTAACTCTTTACAGCACAGCCTGTCACTCGTAACAGAACTGGTTAAACATAACTGCTCTGCAAATGTTACACAACTGCCTCGATGCATAAGGAAATGCAGCTAGAGGAGCAAAGCATGTTTCAGAGGCAGACACTCAATGCTTGTTTTGGTCTGATCCAGCTGAAATCTTGGATTATCTAGCTCTCTGCTGCAGGATTAAACTTCAAGAACTCACTGTTCTGCTTATCACAGACCCATAGCACTGTGTAGGAAAGAGAACGTGGTATGACAATACTGGGAAGATATACTAACAGTTAACTTCGACCTACAAGTTTTCCACTCAAATGAAGCAATTTGCAGAACTGAAGCCTACGCTCCCACTATCAGCCTGCAGAAAATTCAAAATTTTAAGTATTCAATTTTCTTTTCAAAGTAGGCTGGGATATCCTAACTTTAATTGCTCCGTTAACTCATGTTTTCAAGACTTTTAGGCCACTTTACAATTATCTCAAAGAAAATTCCTTCCTAAACATACACAGAAAAAAATGAAAGGGGGAACATCAGGAAGGTCAGTTTCGTTGTCAGGATTACACCATTACTGGCACTGCAAGAGCAGTCGGGGAATACCCTTAAAAACACACTCAAAAACACCAAAACCCCCAGTCAATAACCATGAAAACATTTGTATTGGTCTTGCATTTAATATGGCACTGACCACGTTAGATAAACACAACCCCCCGCTTCAGCTCCAAATTTTAAGTTCAAATCACATTTATATATTAGAAGAATCACCAAAAATAAACTCAACTGAGTAGCTAATCTTGGCTCTAATTCCACTTCTAACATGCAGCAAGTCACTTGAAATAACAAAGCTGTAGATTTTAACCTTGAGTCAGGCCCATAAGATGATGAGAAATTCATGCTGTTGTCCAGACATGTAGCACCAAAAAAAGAACTTCAGCAATTTAGGAATCAACTGTCTGAAAAGAGATTTTCTGAGGGAAAAGTAGTCAAAGTCTGGAAAACACTTCAGGAATCATTTATTAAGCAGTGGGTCCTTAAAGACACGCACACTTCAGTTTCCAAAGCTGACTTAATAGGTTACCACTTGTTTGAATCAGATTGTGTTAAGCACTGTACATCTGTGATTTGCAACAGCATCTTCTTGGCTGCAAAAGGAATGTGCACGTAGGCTGGAAGCAGGGAAGTTATGAAGCATTATCTCTGGGAAACATACCCAGTGGCCCAAACACTCTCATGGCTAACATTGGTAAGATATGAGGGAAAAAAAAAAGTTATACAGTAAAGAATATAATTTTTGGATGAGGTTTTATTTTATCCATGTAAGGCAGATACACATACATCTCTGTCAATTTTTCCTCCTCTAAATCATGTCCTAAACCCTGAACCACTGATTAATGGACTACTGAAGAAAGAGGCAGGCAGAAAATAGAACATTTTTAGTAGGGCAGGGAGTTTAAGAAATAAAAATAATTACTGTGCAACAGATGAGCCACTGTCATTTTCCCCACAAAGAAATCACATTAGGCGTGGTCCTGGTCACAAGTAAATTTACACCTATTTTTCTAAGTAGCATTAGCGTACCTTTCCAACAGCCCTCAAAAATGTCTTCTCTCACTAAGATTCAGGGCAGAGATCTCTCTCCCACCTTCCACACACAGCTCCCAAGTGCACATCACTACAGCACCTCCTTCCCTCTGCTCCACTCCACCAGCCAGGCACTGCCAGTCACAGAAGCACAGGGACCTTGAACATCATCTCGTTCCACCCCCCTGCCCTGGGCAGGGACACCTCCCCCCAGCCCAGGTTGCTCCAAGCCCCGTCCAACCTGGCCTTGAACACCTCCAGGGATGGGGCAGCCACAGCTTCTCGGGGCAACCTGCCACAGGGGCTCACCACCCTCACTGGAAACAATTTCTTCCTCACATCTCATCTAAATCCCCCCTCTTCCAGTGTGAAGCCATTCCCCGTCATCCCCTTGTAAAAAGTCCCTCCCCAGCTCTCCTGGAGCCCCTTTAGGCACTGGAAGGCCGCTATGAAGTCTCCCCGGAGCCTTCTCTTCTCCAGGCTGAACCCCCCCAACTCTCCCAGCCTGTCCTCCCAGCAGAGGGGCTCCAGCCCTCGCAGCATCTCTGGGGCCTCCTCTGGCCCCGCTCCAACAGGTCCATGTCCTTCTGACATTGGGACCCCCAGAGCTGGGGTTAACGTTAACCTCCACCTGCTTACAGAAGCGGTCCGTGGCTATGAACAGACCAGCCGAGCACTGGGACCGCGATTCAGCAGTCCCAGACATCAGCAAGCAGCAGCTATTCTGGGCTGCTGCATCAGCACAGCTCTCAGGGGACACGTACCCATGCAGCTTTTTGGCCGGCTGTTGTCACCACCTTCGTGAAGTCCTGCTCTGGGTCAGAGGGGGAAATCAGGGGAGTGCAGAGACAAAGCTCAGCCCTCCTGCGATTCGGTTCTGCAGTCAGACTCAGAACACATCACACCTCGAGGGGCAGTTTGAAACAAGCCGGAGCCGTGGAGTGGTCCCACTCGATTTTCAAGCCATTTTCCAAGTGCAAGGAAAAGCCTTCCGGCAGATGGACGCTCCCTGTTCACCTTCGCCAGTCTGCAGCTCTGCTTCTCCTTTTTATCGGCGCACTGAAAATGGCACGAACATGACCTATTTCTATGCAGTACATCATCTCTATAGCAACAGGCTTGTGTTTAAGTTGAAACAGCTGTAACTGAGTCAGGGAGACACTGCAATGTAAATAGTGTGGAAGGGAATACAGCTTCAAGGCTCAAGACAAAGACTACGTCTCTCCTAGCCAGTTATCAAGGTTGTCATAGTAGCTACATAAGGGAGCCATAATCAGCATATGCAGCTATAATTCATATTTGTACTTCAAAATAGTCTGCAGAGAAGAACAAACCTTCTATAATTATGTACATAAACTGAACTGAAACATGATTGTCAAATTCTCCACCAAATCAGTAATTAAGCACACTGAAACAGCTTAAAAGTAGACAGTTGAGTATTTTTTCCAGAAGATAACTAATACTCGATGTTGCCAGCTTCTGCAATGCTAATGCTAGTCCCATGCTATTTATTACATCAATTAAAAGTCCAGCTCCCCAAAAGCTCTAATTACAGAAGAAACTGTTTTCATTCTTATTTTCTAAGGTTTCTAGCCTCCCTCATTTGCTCAGAAATGAAAGCAACAAGGGGTTTTGTTTAACATTGAACATTGATATTGTTTGCCTTAAATCCCAATATTTTAAAGTAGTTTGAAATTGCAGTACTACAAAAAGTAAAGGCAGCAGCTTTATAGACTAAGAACAAATATACTTGAAGTCATCTGTTAGAGAAAAGATTTCAGAGTTAATATGAAGCTAGCACTTCACTTTTACAAAGGGACTTTTTCCTTTGCATAAGGAAGGATCACTGAATCTCATTCAAACAGTGTAATACTTCACAGCTATGTCAATCCTCCAAGAAAAATAAGCAAGAACATTTGATGCTAAAATCTAGTGAGATTTATTAAGTGCAAGTTTTGGAATCCAAAGAAGCTTCTTTTGAGGAACTGATATTCCTGGTGCCTTCCATCTCTGGAAGTCTACTTTTCAGCCAGCATCTAAATCTGCACTCAAACTAGTAATTTTTTCCAATAACCAAATGAATATGAGCTTTAAGAAAATGAGGCGTGCAGGGATATATCTACAGCCTGAGGCACAAGCAATGCCTGCTTTAGTAGTTTATACTGATAAGTATGGACTTAATATTACTGGTAATTCCCAGTGAGAGATGCTTCCTGCACGTTGTTCTTTATCCCAGTAGTGGGAATACAGCATAAGATCGAGATTAGCAGTTCAATAGCTCCATCCTCCCGACTCCTTCTAGGGGATATGCGAAGCATCTGTAGCTGCAAGAAATAGGCTCACCTATCTCTTCCTCTGATTTCAGCTTCCCCTCTGAAAAAGCACAAGTCAAATGTGGTACAGGTGAAATTTACCCTTAAAGTAACAAGTGTATTTGTAAGCTTCTGCTTATGCATCATCCTATGTATGTTGACATTTTGACACTATTAGACAAACTATACAATAACCCACCTGCTCTCCCCTCAAGCCACAGATAAGGAAGTTATTATTGGATGCGGTACGAAGGCGCATCCAGTTACTCCACAGTAACCACTGCAAACAGTAGCACTGCTATCCTACCTATAAACATTGCTCCTTTCATTATTGATTTGAAATACTAATTTGAAATGCCTAATGTTTTCATTGTTTATAGAATGGGCCTATGCCCGTTGAGTTACAGGCTAGAGGCACTGCTATAAATAGGTAAATTGCACAGCTCAAGACCGCTGCAGAGGTTTCCATACAAACAGGGATGAAAGTAGCATCCAACAGCTCTAGATTGACCAGAACTCCTTAATAGCATTTGCTCAAGTCTGCCAGTGAACTAATTTCATTCCATTCTCAGACCAAAAATACAGCACCTCCTAAAGCCAAATGGAAGTACACAAATCTGTACGCTTTCGGTCTCTTCATTGCAGAATTTATCTGGCCTAGAAGCAAAAATTAATTTTGCTATCTTCCAAAAGCCAAGAATATAAACGTTCCCTCTGCTCTCCAGTGAGCAAATCTGACTTATGCTGTTCTGCAGTCTCGGTAAGTGCTATCCTGTTTACCTTTGCCATGGTAGCTGCACTGCAAGTGAAACTCGTGCAGCTATTTGCAAGAGCTCTCAAATTCCCTCACTGGCAAGCACGCCTCAGTACCTTCTCATTTCATAGACACAATCCCCACGCTTTTTGCTCTAGGATACATTAAAATGCCATATAAATGGCATTTTACAATGCCATGGAATAATAGCAGTGGGCATGCATTTCCCCCCTCTCTACTCCCTCCTTAACTCCATCGGGGAGATTAAAGAGCAGGAAAACAGTTTCATCACAAAATAAAAACAGCAAAATCTCTACATTTTGAGCTTTTTCCGTTTCCCCAAATTCTCTCAAAAGAGAAGGAAAGAAAAAATAATCTCCAAGTGCCAAACTATTGGCAATTCCAGGCTGTGTTTTATCTATAACATCTAAACCAAAGGCCAAGTACCCAAGAAAGGCCATAACTTAATAGCTGTAATAAATGCAGCAATTAGTAGCGGGTTTTAATCTGCAAGTCTGAGAATTGATTTTAATATGTGAAGCTATCAAAGCTTGTTAGGCCCGCACAAAACGTTGTGGTTTCAAAGGACCTTCCCACCCTTGCTCTAGAAAATCCTATTTTATTTGAAAAAGTCCTCGCCCATTCTATCAGTAACGCCCTCATCTGTTACAGTACTAAATTTTTGCTCTCGTCCATGTTACCACGGCAAACTTAGAGGCCAAAATTATAACTCAAGTTCCCATAAATCTAGACCAATTCAATTATTGGCTGCTACACCCCTTTTTACTGCTTCCCTTCCAGAGGAGGGTTCGGTCCAACCTACATTCCTGTAGCAGTGGCTATCTAGGAGACCACCTCACCTCCAGGAAACGCACACCCAAAGCTCCAACAATTATTCTACGTGCTAAGCTGGTTTGCTCCTGCATTAGCTTTCACCAGCCCCACCTCTGTTCTAATTGAGCTGTCTGCTGCCTTCGAGGGCCTATGATAAATTTGTCTGGTTTAAGAACTGGAGAAGCCAAAGTGGCTAAATAGAGCAAAACCCCCAGATACTTTGATCTTCTCTGTGGCTGATTATTACAATCTGCTGATGCAAACCCACTTCATGCAATTTACACTTTTTTGGATTACATTTGAACGGTTACACTGAAGTAGCCAACGTTTAAAAAGTGCTTACTTTTCTTTTTTTTTTTAAGTAATTGAATAGTATTAGATTCCTTTCACCATTTTTACCCCAGCAGACACTAGTAGAATTTAAACATTTTGGGCAATGTAACAAGAAGCTAGTTTTTATTTTCTATTGTTTAATTTAAGCTTGCAGATCCCTAGGAAGAATTTGCTTTTGCAGAACCCTTGAAGTCCCTGCCCCGTAGTCGGGATGCTTCTGTGTCTTAGCAATAAGAAGTTTCTTGCAAGTTGTCTATAGAAACTTGTTTCTTGAAAGCACGATCTATAGAAAACTGCTAATGCATTTTATTAGTTTCAATTAGCCGGGATAAGCATGGCCTGCACAGAATTTGGCTGTCTGAGAAGCAGTCGGACTACATTACATTCTAACACCACATCCCCAGGGCTGATGCTTCCCTTCCCTGCAACTGGAAGATGCTTGTTTGCTCTAGTCTGCAAATTGCACTGCCAGAAAACCCAAAGACTCGCAAGGCGACTAAGGTCTGCGCAGCACTCTCAACATTTATAACCTCACACAGAAAATGCATAGTAGACCAACAATTTGAGAGGCAGAAGCATACACAGACAAAATTCTAAGCTGTATTTGCAGACAGAGTTCTCTTTCCAGCTGTACCACTGAGCTGCCTCCTGACACCTTCTCCTTGCAGACAGAAGTTCCTTGCTAAGAGTTGGATTTCGTGCTATGTAGCTGGTGAGGAGGCAGGCAGACAGGAGGAAGAAAAGCAGCTTCTAGTTTTTTTCACCTCCTCACAATATTACCATGTTTTAGAACATAAGTTTGTCCACAGCATCAGCATAAAGAAGTACCAAACTAAAAGGTTTCACTGTTCTCCAGATCACTTTACCAAAATAATTAGTATAATCTTTCTCTGTGCCTATTCCCACAATGCCCTGCATGCTAGCAACTCACAAAATGACCTAATAATAAATACTGAAAACATGGCAAAAGGACAGTCTCCTAAAGTTTACTTTTAACAAATACACAAAGCCTTCACGAAGAAGCAGCCAAAAAGACCAGTTTGGGCTCCATTCCAGCTCTCTGGCATAATACTTGTTCTGTTAGCATTACAGCCAACACTTTAAAATTTGGCTGACACACCCAGGAAAGTGGCTCCCAACACTCTGTATGTGTTTATACAAATAGCCAAGACTGAGCTTACACCAGCATTCTTAGGGGTTGGTTGTTTGTTTTAAAACAGAGCGCCTGATTTAGGAATTTCTGCATCACAGAACTAGGGCAGGAAAAAGTATTTCTTAATACCGACTGTGAGATGAGCCCATCTGCATTTATTCTACCTTGAGCACCAGTTATGGTAGTATTTGGGAAGTCCAATTTAGTCTTCTTATACCTCACAGTACACAAATGTTAGTCCTGAATTAAAAGATAACAAACTATTTTTGTAATCTTCCTTTCCTTGCAGTAGGAAACAAGCCCGCACATTTTCTGCCAGGCATTCACGGCACACATTCACAAAGGGCTTCTTGAAACCTCCCATCTATCAGGATGCCCCTTGAAGACAAAAATCAAACTCTACAGACTTCCGCCCTCAACCAAGAGCATAATTTATATAGAACAATGAATATTCACTACTCTAAGTTATTGCACCACGCACGTGGAAGAAAAAGTCTCTTTGTGCGATAAACTATTTTGGAGAAAATTAAATGACTCAGTACTAAAGCCCTAGATTTCTCAGTTGCTTTTCATAATAAACAATAATCCTCTAAACTCCTGAAGTTGTACCTGGGATCAAATGGTGCACATAAGTAAAACCTTGCTACTAACTAAAAGAATTTCATCTCGGACTGTCCCAACTCTCTGTTTGCTTGTGTAGCATCAGAAGGTGCAAAAGGTGACAAGAAAAAGTTGTGCTCCTCTATAGGTGCAATTTCACTTTACACTTATGTCTAACTGAACTATTGCCAAAAGATGTAGTTTCAGTCCTGCAGCTACCTTATCCCTGCCGTGCGTACATCCTGCTTGCCTGGGTTGATTCGAGCAGTTGCAGAATGAGCCAAGTTATCTTTGCTGATCCAAAAGAAAATTAACCAAAAAAGCAAAGAAATTCCCATCCAGAGTAAATGCAACTTGAAGCCACACACCTTGCCCCAAATTGCTACACTACACACATCAGAATGCTTCACTTCTACGGCCTTTTCAAAGGCATGGGACAAGAGATCTGGAAACGCAGTGTGTTCATCGGACCTGAGGATAATTCCGATGGGAAGGGACCTCAGGCAGTCTTCTTGTCCAAACTTCTGCTGAAAGCAGATAAATTCATCCAGGAGATGACAAGACATAATCTGCTTATTATCAGGAGCCGTAAAGATTAAGTGACTTGTTAAGGTTAAGGAGGAGGTAAATGAAGCCTAAGAAAGGCTCAGCAACACATTCACAACAGAAAAAGAGGAAGGAGGGTGCAGGAAAGCTTCACCTCTGAACTTTTGGTTATTTTTAAACCAATATTCACTTCCACTCAACAGGAAAACTGGATCAGCTCCAGTTTAATCAGCACTGCAGCTACCAGGATCACTATGTAGCTCTAGCAAGATGAAGGGAACTGAAAATCCAGCAAGGCATACAGGATCTTCTACAGAGATGCAGGAAACACAGTAAACTTAAGCCATTCACAAGATGAGTCTTATAGACTCAGGCCTGCCATAGAAATGACACTTCTTTGGAATATTTGCCTCTATTAACCTAGAAAAAGCACTTATGCAAGCATTGCTACCATAGCAGATACACACATTATGCTCATTTTCTTAAATCGGTAGGATCCAGGATTTACCCACTTTGGACGTAAGACTGCACTGGGAGAGCGTGCCAGTCACATACGCACATGCTCTTGGAGCCAGAAGCACTCCTGTTCTTTCCCTACATAGCACATTGTTCAGTAGAGCCACTACTGACATCTGAATTTCCAAAGCACCACTGCATTACATGAAATACAAATAAACAGCCTTGTATCTGCACCATTTACTAGAGTCCTAAATATCTCTCATTTAGGAGGCAAAAAAAAGACAAGAAGGGGTTGATACTAACTTTTGCTAATCAGGAACAGAGTTTTTTAATTGTTTGTTTGTTTAAAAACAAAAGAGACCAGAGAATAGACTGTAAATCCTCCACACGTGAGGGAGTCTATTATTCTAGACCAAACACTCCTCCATAAACCCCGTTTTTGTACATAGCTTTGGGAACGTCACACAATTTAGATATTACTGCCATAATTGCTAACACATCTATGACAGTGATCGCTAAGTAAGTTTTACCCTGCTGTGTTACTCACTGCCTGGTGGATGTCAGCCTTCACTTCTTCACTCAGCATTCCCTCAAACACAAAGGAGTCGCCAAATTTCTCTGCCTATGGAAAGAACAAAAGATTCAACCATATTACCAAAGGAATGTTATTCTTAAAATGCCTATCACATTTACAGCTTTATCTTATCGCGGATAAGGAAATTCTAATAGTAATTTTGAGCTCTCTTTCAAGGAAGCTATTTTGGAACAGAAGAGCAGGCATTTTATCTCTGGATGTCATTGTTCTTCAACAGCCACTGGACAGATGGCAGCTCACAGAGCTTCTGCAAATGTTTTCACTTCTATTAATTAAAAATGCAGTTCCAATTGTCCCAACTGCTTTAAAATGGTACAGTCAATCTAACATTCAAGGGCATATTTCATTTCTCTTGTTTTTCCTTTGGGAATCACAATAAAAGACTTCAGCCTTGTCACTTGCTGCTCCTTCATCATCACTAGCACCATGTTTTAAAGTGCTGTTACTATAACCATATAAGACTTTAAAGTAACCCAATCATTATAGCTAGCATTGTATGAAGCCAAAAGAAACAAAAAATACAAATCATTTCAATGAATCACAGTACACGATACCAACATAGGGTTTTTCCCCTTGGTAACATGGATTGATATACTAGGGAAGTCAAAGCACATTATCAGAATTCGACACATTTGCCCTTCTCAATTTCTTCATTTTGTTATAGGCATTCAAAGACTGAGAATGATCACCACGAGCTGCTTCTGCATGCTCAGAACTCTTCAAGAAGCATAGTTTGAAAGAAGGATCCTACTCACCATCCAAATTGCAAGAAGTTTTAGTATAGGACCGTAATCTTTATACATTCAGTTTCAAGAAGAGAAGAAAAAAAATAATTATTTTTTCTCTCCTGCTCAATCTGAAATACCCAGAGAGAAGCAAACAGCTTTATCGCCTAAAGAACCGCAGATCTCAGCCTGACAGCCTCCATCAAGGGCTTTTTTTTTTTTTTAAGTTTGCTTAAAAAGTACTTTTGGTTCAACAAGATAGCTGCACATCTGGAGACTTTTTTCTTCAGCTTTCTATTTACTTTTACATTTCAGTTGCCACTGGAGTTCAGTCTAGTCCTTAATAAAAGAAAACCAAGAAGTAGTAGGTTGGCTGTTTACCTGCCATAACATGGACATTATTTAAATACACAAAAACCAGCTCAGCTGCATCCTAAAAAAACCCTGCAGAATCAGTGCTGTTTACTCTAACTCTGAGTTTATTTTTCCAAATCCAGCCTAAAAGGGGGCCGCGGGGGGGGGGGTGGAGGGACAAAGGGTAAGCACAGCACTACACAACACCAGCTGAGCCATGAAGCCCGTCTGAAGCAGACTGCAGCTGATGCAGTCCTACAAATACCACACTTTTGCTCATTCCAGGAGCCATTTTCAACAAGTAAGCCCTGTTCAAACTCAAAATTGTTAAGCAACCTTTTTTCATAGTTATTGAGCTAAGAACTTAAAAACAGAAATAGTGCTGTAGATAAAAGAAGCCCTTCATCCACCCAGAAGGATCCTGTCTTCTAAATGCGAACCAGTTTTATCACGTGAATTCAAAGTGCCTCCTTTGAGACCTGATCATTACTGAGGCTTTTATTTGCCTAAAAGGCCTGTCAGGGTTTTATAAAAGTTGCGTAGGAACAGTCAACTGTCAGGAAAGATCAGAGCATCAGGCATAGGTAGCTTCTTTCTTGGAAGAACCTTAACATATTCTTTCTTAGTCCATTGTTCCCAGTAACATGCACAAAACTATTATTAAACATGCTATTATATCTTCTTCAGAGAGCAGGGCTTTCTATTGCTCAGCTCGTTAGCAAGTAGCTGCGCTGAACTAGCCTGCAGAGTCCTCCGCTGTCATGGTTTTTTAAATCCTTTCTCCCCTGTTACTCCAAAATAAGGAAAATCTAACAACATAGTTGTGCTGGTACAAAGATGTCCCAGGACCCAATGGCCAAAAAACCCAAACCAAACAAATAAAAACAAAAAAAAAAAACCTGCACAGACATCTTCAGCCATCTGTTAGCTTCACCCAGGCTGCCTCAGTCATAGTGCAGGGAAGATATTAGTTCAGATATCGAGACACTTAGTAAATGTAACAGCATACATTCAAATCCCCTTTCAGACCCCTGCGCAGCAAGGCAAGACAATTTCATCTCTCCACTGCTTACATGAGAAATATTCTACTCTGCAAATACAAAGCAAGTATTGTGACCTCCCTCAAAAAAAAAAAAAAAACAGCCTAAGTTTTTAACAGGGGTTTTGCCAACTCAAAGAAAGATGACAGGAGACTGTATCCCTTTGCACCTTACCTCAGTAATGTACCCAGTAGAATTCACAAATCTCTCAAACTCCTCATTGCTGACCTCATACTGATCCATGTAGAAACTGTTGACGTGGACTCTTCTAGCAGGCCATTCTCCATCTTGCTGTATTTCAGGCTCATCAGTGCCCATTGTGAACACTCCTCCTGGAATAGCGACCATCTGCAGAGAAAACACCACCCAAAATATTATGAAAATGAAAGACTGAAAAGTCTTTTATAGGTCTTACTCCTCCGCCACCTCATCTTTGGAGGTGCTTTTGCTTTGAGAAGCATTTCACTGACAGAAACAGCACAACAAAATGGCAACAGTGGCATCTTGATCACCACCTGTTAGGCAGAAATAGGACACAGAATTTAAATTGAGAACAAAACCCCCATTTGCAGCTCGTTCTACGTGAAGTCTGGGTAATTCAGAACTTTTACTGAGGGTAATGCTTGTGCTCTAACGAGGAGAAACACCTTCCCCTACTGTACCTTAGAGTCAAGAAACAGCCAAGAAACCATTCAGAGTCCTGCTCATTTTCAGATGAGGAATTTTGGCATTTCACTCTATTCCTAGGACAGCTCGATGCATCACTGAAGACTCTGGAGATTACGAAACTGTAAAGTGCTCTTTTGTGGACAAGCCTATGCTTGTCTGCGTACTACCTACACGTGGGTTTTCATTTAATAACAGGCACGTGCAGCATTTTATTACCAACCAGGCTGCTCCCTGGCAGGTAGGCACAGCACCTGCAGCTCTGCCTACCAGAGACGAGACAAACCTTCAAGTCAGTTATATTTCGCTCCTCTGGAAGACTGGCCTTGGGCAAGAGCCTCTAGCTTCAGAAGCAAAGGATGAGTGACAGAATAACATTTTAACTATTTCAACAAGAGGATGTCTCTTTAGGGCCTCAGTTTCCAGAGAAACAAAACACATTTTTGTTCAGCTTTAGTGGGCTCTTTTCAGGAAGACCAAGGGCCCCCCGAGGTCTTGTCATGCCTCATCAGATGTTTCCCAAGAGCCCTCTAAAGGCCACAGGCTGAGCAATGCACTTCTCACCCGAAAAAACAAGAGCATCCACCATCCCTGCTCAGAAGCTTGTGCTGGAATGGAGAATGACAACTCAGGATGCATAAAAACTTCCCAATGGGCAGGTGACATGTCAAGGGCTGGCTACCCAAGAGCTAGCTTGCCAAGATGTTACCCAGCCGATCAACAACAGATGAAAGAACTGGGGAAGAAAACTCCCTCTCCTTTCTTTTTAGTATTCCTGAGCTACCTTCACCCCCCTAGCTCACATTGAATTCAACCACCTCATTCCTCCTCTGGCAACAGTCAGGGGCTCACGAATGGGTGAGCCCCCAAAAAGCCAGCCAGCATTGACACAGGCACCCCCTGTGGATAACAACCTGGCACCTCATATTGCACCTGAACATACCCTAGCAGCGATCTGTGATCACATGCTACTCTTACAAGGAATTCCAGCAGGAGGACCAGTGAAAGAACCTAAAACGAGCAAAGCCAGTTCTAACAGATAGCAGCTTTNTGATGTTTTTTTTTTTTTTTTTTTTTTCCAGATCCTGATGTTTGGTGTGCAGGAAATTCAAGTCTAATAACAGAAATATTCACTGAGAGAGAAGTTTCCAGAGTAGCACACTTCCAACACTACGCCAGAAGCATAGTTTAAGTTCTGACAGAAAAAGAAGCTCAAGTTTTAGATGTACAAGAGTTCAAACAAAATTCCCTATACATATAGCGGAATAACACTGCATGCAACAAGTATATTAAAAGTAGCCAAACTGCAGAGATAGGGTAAAAATGTGAACTGATGTAACATTATTTAAATGAAGAGGTGGGTTCATGAACCAAATATGAACTTTGGACTTCGTACATATAGCCATTTTGCAGCACAGCCAAGATTACAGGATCTTGATTCTTCTGTAGCTGGAATTTTTTGGTTTTTTCCTTACTTTACAAGATTCTCTTCATAAAGTAGGATGCTTTCACCAAAACAGTTTATTCGGATGCCCACACTGCCTCACGAACCAGAAAAACCAAAAGAATCATTATCATTACCTTCCAGCTCCTGGAGTTTACTCTTATTTGTCTAGTTATAATACCACCAGCATACCAAATGATCAGTAAATAAGTTCACATCAGCTATCCAGCACCTCTCCCTATTCATAAGAGAATATGGAGTATTTAACGTAACCTTACATACCCAGTTTCATTGTTTCTTCTCCACCATAGATCTCTCCTTTTGCTTGGATCTATCCCAGTAACACTTAAAATTCACAGAAGTTGCAAAAGGCCTGTAAGAAGTGTTACAAATACTTTTTCCTTTGAACTAACCACATTTGAAGCTCACTGCATCCTCATAATTTTTTCTCCACTGAGCACTTACAGATTGCCTTTAACTGAAACCATAAAAGGGCTTCAGGGTAAATTTGCTTACATTTTTTAGGACTTAGGGAATGACAAAGTGGTACAAAGTTGCAGCACTTCCTTCCTTCCAATATCTGTCCAACCCACTGTAGCTAAAACAACTCCTGGAAGCAGTCTTCAAAGCAACATTCAGAGCTCACTAGTGAGCTGTGGTCTAAAAGCATGGGAGAAATTAACTCTTGCTTTACAGCCCAGCATTCATTTCCAAACCCTGAAAAATCTCGATGGATTGCCAGTGTATGTTCAGCCAGGAATGCCCAAGGGCTTCCTTATGAACCTGCTGCTTTTGCAGCCCTCTCACACAGTGACAACTGTGACTTCTGGCTTGTCCACCAACATTGTGTCCAAGTATTGATTCCACAGGATTATCCTCCCCCACCAAGGCTCATTTCACAGCTCCACCTCCTGTTTGGAAACAGGACCTGCCTTTGACAGCCAGCTTCATGATAACACCACATCATAGGCTGCAAGGCTCAGGCATCTGTCAGCGCTCTTCAGCTGCGAATGGTGGAACACAACACTAAGCGAAGAGCAGATTTTCTGCATAGGCATCATATCCAGAAACCACATTTGTATAGTTAAGCAAGCAGCTTTAACATCCAATTTTAAAATACAGGTAGCTAACACAGAGGAACTAATCTCTAATAAATACCAAAGTTGAACTACGGAGGCAGAAGTCCAACAGCAGAGGGTGACAGATACATCATTTACTGAATTAGGTAGAGTGTGCAACAATACTTGCTGTATCTTCACAACGTCACTTAGCTAGCGCATGCAGTTCATTGTCCTTGAAGCTCAGCTTCAACAACAGGGACCACATTTGCCTATGAGTATACTTACATTGAAAGTATTACAGTAACATAGAGCAGACCCACTAAAGTACTAGCTCCCCATTTCTAAAGATGTAGTGGAAATAATCCATCTCAGTTGTGGCTGAAGTAGAAGCCAATTTTTCCCTCACTTCCCTTTTTGTAAAAATGTTTCCTAGCTAAGCGTAAACAAGTTCTGTTGTGAACATAGATTAAAATCCAGCAGCAATTAGTTTTCATTATCTGCTGTTGAAATTGCCAGCTGCCTTGCATAAGGTAAGCGTCAAATGACTTTTTCACCCTACAGTGAGACTCCCAGTGAAATGCTGAAATTTATTACATGAAATGTAGATCAGTGACATAATCCCCAAGTGCAGTATAGACTATTTAATTCAAACTCTATAAATATACTCAAATTTCTTAAGTGCAGCCTGCAATAGTGAAGCCATAATTACCACTGTGCTTTCTTCCCTTTACCTATTAAGCGTCCACACTGCCTGTGTGACACAGGCTTTCCCCAAGCTGACATAGCTTCCCAGTATTACACCACCAGGAGGCAATTAGAGAGGCAGCCCCTCACATTTTTACTATTTGCAAGCCATCTCACACAAGAACAAGATTTAAATCTGCTGTGATATAATTTTGCCTGCCAAAGTTTACTAGCACTTTTCATGAAACGAAACGGCAATCCCATTTCTAATAACTGAAGATATCTCATCCAGTGAAGCATTTGGTCTCCGATGATACAAAAAGTCTCAGTATCACTGTAGGCACTGTCATAGCACATCAACCCACTTTAAGCACCGACTTCATCAAGAGGGCACGCTTAGCTCCAGACAGTGTCTTTCAGAAGAGCAGCAGCAGAAATAGAAAGGAATAAGCAATTAAAGAGACATGAAGAGAACCTGAAAGGCGATCTACATATGCATACATAACTATAGCTTTGCTGAAATACACACAGGAGACCTGACACATCACTTATCGGTGCTTCAATTCTAGTGATACCAACACAGACTTAAAGAAGATGAGTGCAGGGAAACCCAGAGCCACAGTGATATTGATATTCACCAAACCAGGGACTACACTAACCGAGCTACCACCTCTCCGGGCCGGACAGACTTGGACACCCCCACTTATTCCTGGTGTAAAAGCATGTAAAGGTAAAGGCATGGGGCGGGGCTGCCGAAACAACCAGTCAAGAAAAATCACAGACTGGTCAGGGCTGGAAGGGCCCTCTGGAGCTCACCCAGTGCCACCCCCTGCCCAAGCAGGGTCACCTCCAGCAGTGGCGCAGGACAGCGTCCAGGCGGGTTTGGGATGTCTCCAGAGTGGGAGACTCCCCCACCTCTCTGGGCAGCCTGTGCCACTGCTCTGCCGCCCTCACAGCAAAGAAGTCCCTCCTCCGGTTTAGATGGAACTTCCTATGTTCACATTTGTGCCCGTTACCTCTTGTCCTGTCACTGGGCACCACTGAAAAAAGACTGTTCCCATCCCCCCTGGCACCCTCCCTTTGAGTATTTATAAACATTGATAAGATCCCCCCTCGGTCTTCTCTTCTCCAGACTACAAAGACCCAATTCCCTCAGCCTTCCCTCGTAAAAAGATGCTCCAATCCCCTAATCATCTTTGTAGCCCTTTGCTGGACTCTCTCCGGCACTTCCCCATCCTTCTTGAACGGGGAGCCCAGAACCGGACACAATACTCCAGATGTGGCCTCCCCGGGGCAGAGCAGAGGGGGAGGATGACCTCCCTTGACCTGCTGGCCGAACCGAACACCTCGAAATGGTTTATCACACCTCAGCTTTGCGCGGGGAGGTGCGGTCGGGACAGACACAGGTTGGGGACGCAGGGAAGGCCACCAAGACAGGGACCTAAGGCTCTCTCCGTCTTCAGGAGCACCCGGGGGCGTCCCTGAGCGGGGAAAGCGAGGCGGGACCAGCCGGAGCACCCGCGCCGAGGCTCTCACGAGTTCGGCCCCAGAGCGCTGCGAAGCGGTCTGAATTCGAGCCTCTACACACAAAATCCGACTCGCTCGCGGCGCTCCGCGCACCCCCGAGCGCCGCAGGAGGCTCCACTTCACCGCCCGGCCCGGCGCTCGGCTCCCCCCGCCCCACGCCGCTCACCGGCCTGTGCCCAGCGCTCCGCCCGCCGCCCGCCGCCGCCGCAGCCGAGTACCGCCGCGCCGCTGCCTCCCGCCCGTCCGCGCCGCCCCGGCTAGCGCTGCACCCGCAGCCCCCGCCGGGAGCCGCCTCCCCCGCGGCGCCGGCCGTCGCCGCCAGCCCCAGCAGCAGGAGGAGGAGGCGGCAGCGGGGCAGCCGGGGACTGGCTGCCGTGGGCGCAGCCATGTTGGCGGAGGCACCACGTGCCGCCCGCGGTCAGGTGACGCGCCGCGCCTTAAAGGGGCCGCGCCGCGTCCCGGCGCCTCTTGCAGCCTTTCCTCAGCTGGATCGGGAGTTTGCCTTCGCATTGCCTAAAAATAACTGGGTGCTGAAGCAAACACGGCATAAACGAAGCGCCTTTGCAGAGACGCTGTACCCAGCGCGCCGGTACCTCACGGACAGTAGTTAACGTGTAGGGTATTCAGGTGTGTCCACCATGTATGGCCAGTACTCGTTACTATTAACATTCTTGAGGAAAATATGTCCACAAAATGAATGTGGACAGGTCTGTGTTCCCGAAAATAATTTCTTAACTACCCGCCAACACAATCCCTTGGTGCAGCACGGTCGTCTACTGCTCCTTTTCCCACCGCGGGCAGAAAATGGGGGAGTGCAGATGCCGTCTTTGAGTATTCCCACTCCGAGATGTCAAAAACTGCAACTAGGGGTCATTGCGGATGACCGATTACGTTACTTAGCAATATTCATCGTAAGGGGAAGTTCCAATCGTGTCGGTACCGCTCAGCAGAAGGGAGGACCGGCCCTTCCGTAAACTCCCTTGGAAATGGCCGTTGGTCGCTCGCAGGAGGACTCCGGGTTCTCCGCGCCGCGCGCTCTGGCCGAGCACACCAGTGCTCATCTGTGGCTTAAGCGCTTTTTTTCTTTCCCTTCTGCAGCAAATTCCTGCAATGGAACGGCAGCCGAAGGACAGGCAACAGCGTGCAGATGGCATTAACGTCAGGGACTCGTACGAGGTGCAGGTCTAAGGGCAAAACGTAAATGCTCACACCTTTGTGCCCCGTGGCGGTGTGTAACGTAGGAGTGCGCGCAGGCTGTCCGCCCAAGAGAACCTGCATCTCCGCTGCTCATGGGGGGTGATGCAACTCAGCGTCATTTCAGAATCAGGACTTAGGGAAAAATAAAGAAATGGTAAATTCCTTGGGCACTTCTGGTTGCATATCTATCCTGGGATTTGGATTTTTCAGACTTAAAAATGGATTTTACCAAGTATGACACAAGCAGTCTCTATGGCAAACACATTACCATGAAGGGGAAAAAAAACATCACTGGAGGGGGAAAAAGAGAAACCTGCTTTTCTTTCGAAGCAAACGTCAAATCCTGTTGCTGCAGTTTTGGGGTTTTTTACAGGAGTTTTCAGTACAGGTGACTGAGAAGCAGTTTGTCACAAGGCAGGTGAACGGCAGCACGCCAGTGTGCGAGCCCCGCAGGTCAGGAATGGAAGTGCACTTTGCAGAGGCACAATGGCCTCCGACTTTGCTCTTGGGAGAGGTACCAATTTGCTGTTAGTAGCAAGAAGTGAATGACTACCCCAGTCTGTGCCAGCGCGGCTGGCTGGGACTTTGCCATCAAAGCAAAGGCTCTTCCCGCTCTCCGTCCCCCCGCGAAGGAGCCGGGGGAGCAGGAGGTGCAGATGCCTGCCTTCTTCTGTGACATAAATCCAGAGCCCTGCTCTCTCGTTCACGGGCAGAAAGGGTGCACTGCTTTCGTATTCCTACACTGTCGGCATTGCACAGCCAAGGTACATAGCCTAAGGCAGATGGTGATCAGCTGTCTCCATCCAGAACTGTCAATACCTTCTACAGCAGGGAACTGGTAATGTCCTCGTTTTCCTTCATTTTTTTCCTGTGGTTCACTGTAGCTGTTGAAGATTTTGGTGCTCTGTCACGTAAATCTTTACTTTGCGTGGGAGCTTCTGTTCAGGACTGTCAGCAGAATGGATCTTCTTCTGGATCCTCCACTACGCTGAAAGAAATCTTTACTCATTCTGTGGGATATTCAAAATATTTAGGATAATTTTTCCCTGTACAGATTAGGACTGTGCAGCAAAAAGAAGCATGGCCATAGTGAAGGAGGGGTTTTTTTTGTTTGTTTTGTATTAGTACTGGAAAGGAACACTATTGAACTGTATTTGCTGTATGAAATTTTACTGTGTGTAAAATGACAGTGCTGGGAGTCTTCACAAGCATGCGTTTCAATTATCCATCATTAGTCCCTTTTGCCCTGTGACGTACTTAGAAAAGCAGCAGAGTGCAGGAAAACAAATGAATACAAATTTAATTATAAAATCAACCCCTGCTGCTTCGGGGTCAGAAAATGTAAACATTCCTTTTATGTTGAAACAGTGATCTTCATAGAATCTCTATGAAAATGCAAAGTAAATATAACTTATTTTCTCCTTCCAAATTTCCAGTGCAATTTACTGAAATGACAGCAAAGTCTAGGCATCCAAATTCTACAGTCTTCTAGAACAGAAAGCAGTCTGCCAGGGTATCTTCCCCTTATTAAAGCCATGGAATTCTGGCTGCGTCATGATAGAATTCAAGAAAATCAGCTAATTACCAATGAGCTGGGACAGTTCTCTAGTGTATCTCACCCACTTGTTCTCATCATTCGTTTTCCTAGAATTCTTTTCTGCATCATTTGTGTACTTCCATCAGGAAGGTTTATGTTCCTTATTCTCTCAGGAGACTAAATGAAATAATTACAATTACAGTTTGCTTCTGAGCAACATCCAATTTCCAGTTTGTAATCCTGAGGCCTTCTGAGAACTTTTGCTGGTGTCATTTATTGATCACGGTTGTGCTCCTAAGTCATTTGTTCACAGGCAGCTAATCTCTTTCCACACAGGGTTTAATTATTCTCTTTCCTCGCACTGAGTGCACCATGCTTCAGGATTAAGACACCGGTTTCACCATTATTAGAATATTGTAGAAACGAGAGACTTTTCAGCACTTAGCTGAAAAGCTGAGATGTTGCCTAGCGTTTGTCCCTATTATTAGTGGTGCTTTTCATCTCCCAGTGCTGCAGCGCTGGCATGGACAGCCCTGACCACAGGAAGCTTTTGTGATCATCCACCTCATCGTGAAGACCAGCCATGAGCAAGATTAGGCAGTTTGATCCTTAGAGTCCTGGTGGCTGCCTGGAATATCTTCTGTTCTAATTTTTCTTCCAGGGCTGCTGCTTGTGCAGCTGAACCAACAGCAGAGACAAAAAATGTGCAAACCCACCCAGCAGGCTGGAGTGCTTTCCATCGAAAATAGTCCAAAGAAGTCAATAGTTAGTTGCAAATTCAGTAGCACAAAACAAGGTAACGTTCTTATTCTTGGCAAATGAAAGACTTCAAACTTCATCTTAACGTCTCTCATCAATGTTGAATTCACACAATTGCTACAAATTAGGTAGTGATGAACCAGAATAAGGTTCAAAAAGGAGAAAAAGAAGAAGTTCTCCAATAGCAAAAAAAGTAAAATCTCTCTTGCAAGGTGTTTTCCCGTGACTGAAATCACACCTGTGATCGGGCTATAGCACTCTACAGACTGAAGTGATATATAACAAGTAGTATTTTTTTAACTGTTTTCTCTCTGAATTCTTGAACAGTTCTCATTCCTTAGACCCTCTTTGTGTATGTGTGTGGGATCTAAGCCCAACCCCTTGTTTGCTACTGAGTGAACAGGACTCTGTTCCCCATCTCAGGGACTACCTGCTGTAGTTCACATAATCAATGAAACAGTCGCTTTAAGAGAATAACTCTATGGTACTTCTGAGTGTGAAATTTTTCATTCCCAGACTGCCCTACTGTTTCATCTCTTCTTAAAGCTATAAAGTTTTAGGAACCATACGAACTCACCATGCCTGCAGCAGCATCTTAAAGCAAGTTCCCAAAGAGAAATGGAAACATTTTCCACTGTTGGAAATTTTCGCAATGATCTTGTCTTGGCCAGTACCGCTTCAAATCCAGCAAGTTCTTTGCAGTACCTGATCAGGATTTTTGGCTGCAGGCCCTTCAGTAGCACAACCTCCACAGCCTTTGAAAAACTGACCAAGACCCAGAAGCAAATGTGGTCCATGGCAGAAAATGTAGCCTTTGATATTCTACCTTCCAGATAGGCTGCAGGATCAGAGGACTGGTAGGCTGCAGAAGCAGCAGGAGACAAAGGACATGACTGCTGTAGGAGAAGCATGGAGAGATGTATGCACACTTCGGACAACGAACTGAGGATTTGCAGGTTGGGATAGAGCAGAGCATCCCCAGGTCCTCTCCGCTGTCTCCCATGCATCCCATATTCACAGAAATTCATACTGTCGGGTTGAGTGTGGCTGGGGGACCCGTTCATCCTCTGTCTGTGGGAAATCCCCCCCAAACTATGGCTTATATTACATGTGATTTCTAATATACTGCCGCTCTCATTTAGCACTCAGTAATGAAGATATTTCAAGGCATACTGCTAACATAACCACTAAAGGTGTTCAGTGGGCAAAGCTCTTTGCCACTGGCTTTAGTGACAGTCCTTATGTCACTGCCTAAGAGCACCAGACGTTCTAGCCACTCACTGTCCTCAGCCTACTGAACTCATCCAGAGATTAGATTTGATTACATGAGAATTCATTAGGATTACCTAATGATATTAGGCACCATTACTCTGCCAAATTTCTGATGAGTAATGGCTTGTAGTATTGCAGCCATTTATGAAAATCATAGAACTCTATTCACTGACCTTCGCTTCAGTTCCTAAGTCATGGACTTCAACTGCGGCGTATATCTTGCTTGATAGCCATAATTACAACTCCTCTGATGTTTTTTTTTAATGAAAAAACAGTATAGTGGTAGGTTGTGTTGAACCAGACCACTGGCTGATCCGGACTTGTTCCCTTCCTCCGGTGGCAGTCTGCTGCTGTTGAGAGGGAAACAAGCAATGAGCAGTGACACCCCAGTTCCTACCTGCTATCCACGGCAGGAGGTAGGTGCGGGTGGAAGGGAGAGAAGGTGTTTTCTTCACCTTATGCCAATTAAAGTGATACAGAAGTTCTGCAGTGCAAACAATTGCATCCACTGCTGCAAGGCTCTTTGTGCTGCCAAACATCGCCACGTGTACCCTACAGAGGGCATAAAAATTACTGTATTATCTTGAACAATATACCTTGACTAATATTTTAAGGACAAAAAATTGTATAATGTAATAAATAAAAGGAAAATTGGTACTAAAAATCACTGCTTCCAAAGTTTTAAACTGTTCTTCCAGAAAACAGCTGGTTTACCCCACATTACCGCACTTCGGTAAGCTGACCGAAGGGAAAGGCTCTGACCTTCCAATAATGGAATTACCCCAGAGGTGGAAGCAGTGTGTGTAAAGAACCTGGCGAAATTGAAATCCCTTATATCTAAGCGCAAGGGTTTAAGTCTGATCTCTCTGCTATTTTGCACATGCCAAACCCTGCAAAGACCTGCATATACGAAGCACTTAATTGTCCTGGCTTGATTTTTTTGCGGTTTATGTGGCTGGTAAAACCGTGCTGGTATATCCCGCTACTCAGGATGGTCCCACCTGCCTCCCGTCACCCACCCGGTGCCAGGGCTCTGTCTGAAGCCCCCCAGATGAAATAACGGTTTCGAGCCTCCAAATTTAGGACAATCTTGAACACACAGGCCTGGCGGGAGCCGGCAGAGCCCCACAGCTCTGCCCAGGCCCGGGGAGCCCGTGGTGCCGAGCCCACTCTGGGGATCAGAGAATCATAGAATGGTTTGGGTCAGAACGGACCTTGAAGATCATCTAGTCCAAAATCCCCTGCCCTGGGCAGGGACACCTCCC
>RSEF01000012.1:21859146-21890398 GCA_003993805.1 Himantopus leucocephalus | reverse complement strand
GTCCTTCTGCTGTCGGGACCCCCCGAGCTGGAGGCAGCACTGCCGGGGGGTCTCCCCAGAGCGGACGGGTCCCCCGACCCCGCCCCGTCCCGCCCGCCGGCGCGGGGCACGCCGGGAGTTGTAGTTCCACTGGGCGCTCCGCGGCGGCGGCGCGGCGGGTCAGGACTCCATTACCCAGAGGCCCCCGCGGCGGTATATAAGGCGCGGCGGCGAGCTCCGAGCGCAGTAACCATGTGGATGTGCAGCTGAGGCGGCGGCGGGCGGGGGGAGCTCGGCGCAGCCTCCATCCTAACGGGACCGGGCAGCGCCGCGCCGCCAGCATGGGGCTGCCGGGCCGCCGCTAAGCCCGCCCCGCCGCCACCGGAGCCAGGTAGGGCCGGGGGGGCGGGCGGGGGCTGCGGCTGAGGGGAGAGGCGGCGAGTCCGCCCCGCTCCGCTCCGGCCGCCGGGGCAGCCCCCTTCCCCAGGCCGCCGCCGGGCTGCGGGCGCCGGGCCGGCCCTGGAGCGGGGGGGGATGCAGCCCGGTGCCGAGGCCGGGCCGGCGGAGCGGTGCCCGTCGGCGGGACGGGGGCAGGAGACCTCTCCGCCCCGCGGGGAGCGGAGCCCGGCCCCGCGGCGGCTGTTGGCGGCCAGCCGGGCGGAGGGGCTCGCCCCGCCGTCCCCCGGTCCGGGGTGACCGCCCGGCTCCGGCCGCCGCTCCCGCCCGGGCCTGGGCGGCGGGGCAGCGAGTCCGCTCCAACTTTCCCCCCCGTTTTTCCTCCCGTACTTGAGGCGGCGTTGGAAGGGGACGTTCCGCGTTATGTAAACAGTTGGGAGCGCTGATGGGGACTTGGCCATGGGCGATCTTATTCTCAGATGGTCACGAGCCGGGCAACTGCGGGGGGGTGTTCCTGAGGGTCCTGGTAACTGCTCGGGGAGGCCAAATATTTAGCTGTTTCCTGGACTACAATAACTGGAGTCCGGCGGGGGGGTGGGGGGGAGGCACATGTGCATTCCCCATGTCCGTGGGATGCGCCGTAATTCTGAGCGGGTTTACATCTTCGTGCTGAAAGCGCCCTTAGTGCTGGTTGTTTTGGGGCTGAGGGCTGCCTGTTGCTCCGCGGACCCTCCTTGTGTTGCCCTGGGTGCAGGGGCTCGACGCAGCGGCGGTGGCTTGGGGTGGGCCAGGCTTTCCCCCCGGTATAGAAACTCTTTGCCCCATGTGGGTTCACTCTGGCTCACAGTAGTTTGTATATATATAAAAAAAAAAATCCTTCTCAACAGGTGAAAGGTTTGAATTACTGCATCAAATGCATCGCCTTGCGCACTGTGCAGCGCTTGGCATGTGCCCGCTCAGCTGCAGATGGATTGGGCTGCGGTGACGCCGCTCGCAAATCAGGAAGGGAAAACGTGGCTAATACAATCCAGATCCTCGCCTTGCGAAGATTTAGTGACTCGAAGTCGTGCATGGAGTAGCGTGCGCGTGTGGTAGCTGTTCGTTTTATTTATTAATGAGGGTCAGTACCTGTGCATGTGTTTTATTTCTTAAACGTGCGCTTTGTTATTTGCCTTTGAGTTTCTTTTCCTGTGCTCGGAAATTTGCCTGGTGTCCCAGGACTTCCAAACCTGTTGAGCCAAAAGACTCGCTGACTCAGAGCCCGGTCCAAAGGCCTGCGTCTGAATTGCTGTCCTCTCAGGGTTCAGCCACGTGAGTGTGGGATGCGATGTGAAGCCTGTATCCATTTCTTTCCCTCGGTGGTTTCTCTGTGGCTGAGTTAATGGGCTGTCAGGCACTGGATGTTTTGTTTGTTTATTTTCTGAACCTCTACTTTAAGCCAATTTCCTCGCACAGCAAATATTCCAGGTTCTAAATGCTCAGTGGTTTTGCCGGTGTAAGGTCAGTGCCTGCAACAATGACAGTGTTGCATGGCGTCATGACTGTCGCAAAGCGTTGGTAGTCCGATGCTGGTTGTTCAGTGAATAGAGAAAACTGGTGGCATTGATCAGCCAACAATTCTGGTGTAACAGGACACTTGACGAAACAACGTGGAGGTTGACTGCTATGGAAACCAGCGACTTGAGATGGTGTGAATGTGTGGTGGTCAGTATGTGTAAACCAAAAAAGGAGTCGTTGTGCAAATGAAAAACACAGTTCCAGTGTTTCTCAAAACAAGCTGTTACAGGAGTGCTGTCAAGTAAGCTGTTTGTTGAGCTGTTTATTTCTAATGTGTTCTTTAAGCCATCTTTTGTCTGTCAATAACTATTTTTTTTCTTGTTACAATACCTTATTCCACCCTGAGATTGAAGTGTTTGTTTAGATGAGTTTTTTTTCCCCATCTGCTTGTTTTGCAGTGTCGATTAAGCCTTGAAATAGGGAGTGAGCTGGTTTCCTCTCACAGGGGTTCATAAATTAGGAAGTAAACAAACAGCAAGAGTAACTTTGGTTTGCCTTTGCAATCGTGGGGTGGAGCTTAACTGTGGGAAATAGTATATTTTTCTAAGATTTGCTAGTCCTGAACACCATCGTTGGAGGGTGGAAGAGGAGAACGCTGAAGGGGCAAGCGCTTGGTTGGTGCGTTTCTTCGGGGACTGTTGTTGGAGCTGCAGGTGTGGGTAAGAACAGTTGGATGGAGGAGGAGTACTGGGACTGATAAACAGGGTGGTGTAAACAACAGCTATCGTCTCCGGTTATAAACGAGGGGTGTAATGCGATCTTATCCATGGCACTGTCAATCCTCTTGCATCACCTCAACAAATCTGTGTTGGTGGGGGGGTAGACTAGAAAGTGGAAAAATCAAGTTCAGGTGAAGAAACTGAATGTCGAGTCCTGGCTGCTCACAGGTGCCGTTGCACCTTAGAGTGAGCCTTGCGAACCACGAAGCCGCGCTGCTGGGTGGTGGGAGGCCTCCGTCTAATTTTATAGTAACCCTTTTTGTAACGGCAATGCTGAGCGAGCATTACGATGTGGCAGCGTGAGAAGATGGCCTGTCACCTGCGAGAGTGGCAGATTTTGAATGAAATGTGCAAGCAAGGCTCCAGCTCCTCCAGTACTGTGTGCATGCCGGAGGCAGAGGTAACAGTCCTGGGGGCTCATCAGATACCGGCTGGTGTGGTCCAGAAGTCCGTTCTGGAAGCAGGAGCTCCTTTCAGCTGCTTCCTGTAAGATGAGCCGGTCTCTCCTGGTAAATTGCTGAAATAGACAGTATTGAGGTGAAACTTCTTTTTCAGTGCTGTAAAACAGGCTTAAAACAGGACCCAGATATCTTGAGCCCTTGTCTTGTACCTGCCCTTCAGTGAAGCAGTCAGAAGAGCAGGTGTAGCTTGTTGTGGTTCTTTTGTTGACTCTGCTGTTCCCCCGTGATGCTGTGCGTGGTAATTCTTCAGTGCATAGCGTACTCCTTAGGAGTATCTGATGTGTCAAGTTGCAAAGTGTACTGGGAGTCTTTGAGACATTATTACCCCATAAATATAAGATAGTTGTAGTTGTAGGATTGTGTCTTAAAGACGGGAGGAATCTCAAGATCCCGTGGGAGGTGGGATGAGGGTAGTGGCTCTGTAGTAGCTGGTAGACGAGCTGCTTGCTCGCCTGTGGGTGAGTGTGAGGGGAAGGCAGCTTCACCAAAGCAGCTTATGGAGACCAGAGGGGTTTAGAGGTAGAAAATGATGTGCTGCTGTAGTTATGTAAATGTAACGTTTCTGTCACCGTGTGACCGTGGTATTAATTTGGTTTTGTAAAAATCTGCCTTAATGGTACATTCCAAATCAGTTTCTTCCACTGCTGAGGTAGCACCTTTACTAGTTTCTGTTGCTTTACTAGCCTGGAGTCTTTTTTTTCTGCTTTTTTTTGTGTATCATAGTATAGAAGATGAGTTAAAAGCCATTGAGCCGTTTCATATAGTGGCCTGTGCTGGGTACAGACAGGTACTGCTTTACTGGGTGCTGTAAAGGAGAAGACTTGAAAAGCTAGCGGGCACTGTCTCTGGGCTGCCAAGCCAGATCTGATCTGTGTCCGTAGCTATTCAAAATGATTCCTGTGCTCTTCCGCTGTGCATCTCCCAGAGGCTGCCGCGGGAGGCAGGATGCCAAACAGCACAAGCTTTGATCTGGCTCAATATTCCTTTCTGATTTCTGTTCCCAAAGGACGCTACAAAAGCATTAGGGCAGTTATTGCCCAGTGCTCCGTCTTGGCACAGAGGGAGGGACGGTGGCTGGGTATGGAGGCAGAACCCTCTTGCCAGGGTGCTGCAACTGCTCATTAGATTGGCAGAGGCAGCCGCAGAAAGCGCGTGTAAATTCATGCCTGTTCTGTACCTGTTGAGAAAATGCATTTCCAAGTCTTCAGAGCAGTGGTGCTTTACGGGACCAAATTCCTTCGGGGGAAAAAAAATTAAGATAAAATGAAAACTACAGGAACTGTAATTCAAACAAGCAAAAATGTTGCTGTGGATTCTGAACTCAAGAAAAGTTTCATTTTCATAGTTGTGGTTTTGGTTAAGCCTATCAAAACTTAGATCAGAACTTATTCCTAACAGTGTTATATTGAGAATAAAATGTCACTTCAGGTCTGGGCAAGTTAACCCTCTAGAGAGAAAAATGCACTGGAAGTGTGCGTTACTTTGCTGATTTGCAGCTTGTGGCGATGTAACTGCATCCTCGTGTGCCAGAATGCCAATGTGAGGAGTGTTGCAGAAAGCTGAGTGCTCATAACTCGCTGATCGCTTGGCTGAAGAGGTTATCAAAGGATGGTGAACAGCTCTGAGAAAACTGAATGCCAGATGAAGCGAATTTCTGGGTTAGGATGTTAGATAATGTTTCGGCTTTTGGAGTAATCTGATACTAAGCTATAAGGAAGGAGGCTGGGATGCTGGATCCAGATGTGATGATGTACACAAACAGTTCATTCTCTCCTCGTCCCTGCTGTGTGCAAGATGTCTGCAGTCAGAAGAGGGTACTCTCTGTGTGTATACATGTAAGAAATTTCTGGTCACAGTAAGCCAAAAAATTGCTACTGCCAAAAGGCTGTAGCTTTTTTTTTTAAAAAAATTTCTGGGAATTGTTTAGTAGCAGTTTAGTATGAAACTTATGCAAACATTTCTTTTATTCCATGGCCCATCCTATCTACTTCTTCAGAAATTCAGAAATCTGCCAAGAAGTTCTGAAGAAAAAAGTTTTGATTGCAGTCCAGATGTCCTGTCTGAATCCCACTTCTCACTCCGAGAAGAGATGCATGGACACAAAGGCAGATACCTGAGTTGGCTGATGATGCTTGAACTGAAGGGTTAATTGAAAACTTATGATTAAAATAACTCTGCAATCCTTGGCCACTCCTCCATCTGTAAGGGTTAAGTAGATTCAATTGCTAATGCTCTTTGTGAGATAAGGTGGTACGGTATTTTGAACCTTTGCTTCAGAAGAATGACTCATGCTTGCATTCTAGAAAATTACTGTTGGGGGGCCAACATGTACAAGTCAACTTGGGAACTGGAGCCTTCATCTGTAAAGGAGCCCAGCCCATCGGGTTTTTTTAGATCAGCGGGGCTCAAAGTAGGTCCCCTGGCCACCAGTGGTTCTCCACACGTGCTAATCATGTGCCGGTAGTGGCTCCTCCTCTTCGGCTGCTTGTCACAGGCACTTAAGTTTTAGTCTGCAGACCTGGATGCCTGCTGAGGTGTCTAGGAGGGAAGAGCAGTGAGCCTGAGCCTACCCTTGTAGGGGTTCCTGCATCTGGAAGACGAGAGAAGACTTACGAGCCTTCAATAGGAGAGACTTACTAGTGGAAGAAAAGCATTGACTTTACTGCCGGTGGGGACCCAAGGCTACTAGGAGGCGTCCAGCAAAGCCCAGTCGTGGAAGACGACAGCAGTGCCACCATGGAGGCCAGAGAACCTCCACCAAGGTGCAGTATTGGCAAAGGGAGAAACGGCAGGTGTAGGACTTGGGAAGGGTGGAAGTGTCGGGCAAGTAGGGTCAGAGCGAGATGAGTAGACACAGGCGGATGAAGGCTAGTGAGACGGACTGACAGAAGGAAAATACTTTGGTAAATTTAGGGAGTATTGCATTTGCTGAAGAGTGGGTATCATGTGAGGCAGGAAGCTCGGAGGCTTGAAGCGAGGAACAGGGCTGTAGGAGACAGCCCGTTCTGTGGTGAAGCCTCGGTAGATATATGGCTGTGCAAAATGAAATTGGGACTGTTCTGTACCCTCTTCTTCCTTGGCCATTTTTCTTCCTTGGCCAAACTCCAGTTGGTGTTACAAACCAAGCTTGCTCTCTTTCCCCATGACATTGGTTGCCCCGGTTCTTTTGGCGTGTTCCAACTCTCCTTCTAATAGAAATGTGCTGGAAAACACTGTGTGCTTGTAGGGGCCTCGTCCAGAGGCTGACGTCTGAGATGCCTTCTCCCATCAGGGTTAGAGCCAGTAAGTACGAACTTCAGTAAGTATCAACTTCAGTAAGTGCTTCTTACTTTTAATGGGATTAAAAAGATGCTGTCAGGTCATACTTGGTTTGAAACAAAAAATGATTATTTTTTTTTTCCCCCTGACAGTGTATCTCTAATAGATTTTCTTTTTTCAGCTTTCTGCAGATGCCTGTCAATAGGCTCCGTCAGTCGCCTTTCTTACATCAGTCTGATGACTGCTGTATAAGATACCGCTGTCAAAGTGTAACTTCTGCTTAGTGCATTGTTATGAGTGTGTTACTTTTGACCTGAATTTTCTGTAACTACCTTGTCTGGTTGCAGTGGGCAAATAAAAAAAAAAAAGCAGGCGCTCTTTCTGAGGAGAAGAGGACGTTGTGCATATTTGCTTTCCTGTATTGAGGAGTTATTGAGGTTTACGTTAACAAAATGAGTTACTCTCAGTTTAATAAAAAAGGGAGAAAAACATACTTTTGTTGCACCTATGAAATAGTAACTTCCGAATAACTTTGTCATTGATGTGGTCAAAAAAAAAATTAAAGAAATGTATTTATATGTGGAGTGGCACATATTATGAATAGAACATAATTGACTTGGCCATCATCTTGCTGTATGAATTTACACGCCTCTTCCATTTTCCTTCAAGAAAAGGGAGAAACGTGTGCTTGATTAGATGTGCAATGAGGCTGGTTTTCCTCCTGGGAGAGGAGGGGCGGTGTGGACCGGTGGATGGGGATTCAGGAGACCTGGATTCCAATCTGGGCTCTGAGCCTGACCCGCCGCGTGTCCTTGAGAAAGTCGTAGCACTGTGCTGCTCCCTCCTTCCCCTCTTCCACAGTCTCCATCTTGCCTGTTCAGACACAAACTAGAAAAATCTGCTGCGTTTTAAGTGTTAGGAGGAAAAATACTTCCTCTGAGAAAGTGCATTTCTTCTCTTTAATCTAACGGTTCATCAAATGACAATTTGTCGGCAGATAGCGGGCTCCTGGACATGAAAGGTTGCAGTTAAATGGAAAACAAGATCATGTGGTAGATAAACATACCATGCTGATTTTTTTTTTTAAATGTGTAATCTCTAAAATGTAACTACATGTGCTTCACGTTAGCAGCGCGGAACCCTCTCAAAACCTAACGTCATTCCTGAGCTGCCTCCCGCTGCAGGCGTGCGAGGGCGGCGGGGATCCCGGCCGTCGAGCCCGCGTGGCTGCGGGTCCCCCGTCCTGTTGTCAATTCTCCGTGTGCTGCCAACGGCGTCGGTGGTTGAGAAACTGCAGCATTTCATCCTGCTGAGGACACGGTGCTCAGCTGGGGAGTGAACGAACTGCCCTGAGACGGCCCGCTCGGCGCGCGGCACTTATCCCGGCTGCCTGTGCTCTGCTACCCAAAATCCATGGTATTTGTCTTCCCCTGGTGTGTGCCAAGAGCTCCTTCTCGATTTGCTAAGTCAGAACCTTTGCAACCGACGGTGCTCCATCCTGCAGCCCCAGAAGAGTGATCATTCACTAGATGATCTTTTAAATAGAGCACTTCCTCTGTGCTTTGGCTGTTTTAATGGGATTCTTACGAATCTTTCTCACAGCCTTCAGGGAGGAGGAAACCTTCCTTTTTTTAATTGAAATAGGAATGGGAAACACTACGTTTTGATTTCAGTGTTTAAAAAGATAGCTGCACCTGTAAAAATAGATACAGAATGCTGGGTGGGTGTTACCCAAACAAGCATGGAAATCATTAGAGAAACGTTAATTAGGAGAAACATTGACTCAAGCCTGTAGGGCCAAATTTTTGGCTGAGTAATCTTGTTGTAAAGTTTGGATTTACCAAATTGTTTAAGCAGTGGACTTTCAGTTAAATCAAAGGAGTCAGGGTTCGGGTGCATTTAAAAAAAGAAAGTTAGCTTGCTTGGCCTAATTTAGAAATATTAAGGACCCAATCCCATTCAATTCAAACACACTCACCTGGTCTTGGGGGTTCTCAGTTGATCAGGTCTTGCGGTAATGTTAGCTGGTGTCTGTTAACTTAGGGATGCTTCTTCAAATGCGTGGCAATGGCTTATGCCATTAAGCAGTCCTTTGTTTGCTTGTTTGTTGTCTCTCTACTCTTCAACTCTGATCTTTTTTTCCTGTTAAAAACTGAGCCAAAGTTAAACTTTCACCGTGGAGTTTCCTGTCTGCAGGAACGAAGCTGAAGCAGTTAAGTACTGTTTGAGATTCTATTCTTTACCTAAACAACCTAAATAGTGAAAAAGACTTTGATAAAGTGCTGCCCCAATTTCTGTAACGGTACACATAAAATTGCCAGTCTCTATTTAATTGAGCACTAAACCACAGTGAAAAGATGATAATAGAGAACTGAGTACATCATGGGACTGCAGGGCACAGCGAGGAGCTTTTTTGCTCAAAACAAACATCATTAGAACCATCTTAAAAAGATTAAGTCATTTGTATCCCGGTTGCTGGAATTCAAACCGTCAGCAATAAGACATATTTGGTCTCGTTTATTTTACAAATAGGATTTGCAGTCATAGGTTAAAGTATTAAAATCCCACACAAAGCAGACACGTGAAACATGGTATCGGCAAAATAGCTTGGGATTCTTTGCAAAGCCTTTCAGCATTAAATTGCTTGAGATGAGGAATAGCATACTGCAGAAATCCCGTTACAAACAGTCCCTGTGAGGAGGGACTTCAAAAAGGGGGCCTTGACTGCGCTATTCAAGGAAAGCAAACTTTCAGCATTGCTCTGAAGCCTGTTTTTTCTAACTTAGCATCAAGATCTAGATGAGTGATGGGAGAAATTAGCGGGAAATGTTTAGAAAGCATTTCCTATTCTGAGATCTTCAAAAAGCAGCTGTCTCATTAAGGTATTTGATATTTAACAGTCAGTTTGATTTCTAAGTGTTTGCACTGTTAATTCTGCTTTAACTACCGTTATGAAATGTGTTTTCATGAGAAAATGGGTTGAAGCGTCTCAGAGTTGAATTTCAGTGACTGTACCAAACTTAAACTGGCTTATTCAAGGCCATCAGGCTAAGCGTATGATCTGCTTGTGCCCTAAAATATGACCGAGTCCTTTCAATCTTCCTGAAAGCCAGTGGCAAGGGTTATGAGGGAGGGTCTTGTGATACAGATTTGTGTTCACCAAAGCAGTACAGAGTAGCAGGGGAAAGGCAAAAAATCTTGAGGTGAATAGAAAGTTTTCTGGGGTTTAATTCACTCCCTGGATTTAGCTAATGCGTTTTCAGATCCAGTCCCATAGAGCGAAGCTGTAGACTGGCAAAATGACTCGTACCTTCCAATTCACGTGAAATTCAGCAGGTTGCTGTATTAATTTTTGGGGGGTAGCTTCTTAAGCAGAGACTTAATTTTATTTTCCTGTGCAGATAAACTGTTAATAAAACATACTTAAAGATGCACTAACTTTTATATAGATAATATACATGAGGAAGTCATCGCCAACATCATTAAAAGAATTCAGGCTGTCAAGGCTTAAACATTTCGGTAGAATGTATTCATCTTTCGGGTATTTTTTGATGTCTATGGGGAGATATAGTCTACTTCCCAATGTACGGTCCACTTTTAGCTCACATTTCATTTCTCGTCTTAAAAATTGTCTGTCTTTCTGTCAAAATTAGTGTCTTCAGCTTAGTGGGAAAAGAACATTATTGTAATAACTTGTGTTGCTGCTGTTGACATCGCTGCCACCCGAGTTCAGCCTCATACTTGTTTGGAGAAACCTGGCTCCCTGTTGCTGGATTTGTGTGCTAGTATTGCCTCGCTGCTATCTTTTCCTTATCAGAGTACTTTATCTTTGATTTTTCAAGTAAGTTTACCGAGAAGGAATCATGTTTTGCCCCCGGTGTTTAAGTGGAAGAGGACGACACTGCTCCACGGCTGGGACACGGCCGTGTTACGGCGGGAACATGATGGGTTTCTTGCAGGACTCCTCTCTTGCGAGGACGTGACAGTGCCATTAAAACTGGGATTGTGCGTAGCAGTAACTGCAGACGTTCTCTTAGGGCCGTCCCTGCTCTAGTATTAATCGATCGCTCTTGGCACTGGCATATCTAAAATAAATAAATTGCAGAGTAACAGTTGTATTTGTCTACTGAGCACAATTGCTTTTGGAGCAGCGCGATTGTGCTTTTAGCCGTAAGAGCCGGGCACTGAGAGCGTGTGCGAGAACGCTCCTGCCCTGCGCTTCCAGCGGGCTTCTGCTGGTCACCTCATGGCTTTGGCCAGCGCGATGCGGGAAGGGAAGCATCCCCTCCCTGTCCAACGGGACACGCACGGATGCTATGGCTGACATGTCCCAGAGGGAACCTGTTCTCTTAAGTCCCCGCGGCCCGCCTGTGTTATGAACTTGGGATAAATGTGCCAAGGTTGACAGAATTTTAGTGCCTTCTGGGTTCTCCAGCTGAAGATTCCCATAGAGGTCTGGTTTCGGGGGCGTTAGCGTGGTCAGCTGATGTTGACAGTCAGAGCTGTTCATGAAAGGTTTTCAAACCGGGTACCTGGAAACTTTGCTCTGGAAAACCTTCCAATTTTACTTGTCTCAAATATCCCGGTTGTCCTTCTCATCAGAGGTGGAAAATAATCAATTTGTGGTAGCTGATAATTTAGTGTTTAATACAAATAATTAGTGGAGTAATTTTGTTAGGTGTCACGAGTCCCGTGTGAGGAGACTGAAAGCAGCTTTGAAGTAAGCTAAATCAGTTTAGAAAATTATTCTCTTTACTTGTAAATCTTGTATGTAAGGGGGCCCGTTGGGTCATTTAGTCCCTCGCTCCATCTGCCAGTTCAGCATGTTCCTGAGCACCGGCCAACCTCAGAAACAGCATGTTTAAAGATAAATGTCAAGTGGACTGAATTTTAGTACTCAGTTATTAAAGAACATAATAGATGTAGACAGTGTTGACCGTACCAGGTTTGACTGTGGGTAAGCCTTAGGATAAATAGGTATTTTGCAAAGAGGCTCACCCTACTTGGGATCGGCAGCGTGCTTCACGAGAGCGGTGGAGGCACACTCCGTCCGAGGATCTCCTCTTGTGCTGGAGATAACGTCACGCTGATCGACGTTAAAATGGTATTTGAAAAGAATACAAGAAAGGGATGAGTGAGGACTTCCACGCTAAATACTGCGTGCCTGAGAAAAGCCTTCAAAAATAAGGGTATTGTCGCCAGATCAACCCTTTGTAAGTCTCAACTCCATCAAAGCTGATGACCAGCAAGAAGCACGAGGAGCAGAGCTCTCCCCTTTGGGAACTGGGGGGACTGGGGTCAGCGGCGCTGCAGGCAGCTTGCACCCTGGGGTGCGTGGGACCCGAACCCCTCTCTGTACGGATGGCTTGGCAGGCTTGCCCAGGAAAATTTAAAAAGGATCTGGTGACCAGACTGGCCATGAAATTCAATCATACCACGTACCTGAACTGCTTGCAGCCTTAAAACTCCCTTTTTGTTATCCACAACCATGTAATGGTTATAGGTGAAGTTGCTAAACACTTTATTAATGGAAATGTCAATACATTGCAGAAAGGCTTATTTTAGGGGTTACGCTATCACGGTATACAACATGGTATGTTGGCATTACAATATCATGGTGTATGACATAGTATGTTGGGATCCTCCTCAGTAAAGAAAATACAGGAAAATTGAGGCTATATTCTGGAACGTAATGCAGAAATTTGATTGTCCATCCTTGGGCCTGATTTTGCTCAATGGTCTGAGATAATATTTTTTTTGCCAGGAAAAAATTCTTCTCTTCTCTAATGGAAGTCAATAATTTTGACCTTCGTATTCTCTTGGGAACAGCTGTGGTGAACATCTGCCTCTTCTAAAGGAAAAATGATGTCGTCCAGTAAAATAATCCCCCTCACACCCCAAATGGGATACCTTAAATGCCGTTGTAAAAAGGGATCATTTGGAAGTATCTACATTTCTTGTTGACTTAGGTACCTTTTGCTCTGGGCTGTTTTAATTTAGGGCTGAGCTTCATTTTGACGGCTTAAAAGTTTTTAGTATGATGTTTGTAGTTAACATCCGAGCCAGGAAATGAGGAAAGCTGTGTTTCTAGTGATGCTGATTCAGTCACTCAGCATATTTCTGTGTGTTTTGTGGCATACATCTTAAAATAGGTAGTGATGTTTTTCTGTCCACTTACCGAGAGAGAATGGGAACGGAGTGTATAACATACGCAGTGGCTGAAGGACTTGGCATTAAACAACCAACCTGAAGCCAAATGGTTTGCTTCTGTATGCACAGGGATTGGGTTTCAGAGGTCTTTAACCCTGCGTATGAGCTCAGCCCGTTATCTTTTGGTTTTCCCAAATTTGTTTTTAGTTGTGCAGATGACACAGGGATTTACAGGCACGAGGATGTCTGTAATGTGCTTGAACTTAATAATAATGGAAGTTGTTATTACCACCACCACTTTGGGGATGAGGCAGCGAGGAGGAGTGGCTGTTTGCAGCGTACCTTCAGGTTTTTGCGTGCGCTTTCATAGCTGCAGTGCAGTATCAACATCAACTCTTAAATCTCCATGAATCTGTCCTTGTTGAGCTCCAGCCTTGCTTAATAAACTTGATCCTTACACTTTTGGTAAACAAGATAATGTTCAGTGAAAGGGAATATTTATCCCCTGTACAATGTCAGGGCTGTGCTCTATAATAAGTGTAATTTCCTGCTGCTTAGTTCTCCTGGTGGTAGACCATATAAAACTGATTTGGGTGTGATGTCGGAGAGGGTGAAAGAGTTTTCAATTATTTTATTTTTTTTCCCCCCTTAAATCTGGGAGGCTGGTGCTGGGCAGCGTTCACGGGCAGGGATTGCCTTGCACAGCAAGTCGGCAGCCTGCGAGAAGGAGCAGCTTGGAAGAGCTGCCTTGCTGCCTGCTGTTCAAAACCTCCGGCACAGAAAGCTATCGCAGCGTTTTGAACTCAGTGATCAAAAAGCATGGCTTAGGAGGATCTCCAAGAAAGCAGTAAATGGTCTTGGAAAAGATGTCTTTGAAAATTCTATTCAGTTAGGCTTCTTTTTATCTGGGCTCGTGTTGTTTGTCTCTTTCTTTGTTGCCGTGACAGTTGGAAACTCGCTTTTCTATATTTATTTAAGTGACAGGTAGGTCCTGGATCATTTGGTCTGGGATTTGGGGCTTTTAAGAGAATAAGGATAGTTCTTAATACTGCTGAAGTTGACGACAGTAAGTGGCTGTCTCCTCAGTGTTACAGTTAGGCGCTCTATTTTAAAAACAGGATTAAAGTGTTCCTGATTTCACAGGGATTTGGCTTCCTGATACATACATAGTTTAAAATATTTGACTCTGAAAAACCTTAATCTTGATGTTTTTACATGCAAAATTTGTTGTCAGGCATATTCAGTGGGTCTTCACCTAATGCCGTCTCTGGGACGGCAGCGGGAAGCGGGTGCTGCCTCAGCCTTGGTCATGTCAATATTTTGACGTGGCCAAAAAATGTTGATATGAATCACGTCAATATTTTACATTACAGTTCCCAGGAGCACCACTCCAGCACGCCAGAGAACCTGTAAAATATGCTCAAACCTACCTTTGATTCTGACAAAGAATCTGGCAAAGAAATGTGTTGCGATTTAGACGGTGCAAATAATATGTCTCAAGCCGAGGCAGCCCACCCTTCTCCCCCTGTCCCTCCCGCGGGTGGGATGAAGCGGGTCGGTACGCCTGGGCTGCAATGGCTCGGGGAGAATATGGCTCCCCGTAAAACAGTCCCACACCGAATGGGATGCCAGTAGCTGCTTGTTTTTTCCCCGGTTTATTTTCCTAAGCAAGCATTTTGGCATGCTGTGTTTTCTTTGATACCTGAGATTCCAGTGCCAGAGCTCGTTCAGTTTTTGAAACAAATGAGCAAACAAAAGCAAAGGATCCTGTCGGTGTGACCTCCAGTAGCTTATACTGAGAAATTCTGCCTGATAAATAGTAACGTTGTGCTTTATTCTTCCAGGGGCGGTAAGCCAGAGATGACCGACAAGATGTCGAGCTTCCTTCATATTGGAGATATTTGTTCTCTCTATGCAGAGGGCTCAACAAATGGATTTATTAGCACTTTGGGGTAAGAACAGCTGTTCTCTTATACTAAAACCATCCGTAAGAAGGACTAGCAGAGCTCAGCTAGCTCTCCTGAGCTTGACTCCCAGGAAATACAGGGTAAAGCAAGGTAGCTTTATGTACAGATTTGGCCCTAAATTTAAAAATGACCTGAAGCTAATTTGCCAAGTTAGAAGCTGGGAGGATGGAGAGTGTATTGATGGCTACGGTGTGGTTTTGATATACTTGGTGGGGAGGAAGAAGCTCGTCACGTGAAGGTGTGGGTAGAGGGGATGACTGCAAGCAAATGATTTTCATGTTGTTGTCTGTCCCGTGTCCATCCGTGTGTCCCGTCCTGTCCCTCCCTGCCCCCCCTCCAGTCAGGAATGAATAGGCCCCAGTGCAATCTGCTGATTGGAAAAAAGGCTGTAGCATAGGCAATGTAAGGAGTTTAAAAAAAAAAAAAATTAAAAAAACACAAGAAGCCCTGAGCCAAACCATTTCTATACCACTAACTTACCACTATGACTAGCTTTGTCTTTTCTTACAGTATTTGAGGTTTCTCATGCAAACAAAATTGTTGTTCTCCAGTCAAAGGAGAACATGTTTTGAATCTTCAGCTTTGCCAATGGCCGGCACCGCGGAGCTGTGGTGGGAGCCGTGCCGTGCCAGCTCCTGCCCCCGACGTGCTTCCCCACGGAGCTCCTTTGCGCTTTCTGCTGCAGAGACATCAGAGTAGGTGCTCTGCAGGAGAGTGCCTCTTAAGCAGTAAGAAGTGTACGCCACTTCATTAAACAAAAAGCAGCCGTTCACGTAGGAAAAGGAAGAGTTTGCAGAGAAAAGCCGTGGAATTGAAACAGAGCTCTGCCGAGTGACAGGGTATGTTTTATTCTGCTCAACTGCTGCTGAGGAGAAATCTCTCCGAACATCAGAAGCTGGCAGTGGAGCTGTGCGCTGATTTGGAAGACCTTGCAGGGGGCTGGAGGAGAAGCTCAAAGAGCACATCTGCCACCTTGTTTCAAAGCAGTGAGAAATTAGAGGGAGGGAAGTAGCACGCGTGACACATTGCTGTGGTACTTCAATACTGAACGAGTAGCAAAGAAGCAACCAGGAAGCTTGATGATGTGGTGAGTGGGCACGCACACAACATGCTCTTTCTCGTTTCCAGTAGCCGTAAGGGCCTCAGGGTGGGTACAGTGACAGCAAATTTTTTGATGCCTACTGTCCAGATGCATCTGATAAATGGAGCTCCCAAGCAGGGTACAAAGACAGCATCCTGGTAAGTCTCTCGGCAGGAAACGATGGGCTGGAATCTCATCTGAGTCACTCCAAACTAACTTGTAGGTTTAGTCCTCTAGCTATTAGGATTCTGGAAAATAAGGGGGCAGAGAAGGAAGCAGACACTGAAGATGCACCATGATCTATTATAGGAAAGAGAAGAAAATATGGGATGCTGCCAGAAGGGAAAGAAGGTATGATAAAAGCAAGGGATGTAGTAAGTAGGGTCGGTCGAATAGTATTTGGCGAATGTATTTGACAAATTTCCCAGGTACTCGTCAAATATGACATGTACACTCTGCAGTATTCGATCAGCTGTGTAACTGGCCAAATACTATCTGCTGAAAACTGGCAAAACGAATTGAGCGACACTATACATTTGGCTATTTTTTTTTTTTCTTCCTAGTATTGAAGCAAGTTTGGCAGTAAATAATTCCAGAACAAGTAGAAAGTTGTTATGTTATGTTTAATCCCGTACAGTGCATGATGAACATGATGCAGTGGCTGTGGCTTTTGATGGCATTGCTGAGCAGATATTTTTCACCATGGGTAGTCCTTTTTAGACATTACAGGCCCTAAGCACGTGTACTTTCTAGGCTTGATGAGATGTTCTCATGGCAGGTCTAAAGATCCCTTAGTGTTATAAGCATCTGATTTGATTAGTGCTGTTTTAAGGTAACTGCATTATATAATGGCCACACATCTTCTGAGCCTAATTTAAGCCAGAAATCCCAATTGCTATGTGAAACATGAAATGTATTATCATCTTAATAAGCCTTCATAATCAAATTAGTTTTGTCCCATATTTAATTTAGTCTTTGTCCTGGAGAAAATTAAAGCAGCAAAGGAAAGATTCGGTGTAATTGTACTCTATACCATGTGGAGTTTTGACAGTCTTATGTCATAACAATGTGTAATGACTTGTTCATGTGGTTAATGAAGGTTGAGAAACAGATACCACTATACATTCTAATGTCGTTCTAAATCTTTGAAGAGTGTTCCTACTTAATATTCCTATGACATGACTGTTGTTTAATCGGGACTTTACTCTTGCTGTTTCCCAAACTCAGTGCTGTCATCATTATGATTACTGGTGTACAATATATCCTCTTTTGTGTTTTGTGCCCTGTAAAATTATTTTCTGAGTAGTTTGGGAAGTTCCTCCTTACTTTCAATTTAATCTCAGGGTGAGAGGGATATATTGCACTGAGATTATCTCTGTGTGGGATGATTAGAGTAACCCATTGGACTTATGATATTTTTTTGGCCCTTTGTTCACTAGAAGCAGGTGTTTCAGCTCAAATATTAACACTGACATTCTTGTTGGAGCACATATATGTATATATAATACTGAGTAGGGAGAAAATCCATGGGGAAAAAGCAATTTACTCTGAATGTTTGCACATGCAAATTTTAGATGCATAGAACTGTTAAGGCCACTTAATCTCTCTGATCTCTTAATTTTTATGCACTTCATTATTTTCCATAATTGTTGTCTCAAGATGCTCCCTGCATGTAACCAGCCTCTGCAAGGAACAACTCTCATATTCTAGGTCTCAGTCTTTCTCAAGTTATTCTGCATGAGAATGGACCTCTCAAACCTTTAAGACCTTGGAGTTTTTCTTTCTACTTTTGCGTAGAAAGCCTCTTTGACAGATTGGTTTTATGGGGTCAAATTGAGTCATTGAGGATCAAATCAGAAACTACAAAGCATTTGGTTACATTTGTGTCTTCATGATTTGGAAATAGTGTTTGGTAAAAGTGCAATTCATGTTGATCCAAAGCCTGCAAAGGGCAGAGCAGTGGTGACGGGTGCATTTTAACTATTTTCTTCGTTCTTTGGGTTTTGAAGTGACCCCGTGGGTTTTTTGCTGATGTGTATTCACAGGAGAAGCTCTGTCCTGACAGTCCCTATTGGAATCTCTTGGGTTCACTTGTCCAATTCACCTCCTTCCTGGTAGAACAGGAGGAGGTTAGTTCAGTCCCTGGACTTACCCTGTGTTTGTGACTGGTGAGCAGGAGGGTGTATCTATGCCTTCCTTTCTCTTGGGAGTCAATTTTTATTGCGGCAGTTGTTTCTGCCTTTTCTTAATACTTGAGGGGTCATAGGGGCAGAGTCCAGTTTGCATAGTTGTCATATTTTCCTGTTCTCTACCCTTCGTATAAACACATTTGCAACATTATTCAAATCTGTCCAAGAGGCAATAATTGTTCTAAGGCTGTCTCTCACCTAACTAGAATATGGGCTGTTCTGTCTGCACCTCAAGGAGGGGACATAAAGATGATGCGGTATACAGGAGCAATGACTTATTTATTGTCCCGCCTATCCAGGAGCATAGCTCTGGGCAACAGTAAAAATTAGCTGCATGCTTCTTAGAAAGATCTGGCATAATTTGGCATTTGGGGAATGTCTTCTGCTGAAGTAGCCACTCGGATAAAGTATTGCAAAAAAACAACTTTGGTTTTGCTGACAAGGATGTAAGCAATTGCAAGGGAATGGACTCTCACTTTATGTCTCATTTCTTTGCAGCCTTGTGGATGATCGGTGTGTTGTACAGCCAGAAGCAGGTGATCTTAACAACCCACCCAAAAAATTCAGAGGTAAGTTTATTGGACAGCTGATTATCCTTCACGTTGGAAGAAGTCCGTTCTGTGCAACCGTGTAACTATTTTTGACCTCCACACTTTCTGTAGAATATTTTAGTGTCATCTTCTTCCACGAAGAGCAACTCATGAGGAGAAATAAAAGTATACAAGTGTGAATGTGTGAAGCGAGTTGTGGGACTTATCAGGAATGCTTTGTGAGGGGGTGGAGATGGGGTTCCCAACTGAGGTTGGCTTTCAGACCTCTTCAAGCTTACAGGGTCTCTGTAAGTTTAATTTCTTTTTTTTCTGTACTATCATACATGCCATTTAGTACCAAGCCTATCTCAGGGAAGAGGAAAATGAAAAGGAGCAAATGTTTGTAACAACTATTGTTGTTTGACCTCATTCGGTATTAACTATGTTTGACTTTACTTTCATTCTGCCAGGAAACTTATGCTTAGTGATAAGAAATTAATGCCTGCTTCTTCGCACAGTTTGGCTAGGGCTGATTTGTTTAAGAAAAATCTCAAACAGGAAGAGAAGCACTAACTGGGATTTTGTTTGGAAAAACCTTCTTGAATTCTTCTTTTTTCACCCCTGGGTTGCATCTTTTGCCCAAAGGATAGCTTAGCCAAATATTCTAAAAATTTGATCTACCTTTTATTGCTGTTCTCAGATGTAGCAGCGACTGTTTGTCTTGTTTCTTTGTTGGATGAATCTTGTTTCCTTGGTTATGCTTTGCCTTTATCAGGGACTTGGAATTACCATAATTCTATTCAGGTTTGGCCAGAACTGCTGGTGATTGACCTTGAAAATCATATACCTTCTGTACTGCTCGCTTTGTTTGCTGTTGTTTGGGTTTTCTTTGGTTGGTTTGGGTTTTTTTTTTGGGCCATGACATGAAGATATCTCATATAATGAAACTCTCATTTTAAAATACTGCTGAAGTCTGTGCGTTCTTGTTGGTTTTTCTTCCTTTTTATTGGAAAACTAAATAGCTGCTGATTCAAATACTGAAGAGGCAACCTGGGGAAGTTTTAGTATTCAATGTTAAGCTCTCCAGAAAAAGAACAATGGTGTTACGTGAACCAGAGCCCTGACTCTAGGCATTTCTTGATGTTAAAATCATATGAAGGAATAAAGGCAGATTTGACTGAGACTGCTGGGTGTAGAAGGAGGGGGGAGAGAGAGCAAGAAATGAGAAAAAGGCAATTCTTGCTAGCACAGTTTAGGAACTGCAAGTACCGAGAGACATTTGTCTGACATAAAACATTGTGGTTAGACATTGTAAATGTTCTCATATTACTTATAATTTATACATGGAGAAAGAATGGTGTGAACCTTTTCCAGCCTTTGTAGTTACTTCACTAAAGCTTTCATGGGGACGTTTATGCTTAATGGTAAATGGCAACAAAAGTCATAAATTTTAGCAGGCATTTCTGTTATTTATACACATGCTTTGTAAGTGTAGTCTAAGATAAAATGCTTTCCACAATGAATATGTTCAGAAGAAGTAATAATGAAGTTTATCGCACCATCTTCAACACAAATGGAAAATGGCCCTTTTTTTATTGTGAAGCAGAGCCTTGTCTGGGGTGTTGCCCGGGAAGTCTCTGGCAAGGTCAGGAGCTACAGCCGTGTCTCTGTAATCTTACTTGGTGGTTTAACGACACCTTGCGAAAATACCTCCCTTGCAAACGCAACACAAGGTCTTCCCTAAGGTGCACTTATCCAAACAACATTTACATCTGGCATAGAAAGCAACCATGGGCATCTGGTGAATGTAATTCAGTAGTCCCAGCATTTAGTTTTGTCATACTTATTTAGATTTAGTCTTCCTTGCCTTGGGCAGTGTCACGGGTACGGCAGATCAGTAGCACAAGATACCTGTGGTACGGTACCAGCGTGGGGTGGGAGTTGATGTGGAGGTGTTCTGGTGTCCAGTAAACTTTGTACGTGGTGCCTACGTTTCTTCGATGATTTCATAGAGTCCTTCCTAGTCATCGCAGCCGATAGGATCACGGCAGTTTGAGGCCTGAGAAGAAGCGCGATCTTGGTTTAAATTTGAATAGGTGCAAACCACTGGCACCAGTAACTGAGAATTAACTTTTGAAGATATCATTCGAGCAGGACTAATATTAATCAAATGTAAGTGACACAGTACTGGAAAAACGCCTCTATGCTATAACCTGTTTTATGTCTATGTGTAAATCCCCTTTCAAACGAGCTGTGCTTTAAGGTGTCCAGACACAGGTCAGTCAAATCTGAAGTCACCTTCTGGGAGGAACACTGAACGTGTGACACCATGGCTCGTCTTGAGGATCTCACTTTGGGTAGTATTTTTTAGAAATGTAATTCTAAGCTTCTCTGAGCAGATCTGTCTTCTGTGGGCAGATGTAAAACAGTTGTAAATATAATTTTCATACTTAATCAAAGTGACAAGAGATATCTAGAAGCAAGATTCACTGCTTAGATATGCATACATGACTCCAAGAAAATTCAGTGTGAAACTAAAGCATCTATATCCAGTGGCAGAATTAATCCATCCTGCTTTTTTCTTAGCCATGGGTGTTTCGGGTTTTAAAAAGTCTTGTTGCCTAGGCTACCCTTAATCGGTTGCATCTCATGGCAGCAGCAAGGCCCTGGTCTAGAGGGTGGTGGGTTTTCTTTCCTCGTTACTTTAGACCCTTGAACTACAGCAGAGCTGCTGTGCACAAAGTGGTGGGGTGTGTGCACCGTCCCTCTTCCTGGAGAGAGGCGCTCTCATGTGCAGGGCGGTTGGCGGTGATGCTTAGCCATGAGTATACGCTGTCACTTAGGGCTCAGAACCTGCTTGTGGTGTGAAAATAGTCCCTGCCTGAGGAATGTGTTTCTAAAAGCAAGCACTTTGTAGCTGAAACGGCACGGAGGTGGGTTTTGTGTGCTAGGAAGTCGCTCCTTCTAAAAATGTTGGCGTCAAGTTGTCCTAAGGAAAATTCGGTGAGGGAAGCTCGATGTGCGTTTGGATGAACTGGGTTGAACGCAATGATTTGCAGCGGCACGACTGGAGTCAGAGATGGGAGTGATAGTGCCTTTCAGTCTGCTTGGAGGAAAACGTACAGAGGTATCCTGAGGACACGAGGGCTTGCTTTGTTGACAAAAGTTGTGGAAAAAGTAGGCTGACAGATTAATCTGGTGGTGGTGGAGCCTTGAAAGGGATGAAACGCAAGAGGCGGCTGAGAGTAAGATGGGGTAGAGTTCAGGTAAGATCCGGAGTGTGGTGTGAATGTATAAATGAGACATCAGATAAAAAAAATATTCAGAGGGTGTAATAGATGGAAAAAAACCCTAAGTGCTAGATTTGAAAAAACTCCAAAGAAAGTTATTAGTCCAGCACCCTCAAGTTACTATGAGTGTTTAGTAGTAGTTCTTTCACATATTAAATGCTGTTCTACCTCTAGTTCCTTAAAATATTAGTTTGATCACTTGAAGGTGTGAAGGATGATTATTTTTTCTTCCTTTTTCCTATCCCAGTCAGAAGTAGACAGCACCTGAAGTTAGTGGTTTGAGGTTGGATGGTAGTTATGGTGTGTGAGATTTCAGTGGATTTTTATTTTATTCTGGCTTTCTGAATCCACTTTAAACATGGGGGTTTGGGTGTGGTGAGGGTTTTTTTTTTTGTTTGTTTTACAGTACAAGGTTTCTCTGGACCTTCGTGTTTTCAGCTCCAACTAGTTCAAAAGTCCTCTAAAACTGCCTTGCAAAACGTTAAGACTAAAGAGTGCGTTCATTAGGGTGTTTCTTTTTAAAAATATTCCTATGAAAATTCCTGTAAAAAAGTGTTTCACTTAACTGGTCTGAGTATACTTTGTACAGATGAGATTCCTGGAAAAAATCCTAGTTGTACGAGTCTCCAAAAAAAGAAAGTGTGACAGTTCTGTGGTTATCTGCACTGCTTTGAATAAAAAAAGACATTTTACGTATCTTGTAAAGCTGGAATCGCTCTGCTCTAATTGCTGTCTTTGAGTATGAGTGTGCATCGGAATAGTGACTATAAATGAACATTCTTTTAATATGCATGGGTTTATGTGGAAAGTATGAACTACCGCTGACCCTCTCGCTAGGCTAAAAGCACCAGTGTTTGATTAGAAATCATTCGTACTGAATGCACGGAGACGGATAGCTGTTTGCCCAGTGAGAGTCAGACCTAGCAATAGCTGTGAAGCTGAAGCAGAGCCCCGGGCTGATAATTTTGTGCTTCAGCTGCTGGTTCTGTGCTCTATTAGTTAGTTTGTGTGTGCTTTCGCAGAGGTTCTAGTTGTGTTCATTTTGTACTGGAACCTAGCGCTGCGCTAAGCCAAATGTGTTTGCTTAATGCAAGACACTGCTACTACACCAAAACAGCCCGTCTGACAGCCTTCTTGGGAAATTCCTTACAGCTCTTTATTTGGGATGCAGATCTGTCTGCCAGGGATCCAGAAGCTTTGCAATAGCTGCATGAAACGCAGGGAAAAAGGGCACTTACTGGGTTAATTTGTCCAGCAGCTACCTCCTTCCAGAACATTGTTTTAGTAGTTGCTGGGCAACACTCTTTTTTTGGCAAGATGTTCAAGGAATGAACCCATATCTTAGACTTAAAATACCCTCATGGTGAAGCAGAAGATGAGTAGTTCAAATTCTGTTTGTTCTTTTGATCCTAATCCGCGCTGCGTGCTCTTACTGAACGTTGCCTTCGGTCAGGCTTGGCCGACGGTGTTGGGGGTGGCACTGGGGGTCTCAGCCTTTGGACTCCAAGTTCATCTTCGGTAAAGAAATGACCTGGGCACTACAAAGAAAGATGTATAAAAATATATATGTCTATCTCTACACACCCCAATGCTTTTGCTGGATTTCTCTTAAATTCACACTGTTTTCAGCTTTGTTGAAAGCCAACGCGCTTCTCCATGACAGAAATGTTTTGAGTTATATTTTGTTCTTCATAGCTTTGCCATCAATGACCTGGAGCCTATACACTGCTGCTTTGTTTCATATGAAGGAAACCATATAATTTATGCAGTACTGATAGAGGCTGTGGAGTTATGACTATTTAGCCTTATTTAGCCAATGCAAGCTTGTTTATAGTTTGGCATTGGAACGGAGATTAAGGGAATTTTCAGTTGAAGGGTCACATACGTAGTTTTCCCAAACACTTCAGAATATTAAAAAACAAACTAAAACAAAGACCCAGATCCCTCTGCCTGTTAGTTTTGGAAGAATATTAGCAGCGTACAGAAATGCACTTTCTAGGTAGTAAGGTGGTTCAGTACCATCCCCTGTGCTCATCAAGGAGAATTTTTTGCAGTATAACCCTTTAGGTATCATGTTCAGCTTCAGATGAGCGTGTAGCCTCAAATCCTATTGCGCGCTCTATGCTCTCCGGGCGTACTTCTCCAGAGCTACTCTGCTGAAAGCAATTATATCAGCTCAGATTGCTTTTTAAACTTTGAGGTGAAAGAGACTGAATTGCATGACTTTCTGCATCTATTATTTGAGTTTGAGTGGGTGTTTTGCAGCGGGTTGCGGGCACGTTCCTGGAATGATGGTGAGAAGAAGAGGAGTGATGGACCTGGGCTGCATGGCCAACTTTGGGCTCATTTTTCTCTCTGAACATGGGGTTTCTAATGCTGGTGAAATGTTTGGGTATATTATAAAGGTGCTTAGATTCCTTTAAGGAATATTTAAACTAATGTTAAACTATTTAAAATAATGGCTTTTTTCACTCTGATAACCATATATTAGCAGATAAAATAGCAGGATTTGTTTTTCGTGCAGGAGGCAGAACTTGTGAGAGTGCTTGAGTGCTAAGTTCAAAGCTTAGCGTGATGATCTTGAAGAGAAATAAATCACTTGCAATAAGAAAGTGACTTCTTAGTGACAGACTAAAATGCACTCGCTGAATACTGAAAGTTGGAAGTGGGGCAACAATAGTAAACACCTACTTAATTAACTTCTCTGGTTTTCCTCAGACCCAAATGCCATAAAAAGAAAAAAATATGTTTCTTTGTCTGCTTTCAAAAAGGGTCCTAAGGTCATGGAAAGAAACTTTAGGCGTGGCACGATGGAAGAGAAAAATGATAAAAATACAGTCTAATGCTCTCCCTATAATTTCTTTATTTAAAATTAAAGCATTGGTAATTTTGTGTAGGAAAAATCTTCCAATCTTGCTGAATTAGGATATAGTTATAATATTCAAAATACATTTTTGCTGCCTTCAGGACGAATCCTTTGGTATGATTCTAAGTATTTATAGAACTGTACTAGAAAACTGCCAACTGCTAGTACGCATTTGAATTTGCTGCCCTTTATACGATGAAGAAATCCTGAGCAGTGTCTCTAAAATGTGAATCTTTAGCCCACTGCATCCTACGTACAAGCAGATGTTACAGACAATTGCCACTGTGGCATTTAGGTATTTCAAAAAACTGAAAAGTCAGAAGCGTTGCATTTTCATACGGAGAAACACACTTTCTATCTGCCAAAGCTTGGAAAACCCTGTGAGAGAGGGAATCTAATCAAGAGCTGATGCACCAGTTAATGAACTCCCCCAAGCCTCCTGCAGGTGCGGTGGTAGGTGATGTACACTGCCTTCTCTGCTTGCCCTTGGTGGCTTCAGGGGGACATCATGGACACCTCATCTCCAGACATTTCTAACCACAGGCTTTGTGGTAGTGCCAGGTTCATCGATGATTACTTACATGACTTGCTCTGTTAGCAAGCAGAGGGGGAATTGGAGCTTTCCCGTTATGAGCGTAGCTACAGAACAGGTCTTAGGCTCTAACTCACAAAGCTGCCATGTTCTGTAATTTATTTAAGCGTGCAAAAATAGCTTGCCTTGCTTTGAAATCCAATAGTGATTGGATGCAGGAACCAAAGGGAAGCCTTTTTTCTTTTTCCTTTTTTTTTTTTTTCACACAGGACAGTAAGTATTGTCATGGAGAGTGAATTGGAAAGCTGGTTTTATTTAATTTGCAATGTCTGAGTGTGGCTCCTTACTGGCCGATGAAGGAAGATGAGTTTGTAGTCCAGTTGGTAGCTGTGTGTGCTGTGAGGCACCAGGACATCCCAAAGACGTTCCAACTCCCATGATGCTCATGTGCTTTGCTGAAATAGTGAATAAATGATTGGCTAAATAATTACGGGTTTAATTCTGTGTCCTAGTGATGGGGTACCAAGACCGTAATGGGAAAAGTCTGCGTGGCACGGGTTACAAGAGGGTCTGTTTAACTTGGTGTAAAGAAGTTGTGGATACCGAACAGAGCAAGAAGAGGAGATGGGTTTGCCTGGGGTCCGAGGCAGAGGCTGTGGAGATGGGTTTGGGGAGAGGCTGCGTTTGCATGCTGCTCTGTGCTGAGAGTGCGGTGGTCAAACAGCTGTCTGCCAGCTTCTGGTTTTAAAGGGCTTTCATCTTAGCTGGTTTGCATCGAGATGAAGGCAGAGCAAAGCCCCTTTGAAATAGAAAGTGGCCCTTAATATGCATAACTGCAACGCTATATGGAAAACACAATCTGTTGGTTAAAGTACTGCAAAAGAATGAGGGGGGATTTAATTGAACTCCTAGTGTGAAGTTTTATGATCTGTGCCCTTTGTTTGCGCATCTGAAAAATGTGGGTAGTAGTTCTGTACTGACAAGACCTTCTGTGCAGGACGGCAGGGAAAGTGCGCTGGTGTCGTGACCGTGCCCTAAAAATGAAGAAATAAGCAAAGCGCTGGTTTGAGTGTTCATTCTTTCCCAACAGCTCTCGCAGGTCGGAGCTTTTTCCCCTGTGGAAAGTTCAGGGTATTTCAGGTAGGATCGAGGGAGGGATTGCCAAAAAGCAGTGCTTAGCTATTAAGTAGAACAGAACTGTTAATAAACCTAGCCCCAACCTTGTAGACAAAAGAATACTGTGGCTTTGTTGCCATAGTTTCAGTGCAAAATCTGACCTTAGCTACAATAACATTCAGTTAGAAAGAACTAGCTAATCAGTTTTCTAAAATTAGTGTGTTCCCTAGTACATAAGCCAGTATGAACAGGATATTTAATGAAATATTATACTTAGTCACAAGAGCCCAAGGGAGTGAAATGCCTTGATGAATTGTGGGGGTGGGGTGACATTGGTGCATATCTTCTAATATAGCAAAGTTATTAAAATTTGTGGCTTGCTTAATATTTAGGGTAGCTCAACTGTTGCGTTCCTCTGCACACTCAATCTACTTTGTTCCTTTTAAAAGCTCTCGGAGTCTGTTCTGTAAGCTGGGAAGATTGAGGTGCTGGTGAGTCTCATCAATACTAAGTACTTCCAGAGGACCTTCAAATAAACTTCAGAGCCAAGGTTGTGCTTTTTGTTAGAGCAGCCTGAGTGCTTTGCAGATGAAGGAGGCTTACTCATATAGAAGGATGCAAATACTGAAGCAGATGGATAAAGTCATGAGGTTTTGTGGGGAAAAAACTGTGTGTGAGGGAAGCAGTCTCCCAGGTATTACGTACCGGACATATTCGGCTTTTCGCTATTTGTCTCAAGTGTTGAGAAACTTAAGGGAGAGATTCAGAGAGGCTGGTTGGTAAGGTCTGGCATGGAAAATCTTGCCATCGGTCCAGAACACCTGACTTGAGAGTGCATTTATTACGCCTGAGGCTCATTGACCTAGCCTTGGGTGAGATTTTATCAAACCTAGAGTCAAAGATTGTTTCTTGGCAATATGGGAACTGTGATGAATTATCAGGTTTTCTTATGTCATTGTGGCTTAATCCACAGCCAGCAGCTGGGACCACGCAACCACTCGCGCAGTTCTCCTCCTTCTCCCAGAAGGGCAAGGAGAAGAGGGAGAAAAGGAGGGGAAAGGGAAAGGAAAAAAACTCGTGGGTTGAGATAAAGACAGTTTAGTATAACAGTAACGGAAAATGAAAATGATAATAGTAATGACACAAGTCACTCTCACCACCTGGTGAACTGGTACCTTCCCAATCAGCGATCACGGAATCCCGCCCCCAGCCAGCCCCCCCATTTATATACTGAGTGTGACGTCTATGGTATGGAATATTCTATCGGCCATTCCATTGTTCTGTCTATGCTTCTTCTCAGCTTCTTATGGGAAGCTGAAAAGAGTCCTTGAAAAATATAAACATCACCTAGCAACACCTAAACCAATATGGATTATTGCATTCCTTTCACAGCAATCGCTAGAAAGAAAGTTAACTCTTTCCCAGCTGAAAACAGGACATGTGCAACTTGATAATTTGGGTACTATATATAAGAAAAATATGTAATATGCAAATGTGGGGTGGGAGGCTAAGTGAGCTGTCTGTTATTCACTTCTGTTTGAAGTGTAAGTTCTCATTCAGCCTGCAGAGTGTTTCTGCCTGGCTGAACCGTATTGCCCACGTAGCTTTCCGGAGTCACCAACGTGCCGAATTTTTCTCACTGTAGGTCTTGAATGGTAGTTTGCAGCTAAGGAAGCTGAACTGCCCTCTCTCCAAGGCTGACGTACAGGATTGGGCTAGTGAAACGTGGCTTTGCTGGCGTCATCTTGGCAGTACCGAGATGAGAGCCTTTGTCATCCAGCTCTTCATCCCGACTCGCCTGCTGTATCGCGCAGCGATGAGCAGTGTTCCCTTACTGCTTGGTGCTTGAGAGATACCAAATACATGGGAAGAAGGTTTAGGCGAGGAGCATCTAAAGCACCTGAATGATGTTTACCAATCTGGTGGTAGCTTTTGTTATTTCTGTTAGCCAGAGTGCGTTACTAACGAATTGTCACCTCTTCTGACAGTGCTGTGCAGTTAAGGTTAAAAGTGCCTGTAATTACTGAAAAGCAACTGTAATTCGCTTAATGATTTTCCTGAGGCTTAGCTTTGGATTGTCCTGGATGTGTAGAAGCGCAAATATTTGGTGACAAACTCAGTGGAGTTTGATTCAGAAAAACATTTTTCCCCTTGAATGTGCAGACAGTTGCATAGCTGAGCTGCCGAGCAGGTCCTCGTGGCTCTCCTGGTTTTGCTTCTGCGACACGTAGCTTAGGATTCCTGGTACAGCACGCAGTCACGGGAAGGTGTGATCCATATTCTCGGATCTTCCAATTCGGATTAGTGAGTTTATGCTTCAGGGTTCCCATTTTTCTGCCTTGTCAACCCAACTGCCTTCCCCAGTAAACGTTAGGAAACCATACGTAGCTTTTACTTTGGCAGAGGTATGAATGATATCTCGCGGTTTTTTGCCTTTACATTTTTATGCGACCAAATTTCGTTTCCTCTTACCCCTTGACATGGTGTTAATCATGAGGTGTTTCATTTTTTAGAGGGAGCAGATAAGTGCGCTGAGACAGCCCTGAGGATCTCATGTGTGTCAGTATCTTCAGAGAGTCTGTTCTGTAGAATCTCACTTCTCCATTGCTTTTAGGACAGCGAAGTTCTGTGCTACTTGCAATAGCAGTAAGTTGTACTAAAAATTAAATCTTTATATTTTGAAAGGACTTACAGTTTAAAAATATTTTTAATTTATGTTATTGAGGTTAAGGTTATTGAGTTAAGAATACAAGAGATAAATATTTAAGTACCCACACTGAGGAGGTCTTACAGGTACTGTGTCCGAGTGCCACCTGGAAGTCATTAGTTGAAGAGGAACCCAGCCTCAACCCAGAACTTAAATAATTTCAGTTCTCATTTTCTGGATAGCCTGCTCTTCACTGAGACTGAACACCCCATCCTTCTCGCTGCAGAATTTGGATTCGTCTTTCAAGATGAAGTATAGTACTTAATGTGTCAACACCTGAGCATGATTTCTCTTCTTCAATTATTGATGCATTAATAGCACCTCCAGCCGAGTTCTTCACACTGCTGGGTGGAGATCGAGGTGCCAGGCATAACCTGTCAAGCTCCTTGCAATTCGGGACCTGTCTATAAAAATCTCCAGTCTTTCCTTTCTTTAAAGTTTGGGATCCAAACGCCAGGAAACAAGTGAGTTGTTGGTGTAGGTTCTTGATTCTGAAAACTGCATTGCGTTTTTTTGCGATCCGGAAAGGAATTTGCTGCTTCGAGGTCAGTCTTGAAAAGCACCTACTGGTTCTTCAGGAATAAACAGGAAAATGTCAGTTTTGTTTCCTTGCTTGACAACTGACTGGCTGGGGTAGGGAGTTGCAAAAATCCTGGATTAGCATTTAGTGGCCCCTAATGAATGCAACCGGCATAAAGGAGCCTTGTGTTTCTCACCTAGAAAAAGTATTGTTTGTAAACATACCTATGCTGATTTTTCTTATTTGCTTAAAAAAAAAAAAAAGGCATATGTAGGAGGCTGTTTCTTATGCACAGCTCTTGCCTTTAGTCCTCTGACTTTGTGGTCACAGCAAAGGGCAAAATGCAGGCAGTGTTTGGCGTAATTTTGTGGAAGCTCAGGTTAAGCTTTCTGCCAGGGGTGACGGAGCCGTTTGTGCTCCTCTGCCTTCAGCTGGTCCGGAGGCAGCCGAGCAGAGAGCCTGGGAAATCTCAGCTCCGTAGCTCTTATTAAATACTGATATCTTGCTGGGAAAGTCAAAGCGTTCAGGTTGGCATGTCTCACGTGAGCGTTTCAAACACTAGAATAGCCATTGCAGATTGACTGACACTAAATGCAGTGTTCCTCGAAAATTTTATTCTAACGAACGACTTATTATTCAGTCAAGTAAGAGAGTTACTTATGTGTTAGGACTAACACTTCCTTCGTACCTAATTTGTGAAAATAATCAGTGCTGAGTTCTCAGTGTTGGCAATTATCATCTGTTTTGATTATATAAGATACAGAAGTTCAATGAAAACATAACTCCTCGTATTTTGGTAGAAGCGTCTTTCTGTAGCGCTCAGGCAGGTTTTCAGAATAAGAAATCACCTCCAAGCTCTACTGACAGCAGAGAAACCCTGACGTTGCTGGAAAACGCTGCTGCAGGATCCTCTCCTGCTCTAACTAGGACAAACTATCTCCGGGCCAGATTTTATTAAGGATATGGAATGCTTTGCTATGCAAAAGCAATCTGGTAGCACTTAGACCTTGTATTTAGTGAATGTCAGCCCTTTTATTCGTCGAGGTTAAAAATTACACAAGGGAAAAATAAACACAGAACTTGTAGGCATGAGGAAGTGAGAGCGCTGGATGAGGGAGCAGCCATCCCGAAAAGGAAAAAATCCTAGCTATATCCATGAAAATCCTTTCCCTCCCCTTCAGAGCGGTGCACGGTCTCCAGCCGGCACCAGTTAACTTCGAACAAGCCCAAGAGCGGGGGTTCAGGCTGGTGGTGGCCCCGCAGGCTCTGGGACCGGGCTGGGGGCAAAAGGGTCGGTTTGTGTTAGGGATTCTGGTCCGTGGCTGCTCCTTATGCCCTAAAGCTGCGTTTTATTTCCAGAGAAACAAGAATAAATCTCAGTATTATGGGAACGTAAGCGGTGCCTGTGTGGAAAGAGGAAAAGTTTAGTGCCTTCTCTGCAAACCTCTGAAGTGAAATTGTTAGAACCGGCCGATGCGGGGGCACTGGGGGGGACTGAGCTGGGTAGTCACTTCGGTGCTTTTCAGAACATCTCCCAAAAGCAGAAGTTGTAGTTCTGATCTCTGACAGTCCAGCCTGGGAGTTTGGATTAATCAGCACCAAAGGCTTCAAAGAAAGGCTGAAGAAACCAAGTGGTGGGTTTGTGATTTTGCTGGGTCGCAAATAGCTTCAGCACAGACAGGCCACGTTCTCAACTGCAGTGTTTTTATGTTAATTTAACTAGATGTTCTTGCCAAAAGCATCTGGGGGCCTTCGACTTCTCGCTCGTGTCTTAACATCAGTATTAAGCATACACATACATGCAACTTTTGTGGGGGTTGTGTTGACTTGTTTAGTTTTGTCTGTCAAAAGTGCTTTTTCCATATTGATTAAAAATCAATTGGCAATGTGTGATGGCAGCCCAGAAGGCCAACCGTATCCTGGGCTGCATCAGA
>RSEF01000012.1:21796988-21859046 GCA_003993805.1 Himantopus leucocephalus | reverse complement strand
CCCAGGTTGCCCAGAGAGGTGGGGGATGCCCCATCCCTGGAAAGATTCCAGGCCAGGTTGGACAGGGCTCTGAGCAACCTAATGTAGTTGAAGATGGCCCTGCTCACTGCAGGGGGGTTGGACTACATGGCCTTTAAAGGTCCCTTCTAAGTCAAATTATTCTGTGATTCTGTGATCCTTATTTAGTGGACAGAAGCTTGAGGGTGGTGGGAGGAATAGATGAAAGTGACCAGATACTTGTGGTGATTAAGAAAAATAAGGTGTTTAATGGAATAACCTACAAGATGTAGTGATCTACGGGATGACTTCTTTAATAGTCAGAGATTGAGCTTCGTCAGGCAGCATCCTGTGTGGGTTTTCTGCGCTTGCGAGTCTGTGGCACAGCCAGCTGTCAGGTTGGGCTTTTCAGATTTGTATGGAGCCAGTCCAACCTCTCGATTAAAATTTATGCAACTGACTGAATTGCTGAAGTGGACATCTTGCTTTGCAATGATTCTTGATTGCTAGCATCATGCTGGTGCTAGATGTGAGGACACAGAAATAATCTCTTATTCATTTTTCTCTGTATTTCCCTGTTGGTACACAGAAGTGTTGCCATGGAGGAGAGCGTGGGGTGGGAGTAGGCAGGAACCAGCTGCTTTAGGGCCACGCTGGGAGGAAGACTGGGGGAGGATAATGCATGAAGTCTGCTCTTGCAAACAATCCTAGGAACTTCTTGCTGTCGAGTGTTGTGTGCGTTCGTTGTGGAAGAGCTTTGAAGGCACATAGGGAAGGGTGGGTCGTTCAAAGAGAGGAAACGGGCTTTCTCTGCAGGACTCGGGGTGGGGGGAAGAGGTTACAGAGCTAACATGCATGGTGGACTTCAGGGGCCTTTGTTTGTAGTCAAGTGTGCCTTGGCAATCTTGTGCGCCTTTATGCATTGTTTAAACAAGTACTGCTTCTGAATGATGTGGCCCTTCAAGGATGTGCACTACAACTGTATTACTTCTTTTATAAAAGTGTTTTGCAAATTTTTAATCTTGCCAGCACAATAAGTTTGCTGATAATTAAGTAAAACTCCTTCACCTGGAATATGCTTATGACCTGGCCAGATGAGTTTGTGTGTGTATTAACATTTGTTTGTCTCTTCTCATGAGGTCGGGTGTTCCTGCGGTTCACTTTGGGTAGCTGTGTGCTGTCTGAGGCAAAGATCTACCATAGTGTTCGAAGCCTTTTTGTGTTGGTCATACCCCACAGAGCAGCACGTTGACGGTGCAGGACTGGATGTCATGGTGGAGTTACACGAGATACCATTATTGCAAACGAATAACCCTTCTGCTTGCTTCCGTCCATATTATCTTTTTGTAAACGTAACGCAGTGGTCAGTCGTGGGGATGAGTGAGTTACAGGTTTGAGAAAAGTGTTTCTCAGCTGCCCCTACACTCTAAGAAGTGGAAATCCCAAGTACCAAAAGATCCAGGAAGAGTGTGAAGTGATGTTCCTTCTGCATGCCTGGCATGTCCATTAGTGTTGCAGTCATTTTAACCCACTTTTGTACCGTTCTCCAATGATTTCTGAAAACTTTCATCATAAATCTAATAGACCTTACAAAATGGAGGCTGCAGGGCTAATTTCTTCATCACATTTCATTAGAATAGAGCAAAAGGGTGTTGCTGAACTGAAGGATCTGTCCTTGCTACATCACGGTGGGTATATCAGCAGTCTCAGTTTAAATATTTTTAGTAAAAAAAAGAAGTTGATTTGTATACATAACAAGCATATGGCTTAAGGCTTCTACTCAGCAGTTATTTGGATGTATTTATTAGTAAAAGTACTACGTGGGGATGTTTGACAAGAAAAACTTGTTCTCTGGAATAAGGCTGAGGTTAATGAAGTTACTTAGTATTCCACGAGCAGCTCTCGAGTGAAGGCTGAAAGCTTTCTGATTTTAGCGGTCATTTGTGTCCCCAAACGTGGGCTGTCTGAGAGTGTGGGCTATCTGATGACAATTTTCAAGACATGTTACTGTAAAGAAGTGGAAGTAATGTGCATGAACGTTATAATATTTGGCAATGTTTGTACTAGTGCAGGTTCGAGGATGGAATACAAAAACTCTGTTACATCCTTGCTTTGGCAGGTCGTGTGCTGTGACCTACCATCACGCTTCCAGCCTCAACATTGCCTTTTCAAAAATGTGATTACCTTCACAATGTCGTAGTTGCATTTTGGCTCAGAAACTTGCTGCTACACAGCGCACACAATTCTCCAACGCTTTCCTTGAGCAGCTCATCTGTTTTTCTTTAAATGTTGAGCCTTTGTAATCTTTTTAACCATACTTTAAATGGTTTCACCTTGTAAAAGCCTTCAAAGCTTTTTGAATGACCAAGCGGGGATAACCGCACAGCGGAAGCACTCCTGTGCTGCCACACCGCAGGAGGATGCAGGGCACTAATTACCACTTAAGGTCTTTAATAGTTCTCTGGTTTTATGACAGTGGAAGATCATGGAAATGTAATTCACTGCGTATGGGTTTGTACCAGCCAATTATCTTTTGGTTAAGTCTCATAATCCTTCTGTCTTAAAGTTCTTCCTTTAACTGCTTTGATCTTTAGTAAGAAAATAATGGATATGTGCATGAAAATATCTAAAAATCTGAAATGATGAAAATACCATGTATTTGAATGGAGAAGTAGGAAGCTTTTTAAATTTTTTCAAAGGGCAAATAAAAGCATGCTCAGTATCTTGAAGTTCACCTTTTAAAAATCTGGAGACACGGCAGACAAGTAGATTTAAACCACTGCTTCTAGTGACTTCCTTCTCATACCGTGAGTGACTTAGTAAAATTGAAAGTCAACGAGGAAAGTCCCAAATGCTCATCCAGATCTAAAAGCTCTGGAAATTACAGATAATCAACTTTCACATTGTTGTCACTTAGTTTTTTGTTTCGCGTAACGTACATATCCTCAGGTGTTTTGAGGGGAGATTTTGTTCTGCTTGTATCAGTTATCTTTGAGTAAGGTCCAGATATTTAATCAGTGCAGTTGGCACTTTCCATGATTAAGCCTTTGGATAGTATCAGTGTCTGGGTTTCATTTACGCTTTGCTGAAATAGTCTTTATTTCTGAACTCCCTGGCAGAATCTATTTTTTGAGCATCTCTAACATGAAGAATACTTGCAGTCCATCTTTCCTAACTCATGTCTAGTTTATCGTGTGAGAGTTGCTTGTTGCTTCGAGAGGCTGATGTACTTGTTTTTCCAAAAGCATGTGTTAAAATTGTTGTGGGTAAAAGTTATCCCAGGGGTCTACGGATGAGTAACACAGTCAAGCGCTACCTCTTACTACTGCAATTTTCCTCTGAAGTCATAAATCTAGAAAGCATTGTTTCAGACCTCCTCCATGGGAGAGCTGGCATGGGATGGTGCATTGAGCGCTCCTGTAGCTGTCGGTGCCAGGGCCATTTTTTTAGTGGTTGAAAACAGCCACTGGCACCGTAACAGGTGGAACGACACTGTTCAGATGTCACCGGTGATGTAGTTCTCATGAACTCTTGTTAAATTTACAGCGGAGCAGGAGAGGGCTGCAGTAATTTTTAAAACACTCCATCATGCTTGTGCAACCGGCGGCGTTGGGTCCTGCCTCTGAGCGCTCTTTGGGCTGCGTTTGGGGCTGCCGTGACCGTGAGTCGCTATTTCAGGCTGTCCCGGCATTTCCCCACCAAAGGATTTCTTCTGTCTGCGCTGTGGGTCTGCTCCACTCTGCAGACCAACGGTTGCAAATCGGTATTATCAAATTTATTGGATATAATCGGGTTTTTTTTAGTTGCTTCTGCTGTTTCTGAATGCCGGGATCTTGTGTAGAAAAGGAAAATTTATCTGAAACCTGATTAAATTAATCTGAAACCTGAAATCCTGAAAATCAGGGCATAAACCTGATGTAGATGTGGGGGAAGAGGCTGGACCACCTGACACAACCAGGAAACAGTTTTAATACAATTATGATACAAATAATAATTGAAAAAAAAAAGACAGTGATTGAAACAAACGAGGGAAGAGAAGGGACAGGAGCAGACGATGTTAAAAGAGGACTTGAGTGCATTTTTCTGAACTGCAAAGGTTATTACTTCTTTGAGGCTACTGACAAAGGTGGTATTTGTGATCCGTGACAGCTATCTTTGCTGACTCTGTGCGGATATGAGTGTAGGATGTGTTGAGACAGTGATGCAGCTGGTGTTATTTAATAGCTCTCACCAGCCCATCCATCACTTCTGAATCCAGCTTTCTTCCGCACTGATTGATATGTTATCATTATGTCAATAAGGCAGCTTGAAAGATGGCTTTAAAACATTGAAAATACCTAATTATTGTTCTTCATGGAAAAGGAAGTTTTTAAAATGGATGTAGCACTAAGTGGTTTGAATACATTTATTTTCTCTAGACTTTTCAGAAACAAATACAGGTAGGGCTGTATGTTGTGGTGGCCGTGGCCGTGCCTGGAGGGCGCGCGATGGTAACGCACAGTCCTTCTTGGTGCTTCCCTTGGCAGTGTGAATGCCTTGATGCATCATTGTTACGGTCCGAGGGCTTCACAAGAATCAATTAAAGGCTGGGAAAATGCATGGGTCTCAAGGTTAAGGAAGAATTTTATCAGTGCTGTAGTGATAGCTGGGTAAAGGTTTAATCATCACTTTTTTCCCCCCTCCCGTTTTTCAGTCAATTATACGTTGCTCCGAAGCCTCCCAGCTGTGACTGTCAAGTGCCACACTAATGTACAGATTTGCTCCTTTTTCTGCAGCTGGCGGGAGAGGGGACTGAAAGGAATGGATCTGTTAATTCACACGCACTGTGAGAAGGCAACAATTAATAGGCTTTGAAATTCAATGACTGGTAAATATTGTGTTCTTGAAGGTAAATTGGCTTAGGAAGCAAGCGGCATTCGGGGTTGAACGCGCAGGTGGATGGATGCTCCTTGCGTGGGTTGGGTCAAGTGCCGGGGTGACTGCTGCAGGGAGCGAGTGCTAATTAGAAAGCGGAAAAGTGGAGCACCTGAGAGCCGTTGCTTTGGTGGTGCAGCTGATGTGACAGAGGGATAAGAAAAAAGCCTTGAGGTCCATCGCTTGCATGGTCTTACTGTGGTATCAGTGTAATGGGGGTTTATTTTTGGTTGCTCTTGTCTCAAGGATTTCAGGGAAGTCAGTCAGGCATTGTCATGGGAAACTACAGCGCCTAAAAACAACCTTCTTGGTCTGCTTAATAGTTGGACAAGAATATAAGGAATGAAGCCAATGGTTTCCTTTACAGGTACATTTTAACTCCTTGATTTATTGTATGAAGTTTTGGTGTTCCTGTTACAATCTCTTCTTCAGGGACATAACCAGTTATGATACACTGAGGAGTCCGAGAAGCTGCTATGTCCATTGGGAAAGAGACACCAAGTTAACACAGAGTGTTTATTTCTGCAAAAGGCTTACGCTTGGAGCCTGTGTGAAACACCCCTTAGAGATCGATGGTAGTGTGTTGTATTTCTCTTTTTCTGGAGGATAATGAAGTAGTAGAGCAGGCTAAAATGAATTGAATGACACCCGTATGTTCTTTTTTAAAAAAAAAAGAAAAGAAAAAGCCCAACTCAGTTTCTTTTGCGGTTGGAAAATGAACAGTATTCTCTTTAGCCACTCCACTGTTGTGCTTGTCTCATCTGGTGGCATCTTGGCAGCTTTGTACAGCGGGGTGAAACGAGTGTCAAGGTAGGGTACACGCTGCATTGTTAGGATTTGGATGTTTGGGTTTGCATGCTTGCTGCTCTCGGGTGCCAAGCGCTTCAGGTGATGGTAAGTGCCCCGTCAGCATCTCTTTCCAGACATAGTCTATGGTGATTCCGTTGCCTGTTTAGAATGATGGCATTGCATTGCATTAAGAAAAACCCCACCAAACTCCAGTAAGAATGTGCTGTCGGCTCCCGCCGGCTGGGATAAATGCCTGCAGGCCTCCGCTGGCAGGCTCTGCTTCCGCTCGTGGTCGCTGAACATTTGTTCTTCCCATTTGCAATCCGGTCGAGCGAAGCTGGCTTATTCACAGTTCTATTATCCAGCTGTCTGGCTTTTTTAATGCAGCGTGGCTTTGCTGCTTTGGCTTCCAGCTCTCACTTCCCTTATTTGGTAAAGCCCTGCTCTGAAGCTGTTCCTGGAAGTGGCTGTTTTACTGGTTCAGGGACTATTTTCCACTTTCATTTTTGATCTCTGAAGCTATAGATTGCGTTTCAGCAGCGGTGCTGGCATAGCTTAACTCTTCAGCGCTGTCAGAACTGGAATATTGTGCTTTTTAGAAGCGCTTGAAGTGTTTTATTCTCCGCTGTAACACACGGGTATGCTGCTGCAGACAATTTGAGCAGAGGCAATATATGGCAGCGCTTGTGTTTACAGCATATATATACCTTGTCGGCATAATCTGCTGCTTAAAATGACAACCAGAGTGCGATCTTCAGTGCGAAGACTATGTTATGGAGGACTTGGCCAAATTTTAATTAGCAGCATGATTTGTTGGTGTCTTCTGTGCTCTGTTCCTGAGAAGGGGAGCGGCGTGCAGCGACGGGGTGAACTCGGAGAGATTGAGTAGCATCATTTGATAGGCTTCAGCAAGAGCATCCCTGGTCCCCTGCCAAAAGGATGGTGACTGTTTAAAGTAGAGAGAGGGAGAGGGCCTCAGTAAGTGAGGTGAAAGAACAGAAAGCAAGGAATAAAGCTTTCAGACTCGGGGAAGCAGATGTTGGACATGGGTGTTTTACGGTGTGCCTGGGAGCGCGGCACAGTTCAGCAGCGTCACTCTGCTCTGTTCAGCTCCAGGGGGATGTTGCTTATCATGAAGGCAGGTCTGGGGTTTTTTTGCATTTATCTTTGCTTTGCTAAGCTCTTCAAATAGTGCTGCTCAAGTCCATCTCTGGCCAATTTACTGGAAGTGTGAACATCCGTGTGGCAGCGCACGCCTTATGGACGCTGTCTGCTACTGCTGCTGTAGCACTGGGTGTCTGCCGCCACGCTGCTGGTAACGGCGTTTCTCACAGCTGGCTGTCCTCTGCGAGCTCCACGGAGAAGGCGACGACTTGAGAATTCACTGAGAATGACCTTGAAAATTGAAGAAGGGGTCTGGAAACAGGCATTGCAGTTGAGTGGGGGCATATGTCAAAGGCTGCACGTAGCTGACTGCATCCAGGCAGGAGGAGGATGGGCGCACGCAGCCGTGCGGTAGGAAGGGATCCAGGGATTACAGGAATCATGGCTCGAATAGGAGTCGATGCTGTGCTGTTACAAAAAGTGCAATTGCTGCCTTGGAATGTATAAAAAGAAACAGTGCCGAAAGACATAGTAATTATTTTTTCCAATTTTATTTCCTGGTGGAACCTCCAGTGAAGCATCTTGTTTAGTACTGTACCTCGTACTTCCAGAAAGACAGGAGCCAACTAGAGAAAATCCAGAGGAGGGTAATGGTCAGGAACAAGACCGATTAGTCTTGCCGTCTTGGTAGCTGTGTGACAGGGACAGAGCAGCCTGCAGGTACTGCTGGGAGAGGGAGAAGTTCTGTTCTGCACGCCCACGTGGAGAGGGAAAGAAGTAATGGGCTTAAATTGTAAAAATAAATAGGTTAGGTACAGAAATAGTGGAGCGCTGAAATAGATGGCTTCAGGCGATATGTCAGGAATGGGGCAGGCATAGTTAATTCTGCCTTTGGGAGGGAGGGAAGAGCCGAGTAAGCTTTCTAGGGGTCTGCCGGTCCCGTGGACCCCGGTGCTGGCAATTCTGTGGAAGGCGGTGGGGCCGGAGTCTGGGCAGACGGCGCTCCGTGCAGAAGGAAAGAAACAAATAAGCATTTTAGGCAAGGGATCCCAAACACTTCATTAGCGTAAGAAGAATTAAAGCACTGAATTCAGTTTTATTATTTCCTCAGTTGTTCCAACCTAGACTTCAATAATACTACCAAATATTTATTTAACTTCCCTATGTCTTATTTTTTGGCGATGTGGGTTTTCTTTAAGCCAAATGCATTTAAAAGCTGAAAATCGAGTTACTTTATTCAACAGCTGAAAAATTTGCCTTTGGTTCTGCGTGATGCTGCGGTGGCTCGTTTCTTATGACACACACGCAAAGCTTTCTTAAATAGAAACAACTTTTATTATGCTGTTCAGTCATGTCAACTCCGTCTAATAGCACAACCGTATTCTTTCCATACTGCACAACATCAACGCTTTCAGCGGGTGTTTAAAATTTGATCTTTTTTGTTCTTCTTGTGCTGGGACTGTCCGAGCCGTTCCCTGCCTCCTGCCCCCACTTCCTGACCTGTTTTAAGCAGGAACTTTATTCTGGAAAAGCAGGAACAAGTGAAGAAGCAAGCATGAAAATGCAATGCAAAGGGCAAGCAGTTAAAATAAAATGCAATCGGCCAGCAGATGAGTGTACTTTGATTCACTGCTAGTGCAAAATGCTATCGATGTAGACTGAAAAGACCTGAAGATTCTGAGGAAGAATGTCCCAGGGTTCATGTTCTGAGACTTGTGTTTTAGTGCCTCGCAGGGGTATTTATCAATGCAAACTGGTAACATGGAGGCAGTGGGTGGCTTCCCAAGTTAATACAGCTCTCAAGGCTGGCACAAAGGCTAAAGCCACGACGGTTTACTTAAAAATGCTTCTGCACCTCTTATGCCCATTAGTTTGCTGAATTCCGTTCATACAAAGCACAAATGCTGCTCCTTGTAGTGTGTAAAACTTGATTTTCAGTACTTATGGGAGAGAGGGGATTGGCCTTCAGATATGCCTCTTGGCAAGGTTTGCCCCTCGTCCCGGATTTCTTTTCGTGCTGGACCAGAGACGGAGATGAGCTAAGGCAGTCAAAAGGTTCACCGAAGTCAGTAGCTTTCTTGAGATCCTGGGTTAGCTCAAATTAATCTGTGCACCTGTGAACTCTTGGATTTTTTTTTCTTTTCTTTTCTTTTTCCCTCTCCTCAACATTAAGAAGTTTTTTTTATTTTCTCTGGCTTGTATTTGTTACTAGCCAGGAGCCATTGTGGTGCTTTGACTCTTTCTAAAGGTTCTTGAGCTTATTCTTAGCTTAATTTAAGTACCTTCTCTTGGGCCAAATTATCCTTTGTGCCCATAAGTGAGACCTGCTCCTTAATGCTTTCAAGGTTACCTGGCATAGTCGCTCTCTTACCGGTTTTCTCTGAGGAAGCTCAGCGTGCTGTTGTCTTCGTAGATCTCTCGCCCTGTGTGTTGCTCGTCCCGGGACACGTTACCCATCTCAGCGACAAGGAGGCTGCTGGTTTTCTTGCGTTCTTTAACCTGACCCCCTAGATGTCAAATGGGGGGTGTTTTAGTTAAATGCATCGGGGGTGTTATTTTGCTTTCTCCTGGTGTTGCTGTCCCTTCCGGCTTTGTGCTCTCATGAAGCATCTTCACTCAGCGTTCCTCGTACCAGGGCCTGAAAACCGAATCTGGTCTTTCCTGCAAATGTTTCCTTTTGGAACTGCCTGTATATCCCGTGTCTAAATATTTCTCTCTTTTGGAGTAGCAGTTTTCTTTTTGAAGGAGACCAAAGAGGTTACATGCAGAAATAAAACAAACACTGCTGTATTCTGAACTCTTTGGTACCTAAAATGTTTACTTAAAGGTGCATTTCTCATGTTAGTCTCTTGGTAGTTTTTTGGGCACTTTGCTGCCATCGTGGCCTTGAGGGCTTTGGAGGGTGTTTCCTTGCAGCGTTGTTGAGTTGCCTGTGCTTTGGGTCTTACTGTACCCTGGGATGTGGCAGCGCGTCCAGAGCCTGACGAGGGAATTTTCCCTGCAGGTGAGGAGCTGTGTCTTTGCTCTTCCTCGTTAGAATAAAGTTATCTTGCTCAGTTCTCGCTGAAGGACAGCCTCATCCCACAGTGAATTTTGGTGCATCTAAAATGCTGTGTTTTATTATTGTAAGGTTACTAGCAGTGTCGTGTGGAGTCATGTGCTAATCTGTTATGTGTTCAAAAAGCCGTTGCTTTTTAATTAATGTTGCATTAATGAATACTGTTGATTTAGTAGGCATTGATATTCAGTGTCCAGCTCTCAGGTCTATAATTTTTCACTCTCTGAAATTGCTGTTGCAGTCTCCTCCCTTTGTTTGGTTTGATATATCAGCTCTAAGTTAATAACAATTACAGTATTTCCTATGTTGTTACAGCTTGAAAAAGTGAAGTAGCGATTTCCATTGGTAGAACTATGCATAAATGAGTACAATGGCAAGAGGGTGGTTACCCTCATGTCTTGCAGCTATGAATTGAAGGCGGTTATTTTAACATAAAAATTAAAATATATTTAGATCATAAGTCATGCAGGCTCTCCATTGAAATGCTGGTTGCAAGGGTGATTTTCCTCCTTTATTCTGCCTTTAAAAAGAAAAGCATTGAAAGCCCTTGAAACAGGTAAGATGCAGCAGCATGCGGAAGGGAGGTAACAGATTTCACAGCAGCAGAAACCTCTAATATATTTTGCCATGTAATTAGTTCAGCGTTTAAATCCTGAGTGATTGGGTTGCTTTGCAGTGACATACGTGATTGTGGCAAGACCTTTGGGCTTGGAATGCAAATGCCCTTCTCGCCTGCGCTTAAATTTTCCCCACTTGTGGCATGGCAGAGCTGTTGGCAAGGTGAGATTTGACTTCAGTCGTCGTCTCCCGCTGGGCTAAAGGCGTGGAGTTCAGGTTTGTTTTCTCCCTGGTTCTGCTGGAACTGTGGATGGAGTGGGCTCCGCCGGGACAGCAGGTCAAGCGGTTAGTGCATCCTGAAAAAAAAATAGGTATTTTGAAATGGTTTTCTGTGCTCCCAGCAAGGCTCCTTCGCTGCAAATTGCCAATGAAAGGATGTCTTCGCATCACAGAGACAGTAATTTCAGTAGGATCAGGTTCTTTTTTTTTTTTCTCCCTCTTTATGGAAATGCAGGAATGATTAATAATCAACACATTTCTGTAGCAGCTTTTGTTCTATATTCTTTGAACCTCTTAGGCTGTCATCTATTCATTTTAAACCTCAGAAGGAACAAGTATAGAAATAGATGATGTGGTAATCTGAGGGCTTTTCAGGAGGTGAAACTTGCCTGTGATTTGAATGTAGGCATTTTGTATTATTCTATATGCCTCCTGCATGAAAATATTTCACTTAAACACAAAAGAGGTCTTCATTTTGTCTTTAAATAAATAATCTCTTCATCCTATGGAGTGTTATCATCCTTGTGAGTGTATTAAAGCTGTGCAACTTTCATAAATATGAAGGCAAGAACTTCTATTTGCAGTATTTCCATCGTTGCCGGCTATGTTACTACTTCGTCTTCTTGCCTGCTGTTTTTTATATTTAAAATAAAAAAATACTATCCTTATATTTATCCACTACTGTGAGCAGGCTTTGGCCTTCGGGAAATATCAGGTGTCTAAGTATAGAAAAGTCTGAAGAGAAACTGCTAAATTTCAACTGGGAATTGCTAATTTTCTTTTAATTTTAGTATTGCTGCGCAAAAAGGAGTTTGGTTTTTTCAAGTAACGAAGAAACAGCTGTGTTGGTGTTAAATATTCAGTGGGTTTTGTAAGTGACTTATTTAAATATCTTCATCTTTATAGATTTCCCTCATCTGAAAGTACTCTGAAGTATGAAGATTTTTTGAGAGAGGGAATAGTTTTTCTTGACTCTTACTTTTCTCCACTTGGCACTTTGTAAAGTCTGGGGCTGTGTTTAAAAAATGAAATCAACGCCACACCTTTTTGCCAACAAAATGGTTGATGCCTGGATTTGCGAACTGCAGAAAAGTTGGTGAAAACTTTCTACTAACTGCTTAAAATAGCCAGGGGAGATTGGGAAAAAATGATGAGTGGAGTATTACACAACCAGCCTGCCTGATGCTGGAAGTACTTCCAGAACATATAGAAACGAGCATGCTGGGGAACGGCAGAGTGAGAAAAATGGTGTACAGCAGCTCAAAACTGATCTGAGCTGCTCTCTGACAGTAGCAAAGGTGGAAAGTTTTCATAGTGGCCGGTGTCCAGCTGTGTCACACAGCAAAGGCACCACGAAGAGCTTCGGATGTCGGCAGTGTCAGTTTAGCAACTTTCTGAGCTGTCTTCATAGGCCGAGGGTAGGATTCATCTAATTAACACCGCTTAATGGCCCAGGTGGTAGGGAAACCCGCTCAAGGGAAAACTGGAATTGCATAGGTGTGTTTGGGTTTGAGTTCGGTATTTCTTGGCAGCTTGGTGTGAAAGAAGGTGACGGAGTCTTGAGTGGGCTCTGAAATACTCAACTCGCTTCTCCAAGTCATTCCAGCCTCTCTGAAGTTAGTGGGTATTTGCGATTTTGGACAAGTCTTGCATTGTATTTTATAATAATCTTACTAACATACTACCTAAGTGGTACTTAAATTCCCACGCAGCAGAGCCCATTTTAAAAAAAAGAAAGAAAAAAATCAGTCTGGTCAGGATTTTCCTTTTGCACATGAAATGAAAGCACAGACTGTGCGTCCCCGATGGAGTTGAACGCGACAGGTAGAACAGTCCGGGGTTCGCCAGCAGAGCCGGCTGTGGCGGGGCGGCACCGCAGGCAGCTTGCCGAGCGTGAACCGGGGAGGGTCTGTGTCTTAAATCAGGTCCTGTGTCTGTGAGCCCGGTGCTCCCCCCTTTAGGGGGACTGAGCACACCATGATTTCCCCTTGCTCATCGGCAGCTCACCTCCCCCCACGCAAGGCAGATCTTGTTCGCTGCGGGGTGGTGGTAGAAGCACTGCGGAGACTTGGGGTTGGCTGAAAGTTTCCGTTATGGGATGCTTTTCCAGACTGATGTTCGTAAGTTTTGCTGGTTTGGCTGTTTTGGTGGGGTTTTTTTCTGTTGTTCTGTCCCCCCCCGGCCCCGATACTTTTCCCAGATGTGTTCTTAAAGGAAGGTCTGCGTTCCTAACAAGTGATTGGCAAAATACTGTTGATGATTAAGGAAAAAAGCCCAACCTTTTCTGTGTAACGTTCTGGTTCCTTATGCTTGGGGAGTGTAAGGTGCCTCGGATGATGAAGCGGGGAAACCTTGGGAGATGAGGATTGTCTGGGCAAAACATAATCCCTCTGCAAGTATGAGGTGGAGACCTGTACGTGGCCGTCATGGGGGGGGGGAAGAGAAGGGATGGGTTAATCAGTTGTTGGGTGGCAAATAAATTAATCGGGATGGAAGTAAAAGAATCTGACTGGTTGGGCTTGGGCTGGCAGGAAAGGATGGAAGTTTGGAGACTACGACTGGGTAGGAAAGAAGCAGTGTCTAATACAAGAGAAGGGAATGGAAAAGGAAGAAGAGAAAATAAAAAGCATGGGGTAGGAAGAATTGCAGTTGGCGTAATGTAGCTGGCAACGTTCTCTCTTCATTGAACCCCAGAATACTTTGGCACATAGAATTTTCTGGTGTTTCCAGTATCCTTGATTTTGATTATTCCTCTGTGACGCTGGTACGCGCAGAGGTTAAACATTACTGAAAATATTTTTGTGAGCTTCAGGTGGCAGAGACCCGTGTGGGGACCTAAATGTCCAAACAGTGAGAGCATTAATGTATCACATGGTGCAATTATGGTCTTGCTCAGTCCACTTTATTACATGCAGAACAATTGCTGACGAAAGAACAGGATTTAGCTCGGAAACATTGAAATGCACATTTAATACCTGTCCGTGTAACCTTCATTCATCATCCCTGTACAGGTGCGTGATGGGGTAGTACACAATTATGCAATCGCTTTTTCCTGCAGGACCTCTGTTCGGTGTTCAGGCTTGAGGATGTGTCATCATTTCATCAGCAGATATGTAGTATTTTATTTTTATATTTACCCAGTGTGCAAGTCTGCCATTTTTCGCTGCGTATCATGCAGATCTGAATAGAAGATGCATTCCTTCATGGCTAATATTCAACAGTGTGTAACAAGATGTAATTACTTTGCAGTATTAGCTTTAATTATCACCTTTGCTATGTGGCTAAAGCTGCTTGCATCCATGATCAGAGCAGATAGCTGATTGTTTCCGCTGCTTTGGCTGCATTTTGCATCTGTTAGAAATAGACCTCTCTTCCCTAAGTATAGTGTCTGACAAGTAGTTGGTTTATCTTACACAGTCATCACTGCTCTGGGTTGCAGATTGCTGACCGTGATGGCACTCCGCTAGCGCATCCTTGCATGTTGATTTTTGTAAACATAAACCCTATGGAATCTGGAGATCTAAAAGTCTTCTGGTCGTAAGTTCATGTAGTTTCACCCATGGTCAAATACATTCAATACTAACCAGCCTCTGGTGGTCATATTAAGGTGACTAAGGCTAAGTTTAACTCCTCAACCACTTAACAAATAGGTTTCATAGAACAAGTATTAGGGAAAAAAAATGTTGGGTGCTTTTAGATTTTTAGCTTTGTTTGTTTGTTTTAGATCTGTAGCTTTGTAACTAGGAAGAGAACCTGAGAGAAACACGTTCTGCTTTCCCTTCTTGCACTGGACAAGGTCAAACACTTGTAGACCTCTCCCCTGGTGCTACAGGGCAGAGAGGGGGTTGCTTGCAGTTACCAGTGCAGAAGTTCAGCCTAACTCGACAACTTTCTTGACTGAAAAGGATGGAAAAAGGTACACTTGCGCTGTGACTAAATCTAGCATACAATTAATTCTTCTATGCAGTTCTGTGTGTTAATTGCTGTCATTGTGTGAACTGATGGTTTAAGCAAAAATAGAAAATTTTATAACCGGTGTGTTGCTTACAATGCATAGTCTTAGCTTAAAGTGCCAGCCTGCAGCGGCTTTTTGAATCTATTCTGTGCTGTCAATCTCTGTGAATCATCTTTATGTAAATGAAAAATACGTTGAGGAGAGCAAAGCTGGAAAGTGTGGTTTGCACTTTGTTTTCCACTTTTCTTGTTTGTTCAGAAGCTATAAGCTGGTAGTGTCAAAGTGGAGGTGAGTATTTCTGGATAGATGCAATTAAATCTCCTTCTACACGCTCTCAGCTCTTTCTCTCCTTCCCCAGTATGGATCACTTCATTAAAGGTCCCCAGTCCCATACGCAGCTCCTGCTGTATCTGTTGCTGGTATACTGGGCCACCAGCCCAGCAGGCTGCAGGGATTGCTGTGGTGGTTTGGGACACGTTGATCAGCCCATGTGGCAATCGGTGGCTCACTGTGAGATGAAATGACAATCTGCCACCAGCGCTTCACCCCGTTAGAAGGGGATTTAGTCTTGAAGACGGACCTTTGACCTTCTGTGAAAGGTGTTTGGTATTCGAGGCTGGATTAGACAGGCAGGCAGAGCGACATCTCATAGGTCTTTTCTTTAGGAAAGGCATGAAAAGAGTGAAGGTGTCCATCTCAAATGGCATCCCAAGGTAAAATTATCAAGGTCTTTCTCTAGTAGGGCTCAGCCCCTTTCAGCAACTTGAACCTCTGGTGGAGCTGAAACGACTTGTCTCCAGCGAGGGGTTTTTCCCTTTTTGGTTGGCATTCATGCCGTGTGTCTGCTAGCAGGGTAGCCCAGAAGCAGCTGTGCTTTTCAGATGGTGAAGATAAAATCCCTAGGTAGTTCTCTCCTCAGCTTGCTGCTTCCCAAATTAGAATAGATATCAGGAAGAAGTTTTTCGCTGTGCGGGTGGTGAGCCCCTGTGGCAGGTTGCCCCGAGAAGCTGTGGCTGCCCCATCCCTGGAGGTGTTCAAGGCCAGGTTGGACGGGGCTTGGAGCAACCTGGGCTGGGGGGAGGTGTCCCTGCCCAGGGCAGGGGCGTGGAACGAGGTGATCTTCAAGGTCCCTTCCAACCCAACCCATTCTGTGATTCTATGAAATTGCAGTGCTTGCCAGTAAGAAGACACCAGGAGCCTTGAGCAATACCATGTGAATTAGAAGCCCGGAGCCTTACATCCATGCCGTTGCCAAAGAGGCGCTGGGAACAGCCCTTCTGGCTTTTTTGGCACTTTGTTTAAACTTTTAAGCTGCTACTTTAGGCACTGTCTTTGAATAGCTGAATTTATTTTTTTGCGTGTTCAGTTGCTTAGCAACAAAGGAGAGGAAAAATAGTAAACGCAGCTAATTTGGTTTTATTACTGATAAGTTAGCATCTCTTTAATATAAAAATGTATTTTTAATAAGACTAATGAGCTGTAATTCCTGGCTTTTACCAGGCAGAATGTTAAATAAACAGTGTCGATGGGCTGGGTAAAGAACCCGACACCCCGAAGGGTTTACTGTTACCTGGAACTATGCTTTGAATGTCTGTGCTTGTGTGTGCTGTTGTTTGGGGGTATTTTATGCTGCTGCTACTTTATTAGGTGAGTCTCTCCAATTCTCTGTGCCTCCTTTTCCCTAGGGATAGAAGGGATTTGATTTAAAAACTAAACAAAAAACAACAACAAAAAAAGAAAAAACCAAAAACCTCCAACCTAACATTAATTGTGTGAAGTAGCGTACCTGCTAAAGTAGAAAAACGAAATGTTGTAAGTGTGTAAAATGGATGTGTTTGCCTGGGAAAGCATTGAAAAGTGTTACCATTTTAGTATGGCTGAGTTTTTGACTGGGACGAGTTATAAATTTTCTGGTCTTGCATCAGATGTTTGGCAGCAACAGTTAATTTTTATCATTCATGGGGCAACATTCCTGTTGCTCAAAAAAGCATTTGTCTGATCAAGAGCTTTTTGGAATTTGTTTATAAACCTTTCCTTGCTGCTGGAATATTTGGACAACGTTAGCAGCAAAAATCCAGATAATTACAAATGGTTGAAGCGATCTCTCTGTTTATTTCATCTGTTTTTTATAGATTGCCTGTTCAAACTATGTCCCATGAACCGGTACTCAGCTCAAAAGCAGTTCTGGAAAGCAGCGAAGCCAGGAGCTAACAGCACAACAGATGCCGTGCTACTCAATAAACTGCACGTAAGTAGTCACGTTCATGGTGCTGTTGGTCATCAACCCTCTCATCCATACTGCTTTAAATAAGTGTTTTCAATCAACTTGACGCAGTTAACCAGGAGACACTAAGAAAGTATCTAGAAATCAGCGTAGAAGACTCCTTTTGAGATGTACGCCGAGATCTAACTCTTTAAACGTGCTCTGGTTTCCGACAACATGCTGTTCCAGGTCTGTGTGTCCCAGTATCAGTATGTGTGATACTGGGGTGGAGTCATGGTCGCCATTTGGGCTTTTGTCATTAACCTGCAGTAGTGTTCTACGTGGGCGTTTTGGATGGTAACAGCATAAAAATGGGACCCTTCAAACAACTACACAGAGCGGAGGGTTCTCGGGCGTTGCATCTCGACGTGGGCAGTCGCGGGCGTTAGCTGTGCTGGTGGATGCCATCTGAGCTACTGGTCTGATAAATCTGCTGGGATTCCTCAAACAAACATAGCTGCTGTTGATACATGTAAAGGTTGATGGGTAATTATGAGTAATTATAAGGCCAGACAGCCTCTCCTTCCTTATTAGCTTGCAGTATTTAATATTTTCTGGGTAAAATATTGACATTCAGCAGCTGAAAACCCAGTAAGGCAATTGATTGCTGTTTTTAGAGTTCCTATAGAAAAAAAAGCCAACTTAACTTAAATACCATCTGTTGACTTTAGAGTTAAATAAACTCTGTGTTTATGTTAAAATTACATAGCTAGAGTACTTCATGTCAAAATTGCAATTCTAAATATTTTTAGTTTCTTTAAGCCTATATTAAGCTCATTGTAGACTGAAATACGAAATGGCCCTGTAGGAAAGTGTCATTTGCTGATTGCCATATGGCTGCCTTGCTCCTGCACTTCACAAAGGCTGGCTGTTTGACTCATTTTGCTTCTGAAAACATAATTTTATAACCTAGAAGTATTAACTTGGCAAGGAGAAAGCTATTTTGGTCCTGGCTGTAGCATAAAGGTCCCTCACTTGTGCCGCATTTCTCCTGCCCCTTTACGGATGATAAAAGGAGTCAGCGAGCTTTAAGTAATGGGGGATACTGGGTTTGGGTTTTCTGGTGTATAAGGTAAGGGGTGAGTTTATGCCCGCGGGGTATGTGCGCAAGTTCATGGATTTTAAGAGAAAGTATGGTCTAAAGACTGCATCATGTAGAAGAAAAACACTGTGCGATTGCCCTGGATTACAATGTCATTCAAAGTTGTCTTCTCTTCCCCCTGTATGTGGCAGTCAGGTGTTTGGGACCTGTTCCTATTCGTCTGACGCTTGACCGTTTTGTGCCGGGGTCTCTGTGGAAATGCAGGATTAGATTTTTCCAGTATTTAGCCCCAGCTGAGTGATGTTTGTACAGAAATGCACCGCCGCGCATGAACTGCTTGCTTGATTTGGTGAAAGGATTTGGGTACTTTACGGTTTGACTGGAGATTATTTAATATGCATCACTCTGACATAAAGGCTAATCCTGTATGTAGCATGTGCCAAATCAGGTCTTCAGTGACCTGGGGCTGATGCGTGGCTTTAAAATAATTTGGTCTTACGTATGCCACTCATATCAAAACTTGTTTTTCTGCCAGTCATATGGGTACTTGTGTCATCTTTTCCATTTGTTGGCACATGGAATACCCTAAAACCCGTGCGTTTAGCATGATGTGTTTTGGGGGGCTATGTCCTGAAACACATGCATACAATTGTGTGCTCTGCCTGTGATTAGATTTCTTTATCAGTGCATGTAATTTCTAACGAAATTGGTGATTCAAGATGTATTCATCATCACTTGCCTTTTTTGGCTTCTGTTTGTCTGCTGGTGGAATTTATTGTCTGCTGTGCAGCGCTCAATGCTGAGGTCAGGTTATTTTAAGTTAATGCCATTTAAGGGATTTAAAATCTGGGACACTTGTCTTTCTTTGGTATCAAGAATCAGTGCTGGTTGAGAAGCTGACATCTAGTGGCCAGAAAAAATGATTTTCTTCTTGAGTGTCAGTTTTGGTGTGTGCTTTCAAAATGCATCCAAAGTCTTAATCATATTTTCACAGAATATACTATTTTCTTTATTCATGATAACTGTGGCACCCAATCCCGAGCAGGCAGAGAAGTGCTGTCTTCTGTGATTGCCGTTGATAGCTGAGAGGCCCCTAGTGTCTTGAAGAAATCCTTTCTCGACAGAATACTTTGAAATCAAGAAAAAAAAAGTTGTATTTCGGTAATAAAGAGAAAATTATGCTGCATTGTATTTCTGAATGTATTTTTGAATTGAATGAGCAGCTGTATTCCGGGTTGTCCTGGAGCAAGAGCCAGCTATCATACCTAGCACAGCTTCTAAAAATAGCACATTTTGTGTAAGCTGAAGATGCTGAAATTTTATAACAGTATACAGATGGCTCTCCCTTTGCAGTAGCTGAGCTTTGTCCTGTGTTACGACTACTTTACCTTACTACAGTTAGGAACTGTGGGCACTCGCTTCTCCTCCAGGAGAAAACTGGGCTTACTATAGCTGTTGAGATCTGAGAACTAAGCCATAAACATTGATGCTTAGCCTCTAAAAAAGTGTAGTTTTAAATTACTCTCCACCGCCAGATATTTGTTAAATTAAATACAGATTTTTTTTTTAGTGAATAAAGCATCTTTCATGTAAAGTAAGTGACAATTTCTTTACCAAATGAAATGGTTTAAAAACAGCCTGGGCAAAATAGCTCACTTTTTTTAAAACAAAACAAAGTGCAAGAGACTAATTATAAATTAAGTTATTAAATAGAACAATATATCCCTACGATCATTCAATTTTGCGAGAGCTTTCCCTTTTATTACCATGTTAGTGTGATACAGAAATGCCCAGCTGTATTTTTGCAGCTGGTTGATAATGTAGCGCAGAATATCCTTCAGGCTCACAAAGTACCGACTCCGTGCTGCTGGGAGGTGGGGAACCCGCGTGTCCGGAGCTCCCCTGGGCATTTCTAAATGTCTTCCAAATAATCCTGCTGCGTGGGGAAGATGATTAGAGTCGTCATGAAAGGACAGGCTGTGGAAAAGTTGGGGCCTATATCGGCAAAGTGAAATAAAGATCCAAAGTTGAGGTCCTTTTCTCTCACTTTGTACAGAAGTCAGTAGAAAGTGATGCAGATTTCCTGGCTCGAGTTCTTACCCGTCCCTTTGCGCCTTCCCTCCATAGGTGTGGCGTTGTCTTCTCATGGCTTGTCTTCTCTCTTGTCTTGAGTTTTTCATCTCATGTTTTATTCCAAAATTTTGTCAAATTCTACCCTGATTACGGATTGCTGAACTGGTGTGTGTCTGTCTTCCTAAACAACCCAAAAAGGGACTTGGATATTTGCTGTCGGAAGTTGGAAAAAGGAAATCGTGCTGTTTGAGATGCTCGCTGTTTTTCCAGTTCTTTGAAATAACTCTTAAAGAACGTTGAGTGTTTGGCCACACTTTTTATAAGACAGTCAGCGATTGAATTGTTCTCCTTTAATTTCAGCATGCGGCAGATTTGGAAAAGAAACAGAATGAAACTGAAAACAGAAAGCTGCTGGGAACAGTCATCCAGTATGGCAACGTTATCCAGGTAGGCTGTGAACACCTTTGCAAGCTGTATAGGATTTTGCTCAAACTCCCCTGCTCAGTGTGACTTCAGATTTCTGGAATTCATGGAGAAGAGTCTGTAGCTCTGCAGGGTGTGACAGTGTCCTGAAGTGGGATCCAGTGAAGCCAGAACTGGGTGTATAGCTACGATGGAGTCACTTCTTTTGTTATGGGTTAATTGTGCCTTTTTGTTTTTGACGTCACCATATGATTGCTTTCTTCAGAAATACTTCTTGGAGCTTTCATTGGAGTTGGCCATGGGGAAGATGGCACAGGCACTGTACAATGCCAAATACGGTCTTTCACGATGAAATGTTGACACATCAAATAGTAAACTGACACAGAGAAGGAAAATCACGCCATATAAGTAATTGCAGTCCATTGAAGCAAAGGATATGCTAGGTCCCAGGGAATGGTGGGGGGGGGAGAAGGCATCAAACCCAATAAAATGGAAAATACAACAGTTGCATAATTAAAAAAGACAGATCTTTAATAAATGGGGAGCATAATATGCAGCGGGTTCACCCTGGAACCGAAGCAGACCTACTTCCACTAGGTAGAGTGCCTCAGTGCTTCACAAGCAGGGATACCCCCTCAGGGGTTTTTGAGCCGTAGATTAAGAAATTTCTCTATGAATGGTTTTTATTTTATTCTGCTGACATACGAGCGGTCGGCGGAGGGGGTGGGTAGGGGCAGAGGCAGACGGGGCTTTCTCGTTGCAAGGAGAAATTGGTTGGCTGCCCTTCAAAGCGATTACAGGATGCGGAGCAACCTGATGGAGAAAGGGCAGGGAAGTCCCTGCCTTGTTGAATTAATTGCACTGTTGGCCTATGTGTTTAAGGGGGGAAAAAAAAAAAGTACTTTTAGTGATGAAAGAAAATATATCCATTTTTGGTTGGACTACAAACATCAACACTATGAAGAGCAGTGATAAGTTCTTGTCCATATTTTCCCGTAACTCCCAAATGTTCTGTGAATAACCGCCATTTATGGTCAAAAGGCATGAAAAAGCGTTTTCTATACAAAAGTGCCCGTCTGCTAAATTTACTGGAAGTTTAACAGCGGTTGGTTGGCAGGGCGGGAGCTGGAATGTGACCTGTTGCAGCTTACGTCTTCACGCTGCTGGTGTGCAGCCTGCGAGGGGGCACGCAGCGGAGCGCTGAGGGGTGGGAGATTTTGAAGAGTCTTCAGAGAAGAAGTCATGTTTTCTGTTAGACAGAGCAAAGCAAGATAAGAGCAGCGTCACGTCTTGCCACCCCCTTCTTGCCAGGAGAACCCGCTTAGTCCCCGGCATTTTTACAATTTTTGATCCTGGGTTTTTGAACAGGCGGTTGTGAAGTGAGAAGAGCATTTCTAAGTGTTTATCATTTGCTGGAGAAGGGACTGTTGGATTAGCTGAAGATGTTTTGTGCTGTAGGACTGTATATGTACTGAAAGAAGTGTAAGCAAAATAGTGCCTGAATGCATCGATATTTTTATTATGTAATTTGCTAAATACTGTGGTTATCTTACGCGCATTCACTATTTATTGAGGGGAGAAAAAAATGAGCATTCTTAGAACTGAACTCTAATTCTTATTCTAGCTGCTTCACTTAAAAAGTAACAAATACTTAACAGTAAATAAGAGGCTTCCAGCTCTACTAGAGAAGAATGCTATGAGGGTGACCTTGGATGAAGCTGGAAATGAAGGCTCCTGGTTCTACATACAGCCCTTCTACAAACTGCGTTCCATTGGAGACAGTGTGAGTGCTGAGAGAAATATCTGCACGTATTACTTTGTGCGCAGCTTGGCAAAGCTTGGTTCAGGAAGCCTGTCTTGCAATTAATGAAATGCACAGATCTTTTGGTGCGTGATGTTGCAGGAACAACCTTTTTCCTATGCTGTCATGAGGGGGAGGAAAATTGCTATGGTAACTTGTATTTTGGAAACGTGGAATGATTTAACGTTGGAGGGAATAAGGGACCTAATTACCTTAGCCTTTCACAATTCCCGTCCAATTCAAAATGGTAGGAAATGCTGAGTTCCTTCAGTAGATTTGAAACAAGTAATTGGCATCTTGGTTTTCAACGCCAGTTTGAAATCAAAATTTATCATCATTTTGTATATGAGGAATGAGGTGGTAATGAGGTTAAATGGTCCTGTTCATGGGAAATCTGGAAAATAATTGGTTCTGAAATAAATTCATTACTGTTTTAATATCTTTTTTACAAATCTGAGTCGCCTCGGTATACTATCTGCCTAAGCCCATGAGGTAATAAGCTTTGGTGTGCTCTATGGTATAGTCTGGGTATATATTTGGTACCTAAACACAGCGGCCTTTATCAAACAGGAATAACGTATCCTGTAGAGTAGCCCCATACATTTTCATGTGACTGTTCCTTTTCTACAGACACACGCAGATGGTAAAGCCAAAGCACAGGGTAGCGCGGTCTTAGTGGCCATTAAGCTCTTTTAAATCGCACCAATTCTCAGGCACCTTATCACTAAGAACACTTCATTTCAACACAGAAAAGGCTTTTTGGTTTGTAGTTTCAGGAAGACTTTGCCCTGGAAGAAGGGAAGAACAGGACCTTTACTGTTCATAATAAAGTGCATTTGTCTTGAGTCATATGCCAGCCTGGTCAAGAATCTGATTTTACAAATGAAAGTGCGTCTTGGAGGAGGAGGAGGATTTTTGGCTGACCTTTTGCTATAGGAATTATTTGTTAAATGTTAACCAATGAAACAACTTCATGGAAAGCAGCAGATAGGTTAGTTACCAGAATTGCAGTCTGTGTTTCTTCTGCAAGCCTCTGAGCCCAATAGTATAGGGTTTTTTCTGCCTGAATGACTGAGTACGATGAGCTAAATTCTGAAGCAAACAGAATCCTGGGTTTTGTACTCACACTGACATCTCTCCAAACTGCAAGAAGGTGATTTCCTCCCATCGCTCCCATTTAAAAAAGAAAGAAAAAGAGCTTTCTCAGGTTGCAAGTTTCTGTCTGATGCTGCATTTCTCTACAGGTTGTCATTGGAGACAAAGTAGTCCTGAATCCCGTCAACGCTGGCCAGCCTCTCCACGCCAGTAGCCACCAGCTTGTCGATAATCCGGGATGCAATGAGGTAAGGGCAGAGTGACACAGCTGGAGCACGTGTACCAAACCTCTGCATGTTTCAGCTGAGCTGCCAGGACTTGTGTTTTATGAAAATTAGGTTATCAGTAAGTTGGTTGGTACCTGTGGCATTGTGGTTGTCTCGTTAATCAGCAACTTAATATAGCTGTCAGACTTTTCTCGTATCTGTTGGGCACTGGACAGAGGTTTGAGTTTCATTTCTTTTGCTTGACTGGCTTAAAATAAAATTTTTCTTAAAAATCAAAAGTTGTGGCACGGCGATGTGTAGCAAGTGACTTCCTAGCAAGTCGGCTCTGTCGAGTCTTGTTCTGGAGTAAACGCAGAAAGGGCTTTCCTTCTGTAGAGTAATACAACGGGGACTGCAGTGTTCTTTTGAAAATAGTCTAAAAGGTAAGGCAGTACTTTGTGGCAGTGTCCTGTGCAGGCACAGGACAGTGGGACTAACGGTTTTGGTTCTCCTTTTAGGTGAACTCTGTGAATTGCAATACGAGCTGGAAAATAGTCCTCTTCATGAAATGGAGTGACAACAAAGATGATATTCTCAAAGGGGTAAGGCTCGAAGCTCTACTTGCTTGGGAGTTGTTCACTGATGGGTAACGCCTATATTGACCATGCTGTCCGGGCTTTGACAGGGGGATGTGGTGAGACTGTTTCATGCAGAACAGGAGAAGTTTCTGACTTGCGATGAGCACAGGAAGAAGCAGCACGTCTTCCTGAGAACGACAGGGAGACAGTCGGCCACGTCTGCAACCAGTTCAAAAGCCCTGTGGGAAGTAGAGGTAGGAATGGTAACCCAGGCTGGGGGTGGCTTTGTAGGAACAATTACTGTTTTTCTGTATAAAAACAGTGTACCTGGATTTCTTTTTTTTAGGTAAAAGTCTTCCTGGTGTTAGAAGTTTAATCTTGGAATTGCTTTACTTACTGTGCTTTCTGTCCAAAATCAAAGAGGAGTTCTGATCTCTGATGCTGCAGCGGGTAGCTCTCAAATTCAGGTTCTTGCCAATTCAGAAAAAGGGGACAGAGACGCATCTATGAAGTCACTTTCTTACCAGTCACTAAAGTTTAGCACCAGCTAATAATTGCAACTGTCCTGCTGAGCGTACCCAGCACTCTATTTTTGGTGTGGAGTAATGTGATTACGCACATCCTCATTTGATAGGAGATTGCAGCCCTTCGCTAGTCTGTGTCTTGTTTGTCTGGACCTTTTTTTTTTCTTTACTTGGCTTTTAAATAGTGTGACTAACGCCTTGGCCATCACTGGCTTCTTAAAATATCCTCGCTCTGTTGGTGTGATTAGAGTTGTTGTATGATTTTAAATGTTTGCCACGTGACCTGCCTGTGGGAATGATAAAACTAATTGTAATGGTGGATAGGTGCTTTTCCATATTCTCTTTCTAAGCCTTTGAACCTGGCGTTCCCATTACGTGTTACGACGCAGCAGTAGCTTCTGTGGTAACTGTCCATGTGTATGCAGTTGCCGTGGGTAAATGCGAGGCAGAGGTAAGCTAGTCCTTCCCCGAACGGCACAGCTCAGCTACGCTGAGTGTTCCCTGAGCAAGGGGGTGTACCCACGGAGGAGCGGATAGGGAGTAAGGGATCATCTGATGCTGGAGGCTCTGCTTGCCTCAGGAGAATTTAGAGAGGAAATACAGGAGTCTTAAATTCCTTTGTACAATGCATTTGAAACATTGCCAAGTGTCTTCCCTCATCCACTTTCACAAGGTCAAAAATTAGTTATACCAAAAAGGTGAAGGATTTGTTGCATTTCTTCAGGAAGTTTGTTTTAAGACCTAGCAACGTATGCACGTGTAGAGCACCTGCTTTAATTCCCTCTCTGCCAACTTGCACCATAATCCTCCTGCCATCACTCCAGTGGCGTTCCAGCCATTGTCAGTGGCTCTGCAAACAGGTACTGTGACTTGTTTATAAATTGTTGTGGTGAGCTAATTGTAGTCTGCTCAAAGTATTTACTGTACTGTGTGTTGTTCGCATATGAAAGGTTGTTTCATCTTTTCTGGAGCTCCTCGTTCCGCTTCCTCTTACCTGTATGTGAGATACGGTAAACGCCGTGTTTGAAAGGGGGATCGCTGACACAGGGTGTAAATGTGGTTTCCCTTTCCTTGTAGGTGGTGCAGCATGATCCCTGTCGTGGTGGTGCCGGCTACTGGAATAGCCTTTTCAGGTTCAAACACCTTGCTACTGGACACTACCTGGCGGCAGAGGTAGGTGTTGGGGCTGGCTTAGGAGCTCTGCCTGCCTTCCCACAGTATTTTCTTCCCTTTACGCCTTCTGAAAATCTCCCATTTCCTTACCTAAAAATAGGCACAGGGGAGGGGAGGAGAGTGGTGTTTGGGTCCTTACTATTAATACGAAAGTAGATGGCCAAACATAGGAAACAAGATGAAAGAGACTTGAAAGAATACCACGGTACAGGTGTAGTCTTGAGCTTATTTCACTTTTTATATGAATTCTAGAGGCAATAACTCTTCTCCTGCAAAGAACAGACACTAAATAATATCCTGTCATGTGGGCAGTAGCATCAAGATGAATTTATTAATAGATGAATAAATTGTAAATGACTGAGAGCCTTTGGGGGAAAATGAATTCAGCTATTGTTAGTTTCTCTTGAATCACTGATTTCCGAGTGGAATTGTAGAACTGAGTGTAAAATGAAAATGCAGTTACACTTCAAACCAGTCTCGTAAGAACTGCAGATAACGCGTAGATGTCCAAACACAAAATAAATGTCTTTTTCTCTCTCCATAGTGGACATCTTTCTCTTGAAATAAGATTTCGAGACATTTTATTTAAAAAATGAAAGTAAAAAAAAAGTCTGAGTTACAATTTTGTGAGTTTTGCTGCTTAACACTTGTAAATGTTTATTAAAACTACTTCTGTTTACTTTAAAGCATGGATATATCAACATGCCAATAGACAAACTTTCGGGAAGTGAAAGCTATCCTGGATGTAAGAGTGCTTAACAGGGCAGAAGAGCTGTCTCAGCCCGTGCTGTTGACCTGAGAGCTTCAGTGGGAAAAGTCTAGATTAAATATCCCATTTTATATTCTTTTAATAAGCAGATTGGAAAAACAGCAGCATTTTTGTCACATGCACGCTTGCAAATCCTTTTCAGTAGTGATCCAGTATAGAGCTTTTCCAGTAAATCTTGGGTTTGCTGGTCAGCCAAAACAAAAACATGGTCTTACATCATGCAAAAACGTACCAGAGGAGATTGCTCACCTGATCCGTGGTTAGAATAGCGTTCGTTCTAAAAGATTTCTGCCAAGCCAGTAGTTTCTAGTTGGAAATTCCACTTGGGATTTTTAAAAAAAAAAAAAACCCTGAAACTTGGTCACTCTCTACCCTTCTTGCTCCTTTAGTGATTATCCTGAACGAGATAAGTCTGTCTGCATGTTTGCAGATTACTTAACTGCTTAATTCAGGGACAGGCAGGTGCCCGGTTAGGGGTGAATGGGTTTGCACGGTGTATTTGGTCTGCATGCCTGGTAGTGCTGTAGCACTCGAGCGCGAATTTTAGACAATAAGTTTAGACCGCGCTGAGGTTGTTTCCCACTTCCAGCTCTGTTAGAGTTTTGACGTGCCTGTGATTCTGTTTCATCAGGTAAACCCTGACTATGAGGAAGATGAGCTGGAGTGTCAATCCTCAGTAAGTATAGGCAAGAGTATGATCTTGCCCCTAATTGAGGAGGGCTTGACACAGGCCCAGGAATTTACCTGGCCAGTGCGTAGATGGCCCAGGCTTTGTTGCTAGTAAAGAAACTAAAGAACTGAGAATGATCTGAAGGCTGCTAGGGCCTGTCCAGAGGAATGGAGATTGAAAACTGGATTAGGCTTTAGTGAAGAGCGCTGCACTTGGAACCGAATTTATATGTTACCTGGACCCCCTCGCCTCCCCCCTTTGTAGCATCTCTTCTTCTGTCTTCCTGTTTCTTACACCTTTGCCTCCTTGAAGCACTCTCTTGAATAGGTCTGAAGAGCGAGTTGCTCAGGGTGACGCTGGGTGGCAAGTGCTGTTCACGTAGTGCTGTGCCAGTCAGTCATCCGACCTCCTGGTCTGAGAAACGAATTCCCTCTCTCGTTTTAGCTTGTCACAGGAAAGCCAGGATAAAGGGTGTAGAGAGCAAGAATGGCAGGGTGAGGATGATTTCAGTGCCATTCTTCTGATTTTCCTGTGAAAGCAGATCTGTGTTGTTTTCGGTGAATGTTGTTGTGTCAAAGATTGAGTGTGCCGATGCTTTGTATTAACAGAAGCTTCTCTTCGGTGTCAAAGGGAAACAGCATTGCTTCTGTGGTTGAAAACAGATAAAACTGGAACAGCACTTTCCACTGTGGATTACGTGGGGTTTCTTTAGTTGGATTTGATTGTAGGCTTACGCAGCTTTCTTGGTCATTTATCCTGTATTATGGAAGATTTGCTCCATCTGGGTATGAAAAAGAACTGCTCCTCCGATTTTTAAAGGGAGATGAATGCACTGTGATGCTTTGAAATCCTGCGAGGTGGAGTTTTCCTCCTAAAAGGATTTGTCATTAGAGCCTGGCCATTAAAAGGCTAACCCTTGCCCCCAGATATTGAGCTGTTATCCTGATTAGTTCTTGCCGGTATTTGGCAGCAAACACTGATCTTCTGACAGCTTGATTTCAGTAAACGTACTGGAAAAATGAAAAAAAAAAAAGAAAAAAGAACATCCCCTCCCCCCAAGCTATTGGGGGAGGGGGGCATCTAACATTGAACTATTTTGTTGGCTTAACTTTTTGAAAGTTAATCAGTGTCAAGGTCTCTATGTAGTCATCCCTCCTGATGGTGTTTTGCGAATTCCTCTTGTTAAGTGCAGTGATAATCACGCACTAGCTTCAGAGTTGTGGATTTTTTTTCCCTGCTGTCTTTTTACCACTAGGTGGCAAAAATAGACCATAAAGAATAGGATCAGGAGCACATAATTCCTTTCTGTCACAAAATCACTGCATCATTTAACATTCACTAGTGACAGGATGGTGGAGGCTGCTTTATCCAACTTTATCTGAACTCCAACTTTATCTAACTCCAACTTTATCCAAATGTGAGCTGTCTGCAAGACGGCGGGTTTCTTTGCACAGCTCTGTGTTTTAATGTCCTCTCCTTATACCTCAGTGACCTGCAGGAGAATGGGGTTCAAAGGGCACGGCTGAGATGCCAGCCCTTGCAACATTGAAGGGGACAGCTTTTTTCAACTTTGGGGTTGAAGTTTTAGTTCTCCCTAAATTGTCCCTTATCCTACTGCCTGATTTACTGCTCATTTTCAGCTTTGTCACAGTTTCAGTAACTGACCGCTTGTCTCCTGAAGCACAAATTGTGAATGCAGACCAGCTGCCTTACTGTGGAGATGGAGACAGCTGAAATTTGGAGAATTCATTCCAAGTGAGCGAATTTCTCCTGGTATAAAGCCTCCAGATGGACTCTATTCGGTGTATAGTTGCCTCTTCTCTTGAAGGCACACTCCCAACGTGTGTTTCTGTTCCATACAGCTAACTGTCTGTTCCCATGTGCGAAATCAGACTTTAAATGTCACTACTTTGCAGCCAAGTTCATTGACTACAAATGTGCTAACTACAGAGTATCCTGAGGCACAAGCAACATTAGATAACTTTTCCGTATCTTTGAGATTGCAAGGCCTTACACCAGGACTTTGAACGACAGGTACTCGGGTGCTGACTGCTTTGGGTGCCTACCTTCCACTGGCGCCAGGGTCAAAGAGAAGCTGATAAATCGGTTCCTTGATAACTTTGAAAATTACATCTAGGATTTAGGTGTTCATAGGTGGACAGCTTGCTCCTGTGTTGTGTCAGAGTTAGCAACTTTTTTAGTGACTCGTGATAACTGGTAGTTCCCTAGGAAAGGTTTTAGGGAAAGTCGTCATTCCCTTTTCCCGGTTTATCTTCATTTTTTCTTACCCTTTTGTGCTTTCATCTGAAAATTCAGGGTTTTATTCAGTTGATGTTAGTATCTTTACTTGTTAAAGGAGGCTGGTAATTTGCTAGCACCTTGGAAATGGAGGTATTTCTGATGCCCTGTCCTTTGTAGTGTATCATTGTGTTTGAGTGCACCGTAAGCTGTGGTGTGAACAGCAAGACAGCTAACTTCTTGATTAGCTGTTGTGTCGTTTGTCTGTGGTTGATAGATGAGAGTCCGGCTTTTGCTGCTGAAGTTGATTATTTCCCAGCAAGATTGTTGGTGCATAGCGTTGCTGATTTTTATATTTGCAGCTCACATAATTACTTTGTTAGAGTGATAATTGCAATATGTCAAATACATTTCCAAAGCCCGTAGTGTCAGGGGTGGGGATCTGAGCAGATGTGGGTCATCTGAAACCAGTCAGAGTTCCCAGTGCGCTGTGGGGTGAATGGCTGGGGGATTTTGAGCCACTTCTGGCACTGTCTCCAAGCCATAACCTCTGTGGTTTAGGATTTATTGTGTTTGTGATCCAGAAATGCTCAAAGTTATTAACAGCAGGGAAAGCGAAGAAGTGGTTGGCAAGAGCAGCTACGTGTCAGTTTTACTGGTGTCCTAAAGCCCAGCTGTCGTACCTGGTACTTGGAGTGGTTCAGAGTTATGTCTGGAAGTTACAGGAGACATCTGTTTAACGCTAGGCAGGTGGGTCTGGAGGGCTTGGCCTGACTGTGTGTGATGGGACTTCTTCCGCAGCTGGACCCTGAGCAGGATGCCTCCAGAAGAGGCTTGCGCAGTGCTCAGGAGAAGATGGCGTACTCTCTGGTCTCGGTGCCTGAAGGAAATGATATCTCCTCCATATTTGAGTTGGACCCTACCACCTTGCGAGGAGGAGACAGCCTTGTCCCCAGGTACGGTTAAGTGTTAGAACTGGCTATCTGCTTTGGAGTTTGACGATTGGTGGGCTTTTTTGTTTTGTGTTTTAGAAGGTAAAGCTGTCTCCCACTCCACTCCCCTCCCCCCCCCCGCTTTGGAATTAAGGTTCTTCCTCAAATTAACACAGAAATACTTGGCAAATGCCTGGAGCTTCACTTTACGATTGAGTTACCAGTAGTAGAACCCCATTCTACAGATGGGAAAATTGAGATGCAGTGACTTCCTTGCCAGTGAACAAACTGGAGCTAAAAGCCTTGGATGTCCTGTCATGCCGTCCCCATGACCTGTCTGTATTGCATTAGGTAGAACATAGGACGCAACGTCACGTATTTAGCACTTCATCTTCTGTTGTTTACAGGATCTTAACTATTCATACGGCATCTCTTGCTACTTAAAAGCTGCTGTACCCTTCAGAGACGCGCGGTCTGAGTGCAGGCTCTTTGCTGTCAGTTCCCACTGAGAAAGCATGGCGTATTTGTTCAACCTACTTTATCTATAAACAACTCTCTAAATCATCAGACACTCTAAGTTAGCAGAAGTTAATGTGACCACCAAATGCAGCCGTCCTGGCTGTCTCTTCTCTCCTTCGGGCTGCCGTGGTTGTGTGGAGAGAGGAGGCAGTACTGCAGCTGAGACTGTTTCTTATCCTGGCCTAAGATGCTCGTCTGATAGTGGCTTGATGTCTCTATCAAAGAGCTGGTACACGCAAAGCAGTGTCACTGCCAGAAATACCTGAGGAAACCAAGCCTGGGAACTGCGGTCCCCATAGGGAAGAAAGACTTTCTTGACTTTTGCTGGAGAAAATTGTTGGGCGCTGGGCATGTGTTCCGGTATCTTAATGGACCTTTGATGCTTGTACAACATTCACCCTTTGTATAGCTAGTCTCAAAATTTTCAGCTTAGAAAATGCAGAATAGATAGCAGGGAGTTACGGGCTGAAAACACAAAGGTCAGGGAGGAAGCTGTCAGCTCAGGTACACTATAGCTTGTGGAAATGTGAGGATTTGAAGAGGCTTAATTTGTTACTGTGCAGCAGCTGAGTTACAGCAACAAAATATAGACATAGTTCTGTTTTACAGCAGAATCTATTTCATTATATAAGAAGACTTCGTAAGGTGAATTTATAGAATGAAATAAGGAATGAGAAGTCTTATTCCTGTTATGGCATGCAGCATGGATAAAGATGACACNTTATGGAATGCAGCATGGATAAAGATGACTCCTTTTTTTTTTTTTTTCCACTTATTCCTGCCAACATCTTGCAATTCGAACAATGTGAAGATTTCCTGTCTGGGAAAGTGACTCATGCTTTGAAACTTTTGACTTTCTTTCAGGAACTCTTATGTCAGACTTAGACACCTTTGCACTAACACCTGGGTCCACAGCACCAATATCCCTATTGATAAAGAAGAAGAGAAACCTGTGATGCTTAAAGTAAGTTCTTTTACTTTATATAAGCACGTCCTTTGATTCCTGTACTTTCACGAAACTGTTGTTGGTAAAAGTTCCAGTTCCTTGAGACTGCTGGGTTCATCAAACAGCAGGCAGCTTAACAGCAATGAATAGTGCCTGTGCAAATTCTTTTATCTAAAAGATTAGGTTTTCATAGTAGTTTACTAGTTACGCTGTTCAATTTCTACTGTATGACAGTCATCAAGAGAGGAACTTTTTCCACTGTTTATGGCAACATTTTGCAATCTGTCCTGGTGTTTCCCTGGGTTTAGGAACACCTTTGAGCTTGCACAGAGTCGTACTGTTCTCAAAGTTTGACTTCATCAGTAGCCTCATACTGTCTGAGTGGAACGTGGCTTTTCTTCTGGTTTATTATCACTGAGTATGTGAATCACTACTTTGTTTTCTGCTGTTCAGTTTGATGATAAAACTTCTGTGGGTTTCAGATTGGTACTTCTCCAGTGAAAGAGGACAAAGAAGCTTTTGCTATAGTACCGGTTTCCCCTGCAGAGGTTCGGGACTTGGATTTTGCAAATGATGCAAGTAAGGTTTTGGGTTCCATTGCTGGCAAGTTGGAAAAGGGAACAATAACCCAGAATGAAAGAAGGTAAGGAAGTGAGAATTTGGTGCAGATAATGTTGTTTCCTTTACTCGGTAACTGTTTCTCTGAAAACTTTATCTATGTACGCTATCTTCAGGAGAGGGATTTTGTTTCCTACCTGATTAGATTTAATAAAAAACAACAACAATTAAAAAAACCCACAAACAAACCCCAACAAACAAACCAAAACAACTTGATGGTTTTACTGTTGACATGTCCGTAGTGGAGGTTCTCGAGCCTGTTCTGTCAAGCTCCCTGCTCCTCTGTGAAATGAGAGCATGAGAACTGTTGTGAAGTTGGCGGAATAATCCACAGCATACCTTTCTTGATGGGCTTTGCAAATTGAGCGTGGGAATTTATAATCCGTCTTGTGAAGACTGAACATATGACTTCTTGCAAATCCTCTGACAATATCCGTGAAAAGTACGTGGCCACACAAAAAGAGCGGAGAGTCGGCTGCGTAAAACCGGGGCCCGTGTGCTTCTACAGCCAGTGTCTTTTATTTGGGCTTGGGAGAGATTATCACCTGATTTATTTTTTCTGGCAATTTGAAGAACTGCCAAATAGAACTTGGCGAGCGTATAGTTGCCCTAAAGTGATATTGTTGTCTTCTGCTGCTATGGTTTAGCTATTAGACAGTAAGGTTATAGCAATAGGGAGAGTTAGTTCCTATTTTAGGTTCTGTACAAACTTACATCCTTTATCCAGCTTCTGAGTCAGTCTCTAATTGATTTTCTTTCTTCACTGAGCATTCGAAATGTGTGTAAACTTACACTGACATTGTTCTTTTAACAGATAGAATTTGCAGTCTTGTATTAACAACTTTTGGCTTTCCTGTAGATCTGTTACCAAATTGTTGGAGGATTTGGTCTACTTTGTTACTGGTGGAACTAATTCTGGACAAGACGTCCTTGAAGTGGTATTTTCTAAACCTAATAGAGAACGGCAAAAACTGATGAGAGAACAGAATATTCTAAAGCAGGTAGGCTGCGTTTTTCTCTGAACTCTGCCTACAAGAAGGGTTGTCAGAAAAGAGAACCTAATAATAGAGAACCTGGCCAAAGCATCGGGACCAAAGGATCCTTTGAGTTTCTAGCTTTCGGCAGGCTGTCGGCGCTGGACTGTAGGCGTACCATTGCTAGAAGAAAAAATTAGGGAATATGGTGTTGAATAAAGGTGATCAACAGTGTCTTCTGTCCAGGCTACTCTGTGGCCAAGAAACTTGGTAACCACTGTGCGTTTCTGATGTACGTTTTAGAAATTTAAAGACACTGTCAGAGTGCTTTTACACTAATTTTAATCAGATGCGGGCAGTGTCTCATGGGACTTCATCTTTGTTTTTTTTAAAAAACTATAGATTTTCAAGTTGTTGCAAGCACCATTTACGGACAGTGGTGACGGGCCGATGCTGCGGTTGGAGGAGCTTGGAGACCAGCGTCATGCTCCTTTCAGACACATCTGCCGGCTCTGCTACAGGGTGCTGAGACACTCTCAGCAGGATTACAGGAAGAATCAGGTTTGAAATACGTCTGTAGTTTTCAATGGCACTAACATCGTTCCTGTGCTCCAAAACAGTAATAGCTGCATCGCATTAATTAAACCCTGCTATGCTGTGCTGTGATTGTACAGTCAGCAAGAGATTTTTGGGTTGCTCAGTTTTACTCTTATCTGGCATTTTTCATCTCTGTCAGAGACTATGTGCAGTGGTACTAATTAGTACCAGCTCTAAGGGGAATTTGAGGAAACAACGGAATTGCTAACAGTCACATCCAGGTGAATTATAACGCTTTCTTCGCTCTTGCGTACCACAAGCTCCATTGAAAGTTGGCTTGTGAATTAAGGCTGTTCACTTTTTGTTGCCACTTATTAAAAAGAAACTCGTATCAGATAAGGATAAATGCCTTGGTGGTGTCTCGCCCGGGAGGGAGGGGAGGTGTTAAGGTTATCTGTCGTCACCTGCTTTCTCTCAAAAGAAGAACAATTTGAATCTAATCCAGTCCGCTTCTTGGGACGTCGATCTTGACAAAATCTTACTGTTTTTTGTCTTGTTGATTATTTTCTTAAATTCTGAGAATTAATTGCAACACCTTCCTTCTTCCCTCTGTGTTTTGAAGGAATACATTGCAAAGCAGTTTGGCTTCATGCAGAAGCAAATTGGGTATGACGTCTTGGCCGAGGACACTATTACAGCACTGCTTCATAACAATCGCAAACTCTTGGAGAAGCACATCACAGCTGCCGAGATTGACACTTTTGTTAGTCTCGTGAGGAAAAATAGGGAGCCCAGGTGAGATCTACGTTGTCGAGTATATGATTACCCTTTTCCTCTTAGCCTTCTGAGAGAAATCTGTACCTGCCAACTGGCTAGTAAGGAAGTACAGCTAGTTCACTTCTATTTTGGCACTCGCCATAACTTCCCCCTCGGGCAGCAGTCTCGCTCTGCAGCGTGAAAGATGGAGTTCTGAATGTTTTCTTTCTGAAATGTAGATTGCTTCAGTCTAGATCTCCACAAGGATTGATACCCTTCTGGCTCGCGTTTTCCAACAGGTTTTTGGATTACCTCTCAGATCTGTGCGTTTCCATGAACAAGTCTATTCCAGTGACACAGGAGCTGATTTGTAAAGCCGTGCTGAATCCAGCAAATGCAGACATTCTCATTGAAACTAAGTAAGTTAATGCCTTTAAAGATGGTTTTCCTAGTGCGAAACAGAAGGAAGGTGATTCAAAGCTGAGAGCACTGCTGGCACATCTAGAGAAAGCAGTTGAGTATGTGTGGGGTCCTCTTCAAATACACAGTAAATGGGTATTGGTGACAGCAGACGTCTGCCACGTGTGTTCTCAGTGCTGCAGTCAGAGAAATCTTTCCGCTATCTCACATTTGATCAAAGTAGACAGACTTTGCAGGGAGGTGCACAGGGTCCCGTGGGCCTGATCCTCCTCTGGGCTTCAGGCTTTCCTGCATCGGCTGTCTGCTGTGAGCGAGCGCCCCGCGGGTGCGTGCCCGCCGAGCTCCGCTTGCAGCAAAGCCGAAGCTGATGCGTCTCTGCTCACCCGTTTCTCTCTCTGCCATTAGGATTTTGGTCTCCAGCTCTCAGCAGCGCCCTGCCATTGCTGAAGCATCACAGCAAGCACCAAATCCCAACTGTCTTTCATAAAGACAGGTTTATTTGATACGGGGAATAGGGCATAGATAATCATTGTCAAAATACTGTAAAAGGGAAGAAGGTCTTTGTCAGGTAGTATTTAAAACACAAATGGATGAGAGTAGTCTTGCACATTCAATTCTCTTCATGAAATCATAAATTCTCTATATATTTCCACCAGCACTTAAAGTTGCTACATCACTTATTTGTTCGTATCCTTGTGTATTTAATTTGTCTTTTTTTCAAATGTATGGTCGTTTTTTGCTGAAGAGCTAAAAGCCCCCAAAGCCTTTTTAGTTTTAGTAGCTGATTCATTTCTAGTTATTTCGCCACATAAGCAGAAAGAAGTTCTGATCTAATTGCCATTTATGGGATACAGAACTAATTGGTTTTTAGCTACTTTTTTTACTAAATCCTTTCCTAGTCTGTCGTTAACCAGTTCTCCTGTAAAGATGTTTTTGAAAGTCAGTCAGACATGTGTTTAACTTGTTTCTTTATCGTCATCAATTGGAAGGAGCTGAAATGTTGGTCTTTTTAAGGCTGAATGGAAAGCTTATAGTCTAAGTTCATTCTAATCTAATGCTTTTAATAATAAAACACAAAGATTTGATGTAGTAAACTGCTACTGCTGAAAGAGGAAGATACTCTGCTTTTACTTTGCGGAGTTGAGGAATAAAATTTGTGTTTTCTGAATGCAGGTGAGATCATAAAATTAGTTACTTCTGTATCACCAGTACATTTTAGCAAGTGTCTTTTTTAGCAAGTGTAGAAATGTTCTCGGAGATCTGCATAGGTCTTGGCAGTTTGCAGTCTAACCTATCTTCCTTCTGGCAGGCTGGTCCTCTCTCGATTTGAGTTTGAAGAAGTGTCAAGTGGAGAAAACGCCTTGGAAGTTGGAGAAGATGAGGAAGAAGTGTGGTTGTTCTGGAGAGACAGTAACAAGGAAATCCGGAGTAAGAGTATCAGAGAGTTGGCTCAGGATGCTAAGGAAGGGCAGAAGGAAGATCGGGACGTACTCAGCTACTACAGGTTAACAGCACGCGCGGTAGTTGGCTGGCAGAGTTCAGCAAGGCTGGGTGGGGAAGCCTGTGGTATATAAGCTGTGGTTGGTTTGGGAGAGAGGCTACTGGCTTCATGGACAAAATAGCCATTAGAGAGTGAGGATGAAGTCTCTTTGAAGTGAGAACTAAAACCACAAACTTATCCGTGGTGAGAAGTCCAGTTATCAGCATGAGCAAACTTAAACTGATTTTAAAAAAGTAATAGTTGAGGCTTAGAGCACATTGAATTTACACAGCACTTAACGCCCGTATTTCTACTTGGTTTCCCGATAAGGGAGTGTTGAGGAAGAGCCAGTATTAACCATTTAGGTTACCTGTATTCAGATGGTAGTTGGGGTGAACAACCGCTTGCGGGAAGAACAGGGTTTCGGCGTGCAGGTGGCTTTGCTTTTGATTTTGTAAAGTCACTGCTGTTCTCCCTGCCTTCTAAATTTCTCTCTAAGCTCAAAGCCTTTAGTGGTCCTGTAGTTCTCAGCAGGACAATACTTGAAGTTATGAAAATGCCACAAGTTTGGTTTGATTAATGTGCGGTGCTCTTTTGTACAACTTAAACTATGCTTTTAGCAGTTTCTAACACGAAGCGATCTTTCCAGATGACTTGACAAGACACCAAGTTCTTGGCATAGCGTAAGATCAGGTTTCATCCCAGACCAAATTCCTGTGTCTGGGTTATAAACTCCTGAGAGCAGTTTGATGGACTCGATTGTGGTGATGCAGAAAGTACAACTAGATTATTATTTTTTTAGTAGCTATCTTATTTTGCACTGTCTCTTCCATTGAAATGGTTCTTGCAGTAGTCTTCCTAATACGTGTTTTTATTTGAACCTATTGGAGGGCTGAGCTCAAAAGGACACCTCTTGTATATATTTTAAAAAATTGTATCTGCTTTCAAAATAGATCTTCTTGCACTTGTTCTTAAATAGAATTGATAGTGTTAATTAGTTTTAGTCTGTATTATAGACTCGTGAACATGCTTAAACCAAGGGTTTAGGATACAGTTTGGTCAAATTCCCATGAGGAGCGCTCAGAGTGAAAGGGAGTCTGCTTTCAATTAAATGGAATTTAATGGAAACCTCACAGTTGACACTGTTCAGCACAAGCCTGTATGAAGACTCATGAATGTCGGACGTGTGCTTTATGGCTAAAGGTTAACTATCAGTCTGTTGGATGTGCATACTTTAAATGCCAGTTGCTTGTTTTTAGTTTATGGACTGAAAAGCTTAGGAATTAAGTTTAGTTTTTCTCTAACAATTCTTTTGCTGAAGGGAGCAGAGCTCAGCAGTTGTTTAATCAGCTACTTAATTTTGAATGATTCTGTAGTCCATCTACGTTGTGGCCCCAGTGAGCAACTGTGGCTTCGGCATCAGTAAGAAGTGTTTGGTCTTCTACGGTATTTAGGCTGAGTTGCCTTAAGCGTTCTTTGGATTCTTCTGCAGCTTTCATAAACAGCATTACTTAACTCTGTGTAACTCTCAGAATAAAAGGAGTTGTCATATTTTCCTATTTTTATACTATGTTACCTCTTACTAGTAAGTAGGATAAGTAGATAACTACTTTATTCTTTCCGTAATAAGTATAGCTATATTACTAGAAAATAAAAGATTCATTGTGTTAATACATATAAGAGCATATCAGTACTGTATCCAGTGGATGTTTCTGGAAATTAAAGTGTAAGCTGTTTGTTTATGTATTTTTTTCCCCTGAAGATACCAGCTAAACCTCTTTGCTAGAATGTGCCTTGATCGACAGTACTTAGCTATAAACGAAATATCTGGCCAGCTGGACGTGGACCTCATTCTCCGCTGCATGTCTGATGAAAACTTGCCATACGATCTGCGAGCGTCTTTCTGCCGGCTAATGCTTCATATGCACGTTGATCGTGACCCCCAAGAACAAGTAACACCAGTGAAGTACGCTCGTCTGTGGTCTGAAATACCTTCTGAAATTGCTATTGATGAGTAAGTACTTGCTGGAAGGGTGTGGGAAAGGAAATTACATCACTCCTGATTTTTAAAACAAAACCAGATCAATCCTAAACTCATGCATTATTTATTACTGTTTCTGTTTAAAAAATAGTAATAAAAAAAATCTGTGACACATTCTCACTAGTTCTGTTATTCAGGCCCTGTAGTTTGTTGCCTGTAATGTTTGCTGGGGAGAACCTTCCTGAGAACAAAATCACCTTCCTGTGCGCGCGTGGTGTGAGCTGTGAGGCAGCAGGGGTTTGTCTCCAAAACACGCGGTGGTGGCAGTGACGGGCTGTCCCTGATTTGGGTGATGTGACAGGTGACCTAGCCCTGGGGAGGGAAAGCCAGGGAGGACTGTCTCATTTTCCCTCCTGCCTTATTTGATTGGAGTGTAGACTCTTCAGGGCAGATTGTCCACGCGGTAGCTCGCACAGTCAAAAGCAAAAACAAGGGGGAAGAGGCTGAAAGAAGTAATGTGCTGGAGACGGAGTCACCTTCCTTAACCTCGAGTGGAGAAAATACTCTGATACAGTGGTGAAAAACCTGTGCAGAACCAGAGCTAGACTGGAGATGTGATTTCTTGGCCGTAGACTTGTACTAACTCTTTATAGTACAAATACCTTAAAATTTATAGTACTTCAGCTGTTCAGAACTCATTTTTTTCAGTTGGGGAAAACGAACATTTAAATTTCCTGTTAAATGTTAGGAATTTGAGTCTTGTCTGTATTAGTACTGGTATTTGGTAGTTTCTTGGTTTTCCCTCCCTCGCCTCCTTGCTAGCCTCATTCTCTTTGCTGAGAGAGATGCAGTAGATCATATTCAACTTTAAATGCCAAAATAGAAAAACAAATGGCTTCAGCTCTGGCAGAGGCTAAACAGTGGTACGTGATCACGCAGGGAAACAAAAGTGGTTAGTGGAAGGTGGTGGGGATTGTCTTTTTCAAACACTCTCTACCTACGCCAAGAAACAAACCTAGAATTTGTATTAAGAAAAATTAATGTCTACTTTGCGTATATATTGTTTTTATTTGGAGGAAAAAATAGCATCCGCAGTCAGCATCTCTTGGCCACATCCGTTCTCCTTAATGTTGTATGTAGCTTGTCATTGTTTCCACTAAAATAGTAAGCGTTTCTTTTTTTATTTATTGGGACAAAATTCTCTTTTTCTTTTTTTGTTTTCCTCAGACATTTTTAAATAGTGCAAAATGAGCATATGGGATAAAACAGCAAAAGCCAGGAAATTATGCTGTGAGCTTCCTGACTCCCTCATTTGGATAAACTATTTAACAGCCTTTAACTTTTCTTAGATTTTGACAAACCAATGAAAAATTGTATCATCTGGGGAAAAGAGCCCTGTGTATTTGCATGCTAAGTTTTGTGTTTTGTTTTGTTTTTTGTTTTGTTTTTTTTTCCTCTTCAGCTATGATAGCAGTGGAACTTCCAAAGATGAAATTAAGGAGAGATTTGCACAAACAATGGAATTTGTAGAGGAATATTTAAGAGATGTGGTGTGTCAGAGGTTCCCTTTCTCTGATAAAGAGAAAAATAAGCTCACTTTTGAGGTAGTTATCCAGTTCTNTCCTTTTTTTTTTTTTTTTTGTGGAATGTTGGTACTTTTTTCAACACCGGGTAGATTGGCAAGTAATTAGCAAGCGCTGAGCCTCAGCAGGCTCCTCCTTTCCACTGCAGACCTTTCTCCTGGTGCAAGCAACCCCTCTGGTTTGTGAGTTTGCAATGATAGTTCTTGAAATACAATTAATGACTGTGAGCTTATGCCTTAGATTTGCAGCAGCCTTGTTTACTTCTTGTGCTCTCAGTGTTATTGCAAAGTCAAGCTTTACTGGAATAAATAGTCTCGAAAACTAAACACTATGTCTGCATGCACAGATAGTCTCTAGACCCTACAGTGTTACTCACGAAGGGAACAATAGTGTCCTGTGACTTACTGACCTATTATAATAGTCTGTGCAAAAAAAAATGTAGCTAATCCATGCAATAGCATCCCCTAAATAACCATTGATTTACGAAAAGATGTGGTATTTCTTTAAAAAAAAAATTTAAGGGAATATGCTTCAGATAATGGGGGTACATTAAATATTTGCACTATATGTGAAATTATTATACATGGATCTTGAAGCAGTGCATGTGGAGGACTTGTGGGGAAACTTTATAACTTGGTAGCAGTAAGCTTTAGATGTGTGATTATTTTTTTTTTGTAAGACAAAACCGTAAAAAGCATCTGTGCATTCCCTCTAGTCTTCACCCATCTTACCTCTTCTGTAACGAGACAAATATGTTATGATTTTGTAGCTGTAGAATATCAGTTGCAGGTACAGACTGTACAGCCAGGTTCTTGATCTTTTCACTGTGTTAAGACAACTTGATTGTGATAGCAAAATGTTTAGTATTAATCAGGCTTTTTGTTATTATTTTGGTAGGTTGTTAACTTAGCCAGAAATCTGATATATTTTGGTTTCTACAACTTCTGTGACCTCCTCAGACTAACCAAAATCCTCCTTGCTATATTAGACTGTGTGCACATCACTACCATCTTCCCTATTACCAAGATGGCAAAAGGCGAGGAAAGTAAAGGTAAGGCTGAAAAATGATTGGCAGACCGGATCGTTCTTTGGTAGTTTCTGGTTCATCTCCAAATGCCAATGGGTTCGAAATCTTCTACTCCTTTCTGTCTGTGGCTTGGCTGTACAGCTGAGTGGTGCCTACGACGAAAGAGGGAGAGGGCAGGGGGGTTCTGACAGTACTGCAGCGCTGCTGTTGACTTCCATCTGTTCCAGGGATTTAGGCGTCCACCTGGCTTTGTTTTGCGTTGAGACAATTTCTCTCCATAGGCTGTGGAGGGTCCTTGCCCTGTTAATGCAGTCCCATTGCACCATCGTAACCTTACCTGTTTCCCTGCCTCTCTGAAGGGAGCAATGTGATGAGATCAATCCACGGCGTCGGGGAGCTGATGACCCAGGTGGTGCTCAGAGGCGGTGGGTTCTTGCCCATGACTCCGCTTGCCGCTGCTCCCGAGGGTAATGTCAAGCAGAGCGAACCAGAGAAGGAGGACATCCTGGTAATGGACACAAAGCTGAAGATCATTGAAATACTTCAGGTACTCGCAACGCACATCAGCGTACCATCTTGTGCTGTCTTTAATCTAAGCATTAATATAGTGCCATGCTGCCGCTGAATGCCGTTCTGCCATGTACGTGCCTCTTAAACTGGTAAAGCGTTACAAGGGTGACGTTTTCAGGCGTGCAGCACTCAACCTGCACGTGATAATGTTAGGCCATTATTGAAACAATTTGATAGAAATGAGTTTGCAATAGACGTCTGCATATTTAACAGTGATTTGTAAATATCTGACTTGCTGCAGTGGAGCGCTTATTTTCCACCTTACTGTCTTAGCAATTTCTCCGAGCCTTCAGGGCCATCTTGTTAAGTGCCCTGTGGAAGGGGGAGGTACTCGAGACTCCTCTTTGTGCAGCCATCACCCTGAAATGTTTTTTAAGCATGCACATTTGCCAGCCTCGCTGTCTCTTCCATCTCTGCCTGGCTTTTCTCACTTGTTCATTCCGAAGGACACAAAGAGAAAAGTTTTTTTTCCCTTTTCCGCGGTGCTGCCGCAAAATTACTGCGCTGAAATCCATCTTCCCCCCCGCCTCAGTGTAGGAGTCCCTTTTCTGTGCGGTAACTTCCACGGGCAAGTTCACGGAGGCCGGAATGCTGCAAAAGCCTTGTGGGCGAAAGCACGCGAAGTGGCGGGAGAGCCATGGTGTACCTTCCCCGCGCCCCCGTGGGAGGCTTCGCGCGTCGCTGGGTTTGAGGTTATGCCCTTCCCCTCAGCAGCAGATGCAGCACGTAGGGGAGGGTCGATTCGCTTCCTTTCACCATTGCTAATTTTAGGGAAAGCCAGAACCTCTCACTGGCATGTGCAATGGGATATTTCAGTGTGCCAGTGTTCCCCCTGTTACCGTGGTCTATTAAAACTGGTGTTAAGTGTTTTCCCCTAAATCCGAGACACCTGTGAGTGTTCTTTAGATTGTATTTCTTTCCTCCAGAGCAGCTTGCTGGCGGAGCAGCTCGCCCTCAGCTGCCTCTGCCGCGGCGCCCGGGCACTGGGCACCGGGGCCACAGCGGCGCTGGTCTGCTGGAATCCTGCTGATTTCGGAACGGAGAGAGAAACGCTGCTTTCATTTCCGAGGGGGTGGGGTGAGGATGCCTGCATCGGGCAGTAATGAGGGATCAAAAACTCTGCCCAAATCTTTTACTTATAAGTATTTCTTACTGTGTGTATATCCTATGCTCGTTGAAATAATGGGGGGGAAAAAAACCTGCTGCATTCTGGGGATTTTTAAGAAAACATTTGCATACCTCTTCAAGTTAAACCCACATCTTTACTGTGTTGATCTTACATGCTGGTAGCACTGCATTATGTGTAAATTGTACATGTGCTGGAAATAGGCAAGTTATTTCAACATTCTTACTACTTCTGTACCATCAGTTTATTTTGAATGTGAGATTGGACTACAGAATCTCCTGCCTACTTTGCATATTTAAACATGAATTTGATGAAAGCAATGCCCAGATGTCTGAATCCCCCACTGGAAGCAGTAATCAAGAAATGCCAGCTAATGTACCAGGTTAGTTATTTTGCAAAGAATGAATTCTAATCTTAGAGGTGCTGATTGGATAATTGGTTTGGGTTCTTGCTTTGGCATACGAATAGTCCCACGGAAGGAGAGTGCCCTGCTAGCAGCGGGAATAACGCTAAAGGTTGTTTCCATATACTCCTAACAATACGCAGGATTTATTTGTACTGTCTCCTGCTTATTTCCGTGTGTTAAGTGTGACCCAAAGCCTGAGATGCATCCTTTGAAAAAAGCCTGAAATAAACACTGTCATGTGTGATCTGTCATCAAGCTCAAATTAAATCTTTTGTATTAAGGTTTCTGGGCGAAGGAAAAGGGTCCCCAAAGTAATCTGATTTCTGCCATCGCTTTCCCCTGGCCTGATGCCTCTACCCACCCAAATTTCTCATTTTCTAAATGTGTTGTGGGAAAGCAAGACATCTGGAGGTGTCTGTATCTCGCTGCTGCTAGACCAGGGTATGAAAGTAAGCTGTTGAGGAGCTTGTCATGTCCTGTGTTGTTCTTAATTGAAAGCAGGATAGTTAGTGGACTGGGTAGATGGGGTGTTGTCAATTGCTGTATCGCTTTCCAGGGGAAAGTGTCCCGTAGTTAGGACCTGTACTGCGTAGGAATAACTGGACTTTAAAAGTGCAGCCTATTAGACATCAAACAGTTTTTCTTCCTCAATTTGGGGACTGTATCTCTAGATGCAAAGGAGAAAGATAAGGAAAATGTGGTTTAGATGTGAAGTCTTCAAAAGGAGGAGACTGTTTCTTTTGATCTCACTTCAAAGGGAATGTGTTTACTTTTTTCTTGGGCTGCCTGTCCGGCAGCCCCCCGAGGTGCCGGGGCCTTGGAAACTGGGCTGGCGGGGAGAGCGAGAGCGCCTTCTGCGAGCTGAACTGTGGAAGAAAGGGTAAACGTTTTTGGCAAGGATGTAAAATCCCTGTGCTCTCTTTCCCTTCCCCTTTGCAAATCTCTGAAATATTCAGAGCTCCAAGTCTGTTTTACTGTTTTTATTTTTTAATTTCAGAACATTGGTTATTGCCCGTGTGGTAATGCATACCTTACACTGAAAAATGCAAAGAACTTTTTGTCTATTGAGCCACAGGGGTACTGCTGTCATTGCTGAATTTATTACTTTAGAACTTCTCAAGGTGAAGTTTGGTGTTTCTTGTGGGTGGCCCCTCTGAATGACACCAGGTCCCATCAGTGTCCTGGAACGACGCTGGTGCAATCTAAAAATAGGCAAGAGAGGAATAAGCCTGGATGTTGCTGAAATTATTATGCGGTTTAATTTGTGAGCTGAGAACAGGTTAATTTATTGTTTTATGTTATCTTAGGAGGCTGCTTCAGTAATCGCTGTGTTCCTTTCAGCTTGTTCTGACCCCCGTGTTTACACCTACATCACCACTTGCTGTTGAAAATGTTTTTAGGCTGCAAAAACATCTCTGGTGCAACTCTGCCATAACGTATTTGTCTTGTTATTTTCTCAGGCGCCCTAGACTTTGAACATATTGAAGAACAAGCTGAGGGCATCTTTGGCGGAAGGAAAGTATCTCTTCGGTAGCGCTATTCACGGGGTAGCTCAGGAGTTCCCAGGCTGCAGCTGCCGCAGTTACCGCAGCTTCATTTTCCTGAAATGCCTTTGATAGAGCTCAAAGTAGTGTCCATTTGGATTAAAAGCCACAGATGAGGGTCAGGGGTCCTTCAGCCAGAAAGATCTTCATGGGAGGGCTTCGCTTGTGTGGGTGAAAGCCAAGTTGGAGGATTAGTGCCTCTAAGCTGAACGCTGCGCTCAAATCCTAGGTGGAAAAGTTAGTGTAGGCAAGGGTCGGGTCGGCTGCTGAGACACATATGTATTTAGCCGTGAGTTTTTTGTGTAATGCAGCATTAAACTGCACACGCATGACAGAACAAAGCAGGCTGCACCTTCCATACCTGCCTGCCTTCCGGAGCGGCTTATATCCTTCCTTAAATCGCAGGACAGCGAGTCAGTGACAGACTCCACGTACGTGAGCTTGTCCTTAAGCTGCTCAGAGCTGCGGTTGTTTTCTGTAAACCGAAGACAACTGATTTCTTAGATGAAGGCAAAAGGGGAGAGAGAGAGATTCACTTACAGAATTAATAACCAGAATTTTTTTCTGTAAGCGCGCAGACGCAGTTGGAAGCAGAATATGGAAAAGATCGAGGGGGCACTGATAGGGGAAAAAAATTATGAGGCGAGTTTCTCCTGCTCAGAAAAGGGGCACAGGGGAAGGAGAGGGAAGAGAAGGATTTCAAATGCTTGACATAATTAGCATTGCAACCTGGATACTGAGGTAGGGTTGTATTTTGTAAATAGTGAGAAAGGTTAGTACCAGGAGTGGGCAAGAAGTATTTGAGCAATAGGGTGAGGCTGACATAGGGACAAATATTTGGGCATAGTTTGACCCCAAAAAATGTAAGTTGGATAATGTAAGGTGTGTGAACCATGATTAATGAATGGTTCTGGAATAGCCTCCCTGTTAAGCGGCACACCAAAACCCCCCCGTGTGTCTTAAGATAGCACTTGATTTGATAAATTTCTGCCTTATTTACAAGTAAGAAAAAAGGTTTTCTGCCAGTGCTGCCTGGACTTAAGAACCTGCTGGGACATTCTGTCTAATACTCTAGTTAACTCCCACACTCTGTTTTCAGTGAGGAGAATACACCTCTGGATTTGGATGATCACGGTGGCAGAACATTTCTCAGAGTTTTGTTGCATTTAACAATGCACGATTATCCTCCTCTGGTGTCTGGAGCACTTCAGCTACTCTTCCGGCACTTTAGTCAGAGACAAGAAGTCCTTCAAGCTTTTAAGCAGGTATGTGTGTGTATTAAGAGTGTTATTCCTCATCTGAATGTATATATGCAGCTAAAAACAATCCTTTCGTGCAACTAATGGATTGCATTCATGTAAGGTTCAACTGCTTGTTACCAGCCAAGATGTTGACAACTACAAGCAGATCAAACAAGATTTGGACCAGCTGAGGTCTATTGTGGAAAAATCGGAGCTTTGGGTGTACAAAGGCCAGGGCCCTGACGAGGCTATGGATGGAGTGCAAGGTGAAAACGAACATAAGAAAAAAGAGGTAATTAGGTTGTGTTGGCACAAATTAGTTTATTAATATTTTATGAAAATGTAACTGCTTCCAGAACTGTGACTAAAAACCCCCACACCTTTCCAGCACACTGGTGGGGCTCTCTGAATTGCTTTTGGCCTAAGGCAAGAACAAGAGGAGAACCGGAGGTAGCTGATGCCCGTTGGTCTCAGGTGGAAACCGCTCAGAATGAGCACCCACTGAAGTGTCATCTTTAGGCTCTAACGCAGCAGTGGGGTTGGGTTTGCTCTGGCTCCCGAGTTGTGTCCTTTCACCACTGACAGGTTCCGTGTCTTCCATACGCTCAGGAGTACCTCCAGTAACGTAAGGGCAGAGCTGTGAACTGTGTTCGGGTGATGCATTTTGAATTATGGCACTATTATTAAATGGCGGAAGAGAACAGTGCTTAAGAAACCTGGTAAATGTTGGTGCTTTATCTGTACCGGCTAATGCTGGACTTCCCTGGCATGCACATCTGGCCTAGAACTAATTAAACACCTTTTGTCTCAGTATAATTTGCAATCAGATAGAAAAGGCCAGGAGAGGGTATGCAAGAAATAGTCCCTGGGCTATGAACATTTGTTGTTGGAAGTAAATAGGAGTAATTTACTCATTGCTTTCCTAGTGTGTAGTTCTGTGAGGTATCTCTTGATATCTATGCAATGACAGTTTAATAATAGCAGAGAGGGAGAGAAAGTAAGAAGTTTTTTTGGGAGAGACTTGATTACAGACATAATGTGACAAGCAGAGGAAAGCATAGGAGGTTGCTGTCTCTAAAATCGTCCCACCCTTACCTTATTTTATGATATAGAGGTCAATGTGACTTGACAGAATAATTATATGTGTTTTTGTGATCTGTCAGAAAATTGAAGGATGACACTCCATTCCAGGAAGAGAGCATGCACTATCCTAGAATGGTAATTTTAGCCTTCATGAAGACACTGACTACAAGCTACTAATAAATTGTCTGATTTTATCCACAGGAAGGTCACAGCAAGTCCCAAAAGCCTGAAAGTACTAGCAGCTACAACTACCGTGTAGTAAAAGAGGTAAAGTTTTGCTTCTTGATGGTTAAATGGAAGTGTAAATGAGTAACACGGCTCTGGAGAGCTGCAGTCAGAGGGGAGACACCCAGGAAACTCTGAGTCACTCTTCCATTGTGGAAACTATTTGCTGAGTAATAACATATCCCGACTTGAATGAGAAGCCAGGAATATAATAAGCACGACATGTGTATTCTTTCCTTAGGAATGGATTAGTGAGAAACGCGACATTTTGCTGCTGTTTCAATGGCAACACAATATTTTTATTGTTAAAGGCTATGAAGGAAGTAAGCAAGTGGAGAAGCTATTTAACTTGCCCTGTCCTGAGTAGTGTGCGCTCAAACCCACCATGCTGTTGAAATTTAATTTAAAAAATACCAGACAAAGCACATGTGTTGATGCCGGTGTGGTGTTAGCTAACGGCCTTTCCGTGGTGTCGGACCAGGACACGTGGCACTGTGCTGCAGTGCGTTGGCGCCGGTGCGGTGTTAGCTAATGGCCTTTCCGTGGTGTTGTGGTGTCGGACCAGGACACGTGGCACTGCGCTGCAGAGCCTGACGCAGGGTTCACTTGACACGGCTGAGTTCCGCACGACCAGCCCTGGAGAGAGATGCAATGGATGATGGTGCCCAGGCCAGTAAACCACCAGATGTGATGATAGCGCTGTTGCTGCCCTGCTTCCCTCGCCTGTGCCGAGTGGCACAAGGCTGTGCGGCTGCTGCGTCCCCAGAAGGGTGACGAGGAGCGGTGGCTGCCACTTGAGGGAGCAGCAGACACCGTTGCAGCCTTCTGTCCCCATGTTTCCTGGTGGCTCTCAGTCCCAGCTCAGTCCTTTCGCACCTTTACTGATGTTGCAGGAGCAACCAGGCCTTAGCCTGGTCTTACCTCCTCGCCTCGAGACCACAAAACCTGATTTTGCTGCCTAGAGGGGCGCTGGTCCGTGCGGATGTGTTGTTGGTGCTCTCTGGGAGCCGCCTGGCATGTTCTGAGATAAACCCCAGAACTTCAGCTCTAAAGCAAGTGTCTTCTCCAGATCCTGCTGCGGCTCAGCAAGCTGTGTGTTCAGGAAAGCGCCTCGGTCAGGAAAAGCCGTAAGCAACAGCAGCGACTTCTGAGGAACATGGGAGCTCACGCGGTTGTGCTGGAGCTGCTGCAGATCCCTTACGAAAAGGTTGGGTTCTTGTCACGGCAACGGGCTTTTAGTACCTCCTCTGAATCTTCCTGAACCTTCCACCTTTATATTGGATTCAAAGAAACTATTTTAATGATTCACAGTTCAAAAATAATTGAGTCTTTGAATATACAGTGTTATGCACTATTTCCTGAAGAAGTATCTGTCCGTTGTAGCTCAGACTAAGAGCAAGGCTCAACTCGCAGCTTTTCCTGGGAGGTGTGTGCTGCCTTGAAGTTAAGCTGTGCTGGTGGAAGCAACACCCTCGTAACTGCTACGAGGCAGCTGCATGACAGCCATCCTGGGAACACTGAGGGCAACGAGGGTGCCTGGTCCCCCGTGGGATTTATCAGCAGGTCCGCCCAGTAGATAGACACAGACACAGTTCCCGGTTGTAGAGTCCCAAACTCCCCCTTAAAAATGAATAAATATCAACTGCCTCCCTGGGCAAGGACTGCTGTTCCTAATTAGCCGTGTCAGAGTACTGTGTAAGGTCAGCGGTACAGCTTGAAGCCCCCTTTGGCTGAGCTGCTGTTTGTTTTGAGCTTGCACAGCACGGCGTTGTGCTGATGAGGCACACCTGAAGTTCATCGCGTTGGCTGCCCATTAGTCACAGGTGACAGGTACTCATCATTGCATAGGTGAGGGGGCTCTTCGCATTTTCCCGGTTGCTCTGCTGTCCTCTGTTCCAAACTCTAAAGGTTTCTGAGAACCAGTAATTCTAGACAGCAGCTGTGATTTATGTTAAGCTAAGTCTCATGCTGTCTTGCTTCATGTTTTGCTAAAAAATGGGCAGCAAAAACACCCTCCAACACCTCTTGTCACCTTTCTGTCCCATGCAGATGAAAGCATATTGGACAGGCAGTGTGGAAGGTGTATTGACCCTTGGAAATATATGAAACTCCTTAAAAATAAAAGCAGACACTAATTTTCCAAATTGCATTTTATACCATCAGTGGACTGGTAATCCACACTGATGTCAGAGGAAAGGCACCAATTCCTGAACTGTACTTGGAAGCATGCAAGTAGTGTGCGAATTCCAGTAAATATAAATCGGGCTTAACTGTTGCAATAATAACTTTCCATCTCTTCTTTGCCATGAACTACCTATCTGTCGCTGCTGAGATGCATTTCAGTGGAACATGGCAGTTCTCCTGTGTAGCCCCGAGGTGATGATGTGTGGTTTGGCCAATGTACTGGTATGTTCAGAAGTGCAAAAGTGACTAAAGCACGTTGCTGGCAGGCTTGGCCACGGAATATGCAATTTTAGAGAATAAACTACTGTAATTTCTATTATGGTCTATATTTTTGATGGTCTTTAAAACTGTGAAGCAGGCCAAACTCATCCCTAATGTCTGTGAACTGGGTGGAGGTTTGTTTTTCTTTGGAGTGTGAGAGAGACGTGACGGTTCCCTTGCAGAGCCGGAGCTGTGGCTCATCCAGTACTCACCTGAAAGTGAACCTTCAGATTCTTTTTAACCCCATCTTGTGTGTCATGCAATCGCAGGCTGAAGACACGAGGATGCAGGAGATAATGAAGCTTGCACACGAGTTTTTACAGAACTTCTGTGCTGGGAACCAACAGAACCAGGCACTGCTGCACAAGCACATAAACCTGTTCCTTAACCCAGGGGTAAGAATAACCTCATGCCGTGATTTATATTTTTTTCCTAGCAAGAAAAGATTGTGCTTGGTGATCCCTCTGGGGATCCCTGTTCTGATGCAAGATTGGTTGAAGGGGTCACATTTTGTTTCCATTCTGAAGCCTCTAAAGTTGGCGAGATCTGTTTGTTTAGGAGCGTTTCAGTGTAGAAAGTTCAAGAGGCTGAAGTGGACTGAAAAAAAAAATAGGCTTAGATACCAGCCGTTGTGTTGAAAGATTAGGTCCTCGGAAATGTTCTTTTCAGTCCTGCAGCCTGCAGGAGTGTTGACTTTATCCCGACCTCTGTGTGGGTTTGGTGGTTTGTTTATTTTCTAATGTCTGTCTTTCTTTCATCCCCTCCGTTAGATTCTGGAAGCGGTAACAATGCAGCACATTTTCATGAACAACTTCCAGCTTTGCAGTGAGATTAATGAACGCGTTGTTCAACACTTTGTCCACTGTATAGAAACACACGGCAGAAATGTTCAGTACATAAAGTTCCTGCAGACAATCGTCAAGGCGGAAGGAAAATTCATTAAGAAATGCCAAGATATGGTAATGGCTGAGGTGAGAGCTGCAGAGATTTGCAGGGTCTGAACAGAAGTTTTCACATACCATTTGGTGAAAATGACAAATTGATCCTCTCGCTTCTGGGACTGCCAAGAAGCTGACAGTTAGCTCTCACAATGCAAAAAGAGCATACAGCTACCAGAAAGCATGGGCTTTTTTGTGACCAAAAGCTTTCTGAGCTCTTCGCCCATAGGTATAACGAGTGATCGGTTATTAACGTTACTTGCACCATACTTTCCAGGCTCCTACACAGCAGCATATAGGTGCGCATATGAAACAAGGGTGCCTTTCTCTAGTGAAATTGGCTCGAAGACAAATAGTTTAATTTCAAGGTCACTAATGCAGAAGGAAAATTTTACCGTGATACTATTTTGATGGGAAATTCTTATCTTACCAGGACCTACATATTCAGCTGCTTAAGTGCTGAAGGGGGAAAAGATTGAGGGTCTTTGGAACTTTAGGTGTGTAGGTAACTGGGAAATTGGGGTGTCAGGATAGAAAGGAGAGGTAAGAGAAGGGTGAATAAATCCCTTTAAGTTGGATATTGGACATGATCTTTTTGACAGCGTATTTGCACGTCTGGCAGGATTTTTATTGGCCTCTTCAGCAGGGGGAGCCCAAGGATCAGATTTGTCAAGCTCCGGCTTTTGTGTAGCAATCTTACTAGATTGATCAGAGGTCTTCCATATTTTGTCATTCAGTTCAAAAACAGTTTTGTGAGCGTCTCAACACGGAGTCGAGTTTGTGAGATGCTCGGCAGTCGGCAATCAGCAGCTGCTGGGACAAGGGCTTGCCTTGGGGGTTGCCTTCTGCGTTTTATCAAGCTGTTTGCCCCAAACCCTGCGGGAGGACAGCCTCACATCCCTCCAGCTGCCTGCTCAGAAGCGCCCAGCCCGGAGCAGGTCTTGATTTACTCGTTCTCCTTTCCTTCGTGGAGTTACAGGAGGTCTGAACTGCTCTGAAAATCTGGCCATCCTGGTCTCAAATGTGAAGCTGATAGAAATTTTTGGTGTGTGACTTAACTGTCACTCGCTAGCCTTGGAAAATTGATGGTGTTTGTTCAGAAGGGTGGAATTACTGAGCCCTGCAGTCCTCCCATCCGGCGTGCCCCCGGGGTGTTTCTCTGAACAAAACGGCGTGTCTACAGCTAGCTGTATTAAGAAGTCAGCTGAGGAGATATACGTGAAATAAAAATGCACAATGGAAAGTCACAAGCTTCTTGGCACAACTTCTGTCTGAGCAGTCAGTTGGACTGACTTTGAAGTTCTTCAGCAGTTCAGAAGTGGTAAATTCTTTAAGAGAAAATGTCATACTGGAGCCCTCTGTCCCACGAAGGGAGCGCAAGAGGAATGCCCAGCTGACTTGGTGGGCTGCGCTCCTTTCAAGTGTCTAAAGAATAGCTAATCGGGATTTGCACTGTAACAGTCAGCCCACAGATTAGGGGAGGATGCTGCGGGGAGACGCGCAGGCTTTGATCTGCTGATGGAATATTTCTCTTTCTCGGTAGCTGGTGAATGCGGGAGAAGACGTCCTAGTGTTTTACAATGACAGAGCCTCCTTCCAGACTTTGGTGCAAATGATGAGATCAGAGAGGGATCGGATGGATGAGAACAGCCCATTGATGTACCACATCCACTTAGTGGAACTGCTTGCTGTCTGCACAGAAGGCAAAAATGTCTACACAGAAATAAAATGCAACTCCCTTCTTCCTTTGGATGACATTGTTAGGGTAGTAACCCATGAGGATTGCATACCTGAGGTGAGGGCTGTTTGGGGGCGCTGGCCTATATGTATTTGAAACGTGCTGGTTTTGGGTGAGAGAGTTGATACTGCTGGTCTGGCCTGGGAAAGGTGGCGGTGCAGGGGGACGGCGAGCTGTGAGCCGGCAAACTTGGATTCCTTCCCTGGTTCTGCTATCGGCAACCCCAGCGAATCTGGATAGTTGTTAAATCCTTTTAGACTTGTTTCCTTGCCCTTAAAATGGGGATGTGATGCTGTACTTGCTGGTTTTATAGGGTTCTTGAGGCAGAGAGGTTTATGGAGTATGCTGCTAACCTTGAACAGATGGTTCTGCAGAACTGGAAATGATTATCCTGCTGACGTTTTGTCTACAGTGATCCTGGTGTTTTTTATTGGATGATGTCTCGCTATTCATGGCATTGAATTTCACCAGTGCTTAAATAAAAGGAAGAAGTAGCATTACAAATGATTTATATAGCAGTTTTAATGTGATATTGTATTCATTCATAATACCATTCAAGTTTTTATTTTTTAATGGTAATTTTTTTCCTCCACTTTTAGGTCAAAATTGCATATATCAACTTCTTGAATCACTGCTATGTGGACACAGAAGTAGAAATGAAAGAGATTTACACCAGTAATCATATGTGGAAGCTATTTGAGAACTTCCTGGTTGACATCTGTCGGGTAATGATTTCTGTATCTAGGAACCAAATTTAAAAAGCTTAAATGAGCCTGTTTAGTATAGAGCAGTAAGAATAAGACATAACAGTACATCAAGGCAATAAGTACCCTGAATACTGTGTTCCTTCAAATTTATATGTGCCTTCTTTTCCTTATGCCTGTGGATTTCATTAGTCATATTCCATGGAACACATTAGTATTTTCCTTTTAAAAAGAAAAAAAAAACCCAAACCAAAAAAACCCCAACAAACCTCGGAAAAGCCCCACACCCTGCTCTTTTGTCTAATGCCTTCTTCTCTTCTGCCACCTGGCTTGCTTATTCTGGCCAGGATAGTGGGCTCCTTCCCGAGCAATAGTCAACGGTTTTTGGCAGGTCAGGACAAATTTTTTCCAAGCTTGGCGTTTGTTTGGCCATATGGCTTTTTGCCTGGGATTCCAAGTATTTCCCCATACGAAAGCATTACACCTCAGTCCTCCCTACCCTACTACTTTCTTTCCTCTAAGGCACTCTGTTTTTTTCCCTCCCTCCTAAACATGCTATATGCCAACACATTAAAACAGTCGTGGCGTTGGGCTTCTGCTTTTGTGTGTGCTGGAAATGCAGAGGTCCAAGTGCCATAAATATCACTGTGGCAGGGAATTGCTGTGACTAGAACAGTGCGAAATCAAGAATTCCAGTCTGTAACACTTATTAATCTGCCTCGGTTGATCTGCTGCTGACCTAAGAATGAATTGTCTTGCAGGCTTGTAACAACACCAGCGACAGAAAGCATGCTGACTCCATATTGGAGAAGTACGTTACAGAAATAGTGATGAGTATAGTCACCACTTTCTTCAGTTCCCCTTTCTCTGATCAGAGCACTACTTTGCAGGTAGGAAAATGCAGAGAGACAGAAAAGTGAAAATATGCTGTAAACGCAATTATGTTCATTCCAGTTTGGTTCCATTTACCAGTTAAAAAAGAAACACGTGTGTTTGTAATGGGGGAGCAGATATATATTCTTTGGGACCGGGATGTTTCTTTTGCTGTAGAAGTGGAAAGATTTATAGATCAGAGTACAAATGTGTTTTTCTAGAGAGGCTGAAGTGTCACATTGCTTCGTTAGTAGATTCAACTCTATACTACCACCGAGATCACACAGGTCTTTTAGAGAGAGTTTCTAGGTGCCATTATCAGGTTCCAGGTGAGAAAATCACACTGCAAGTAGGAAAATGAAGGACTTCCTGGTATGTTTTGCATTGCAGTTGCATCTGAGGGCTCTGGTTGTCCTCTTTGCAGCCTTAGATCAGAGTAGAGTAAGGTGTGGGCAGGTGTAGGAGAGCAAACAGGCAATTTTGCTCAGCGGTATTTTGGCACGCCAGCTGTCCAGCAGCGGTAAAGCAGTAGCACAGCAGCAAGTTCTCCAGAGTGCCATGAAAAGGAGGATAAAGCTCTGGTGGCAGGCTGTCCAGACAGGAGGAGAGGGTGTTGCCTCACAGAGGGTGCAAAGGTGGTTGTTTAAAGAAAGCAGGCTTTTGTAGGAAGGTTCTAATTTCCTTTAAAACAACAAAAAAAAAATTCCAAAAGCTCTAGTGTGTTTCTTTAAGCTGAGTAATTCTTGTCTTGTTCAAAAGTTGGGAAAATGTGGAGGGGAAGCTTGGAACACTTGTGAAGTGACAGAAGGTGGAGATTTCCACGGCAGAACAGCAGTGTCAGGACATTGCCCTAATAGATGTATTGCAGCACAAAGATAACATCGTTCCCGTATTCATAAATAACTTTTTGGGAGGAGTGTGGGTGGAGTGGTCAGGTGCCTGGCAGGTCTGTCAGAAGTTTGAGTATGGTCGTTGTTGAAACTTGATGCAGCCTTATTGTGCCAAAGGCAGTTGTTCACGGTGCAAACTCCAGGTTTGTAATTGAATGCAACTGCCAGCAGGTTAGGAGGCATCTGGTTCCCGAAAGCGGCCGATTTGACCTGTCAGTCCCTCGTCAAAGGGTTTATGCTAACCCTTTGGGTCATGGTGTGCTGCCTGGGTGACTGCAGCGCTCCAGGGAAGTGGGTAAAGGGTTCCTTCTGCTCAGCGTGAGCAGTGATGGTCCTGCTGACCCTGACTGACTGCCTGCATGTCTTGTGTTGGCAGTCTGAACCCTTTGAGTCAGGACGTAGGTTTGACCCACGTGTGGGTGACGAGTGGCCGCCTGATCTACCAACGGTTTAGCATTCTACACAGCCCTGCTTCTCGTAGGCTTCGACAGCCCTCCTGATTCGGGCAAGGAGACGGTCACACTGCAAGCCACAGAGCTGCCATCGAGATCGGCTCGAAGGCTCTGACATTGCCAAACTGTGGGCATCGCCTGTGAGAGCACGGGGAGCCGCAGCAGCTGTGTTTGGGCTGAGCAGCTTTGTTAGGGTTCTGTCTCCACTCACGCAAGTGGGAGCAGTCCAGCACTTGATCTGCTCCTCATGTGGCTTTAAAATGTCATCCCCAATTGTGGTATCGGCCTCCCTGCTAGTTTGTCAAAACATTGTCAAAAGACAATGGGAAATGGAGAGCAAGTTAGCCTTGTCCCCCGGGGCTCTGCCCTTCTCCTCTCTTCCCTGTCATGCTTTCAGTTGTCATCTCTGACTGTACAGCATTTGAATACACTTCCTTACCATCATATTTTAGCGATCTGTTAATTGTATTTGTCAGCAGCTTTTCTTCAGTTTCTCAATCTCTCCCTCTGTCTAGCAGGATGAATTAACTTAATTTCACCTCTCTTTTACCGTCTCCATTGGTAGTTCTGTCTTATCCTAGATTCATCTTTCCTCTGCATCTCTAAGTTAAAATCTCCGTTTCTCTCCCTTTTCCTGCCTGTCAAGACTCTTGCCCATAACCGGGGACTCTCCCCTCTGAGGAGTATGGTCCGTTGGACCACCAGGCTGTGTACATCACTCCTCTGGGAGGGAAAAATCATTTTTCCCTCCTGTCTGAGATGCTGCGGGGCAGTCTGGTGCCGCTGTCTCCATAGGCGAGTGACCATTGCCGCTCTCCTCTGCGTTGCCTTTGGATTCAGTCACTCCCCGTCCCTTCTGCTGCACCTTGTCATCTCGTTTCTTCCCATGCGAGCCTCTTCTTGTCTCAGGCTCTTCCGTGTTATGGCTTGTTCGACTTAAATTGTACCTCCTTTGAGTCAGGACCAGCCTTGCTTATTCAAGGAACACCTTGTACGTCTGTCATGCAGTTCAAATAATATAAAATTAGGAGAACATAAATATGTCTTTTCAAAGAACAGCTGTGCGAAACCTTTCCTCTTTAACAAGTACTGTTTAGCCTGTTTGCCTCCTAAGGCTGCTGCTGCCCAAGGCTTTCCTTCGCAAGTGTAGTTGGAGGCATGTGGAACATGGAGTAAATTTCTTACTTGATTTATTGACCTAGTTTAAGCAAATTAAATGTCTTTGAAGCTTTTTAAGACGGAAAAGTCTTTAAACATGAACTGAAAGGAATACGTGGGTGGCTTAAATCCAACAGGGCAGGTATTTTCAGTGCCCTTGGAGAATGCTACTGTCTGCCATGTTTTTGGTGTTTGGCTTATTTCTAGAAAGGATAATTGGTATTTGCCTCTTAGTAATTTTTGCTTCTTGAATTTTGATTCTCCTTTTGTACATTTCATAATGGTGCTATTTGATGAATTTATCTAATAGATGTAATTAATAATTTGGCTTTTTCATCTAACTCCACTTTTTTCTTACAAACAGGCATTAATCTTGACCAGAATAAAAGAGGTATTTTTTTCAGTAGTTCCTCAGTCCTGTGAGCTTTGCACTGTGGTGTAGTTCACTTAGCTGATAGAAACATTCCATAGCTAGTAGGCACGGGGACATGGGGTATTCCCTCTCAATGTAGGTTCATTTGAAATATGTAAAATACTCTTTCCTCTACCGGTAAAATAAATGAATTGTTCCACTGAGTAATTACTGTACAAAACCAAACAGGGAGTTTTGGTCAATATTGTTGGGATGTTGCACAGATGAAAGAGCAGAGCTCATGTGCGTGTGTGTTGGAGCACCTCACCTGTCTACAGTGGAAGATCGCCTTGCGAAATGCAGGGCTGAAAACCACACCTTAATTTTGGCCGGTCCGTAGCAGCTGTAGTGTTTACCACTAACTACTACCTGTGTTCCGAGTAACAAACACACAGCCGGTTTCTTCGGTAAATTAGATACCAGTTAATAACACTTGAAGTGATGAGTTTTCAACTCTGGAGCTGTGCTGTTGTTCAGCCAAGAGCAAAGTCCCATTTACCTGTGGACTGTTGAGTCAGCTACTGGTCAACGCTGAAGGAAGAATCTCTGTATGCCGGGTTTGCTGATAACTCTGATTAAACAGATGAAGATGACTGCTTATTTCCTTTGCTTAGTCAGGCTTCAATCACTTGAGGCTTTATGCTTTAGAAGCTGTCCATTTAATATTTCCCTTCCAGCCTTCGTTCCCACCCTTTCCATTCAGTTGCTGATTGTGTGGTAGATACGCTGTCTACAACATGGAGTTGCCTAACAAGTGGATGCAGACCAGTTAGAAATGACTGGTGTGCGGAGAGTCGTGGCTGAAGCTGGTAACCGGTATTACCTCAGGGTGATGCTGATACGTCTCAACACGGCGTGATGAGTCTGATGTTCTTTTCTCTAACCTTGCGTCCTAGACTCGCCAGCCCGTGTTTGTACAGTTGCTGCAAGGCGTGTTCAGAGTGTACCATTGCAACTGGTTAATGCCAAGCCAAAAGGCATCGGTGGAAAGCTGCATTCGGGTCCTCTCAGATGTAGGTAAGAAATGGCCGTAATCAGAACTCACTGCTGCAAACATGGCCATCCTGGATTTGCTGCTCACGTGTCATCCTTCCAAAAACAAACTGCAGTTTTCTTCCCGCAGGTGCCACTTGCGGATAACTCAGAGCCAAGGCACAGTACAACGCCAGAGTTACGTAGATATATTGCCATGGTTGAGCAAATAGGTGGTGTCACTGTAACCTGAAGTGCTTTCCCTGTTTAACCTCAAAACTCTCTGCAGTCCTGTTGATCTGCAGCAGGGAAAAAGTTCTGTGCCACTCCTCCCAGTAATTTGCTCCACTTTTAGTAGCAAGAAGAGTAATTTGTACTGGGTAGGAGACCAAATTCTGTTGGATAGGTATACATGTGTGGTAGCATGAGATGTTGGGGGTGTGTGTGTAAGGACACCTTCCTACCCCCACACTTTGAAGACGGCAAACAGGTCTGAGGTGGGAAAGCCTTTAATCGTAATGCTACAGAGGGGTCTGACCCATTTGTTGCATCGCTTAAAGTGCACTCGAAGGATTTTGTAGAAGGAATCGCAAGTAGAGCTTGTCTTGTTCTTGCATCGGTTGTGATGCATGGGCTGAAGGAGTCAATTCTTACTAACTTTTGCTTGTTGCAGCAAAAAGCCGCGCAATTGCAATTCCTGTAGACTTGGACAGTCAGGTCAACAATCTCTTCCTGAAATCTCACAACATCGTACAGAAGACTGCAATGAACTGGCGAATGACGGCAAGGAATGCTGCCCGCAGAGATTCGGTGCTCGCTGCCTCCAGGGATTATCGAAACATAATTGAAAGATTACAGGTGACTACACAGCACCCCTTCCTCCTTTGATAAGCACGTATTTGCATGCCTACACAGAAGAAGGCATTTACTAAGTAGAAAGACATTTTGGAATGAATTAACTAGTCGAAGTGCCACATGGTAATCAAGTTAGCTGATGCTGAATTTAGTAATACTGTATATAAAATCAAACGTAAACCATTGTATCATGACAGGTAATTGAACACAAATGGCTAATGGGTATAGAAGTACTCATCCTAGGAGACATTGGTACTTGAAGCCAGTGGTACTTGAGGTATCCTTGCTCCACCATTAGTAATGTTTCTTTGATAAGACAGGACGTTTTCATCATCACAGCCTTCCAGACTCCTCCAGTGCTTTGCTCCTCGTACACCAAAACTCTCAGTGCCGCAGCCCTACCTGGAAACCACCGCAGAGCTTGAAATAAATAGATGTATCAGTTCCTTGTGAACCAGTTGCAGCCACAGTTGTTCTCTGAAACAAAATGTGTGCATTACCATACTGTCTTTTTGCTAAAAAGGCTACGTAAACTTAATGCTTCATGTTAGAAGTTGGGATTGATGTGTTACAGCTGTATTCTATGTCCATCATAGACATTCATCATCTTGAGCAGTGCCTTTATCCTTTGAAGATTTATTCTCTGGACAAAAGCTTTTTCTGGCAAACAGTTCTAACTAACTTTACGTAAACTTATATTACGTAATGTAAAAACACTGCCCAACCCATTCTCACTGAAATAGTTCTCCCTCTTTATCCACTCCTGTCTATTTGTCCATTTCAGTTTGATTAAACTTCCTCTCTGGCTTCAGAGGTATCTCAGTATTTTCTGCTTCTTTAAGTATTAGGATAAATGTGGTTTCATTTTAAGGTAGCTGCAGCTTTCTGAACTTCGATGAAAAGGGGAAGAATTTTATTTTTTGTATAATTTTAACACTAGTACTTTTTTTTCTTTGTCAGCTCATGTAAGCATAAATAACCTGATCGTTATCACAGAGTTTCAGTGCAGCTCTGAATCTGCATTTTTCTCTTTCCCCTATATGAACAAGAGCACCTACAAAGATGGGGAGGGTAGGGGAACTAAGTAATCTGGGGGACTTCTGGAAATCAGGGCTTCCCTTTTAAAGACAACTATTAAATGGTAAAACTGAAAGTCTTACCTGACTGAATTCTGAGGTCTTTGATCTAGTGTATCCAGGCAGGACAGACCTCTAACTGTCCTGTCCCTCTTCTGCAGTTTGTAAAATTAATTTGCATATACATTTATATGTATGTAATGTTTGTTTAAAACCTTGATATGATTATATTCTAGGACATAGTATCAGCTTTAGAGGATCGCCTGCGTCCTCTTGTCCAGGCAGAGTTATCCGTTCTGGTGGATGTGCTTCACAGGCCCGAACTGCTCTTCCCCGAGAACACAGACGCAAGGAGGAAATGTGAGAGTGGAGGTTTCATTTGCAAGTAAGTTCTCCTCAAGTCTGGCTTGTTGGAAGGGCTTCTGTTATGTTTTGCCTTTTCCCAGTTTTCCCGTGCCCTGTGGAACGGTGCCCTCTTGCGCGGCTTTGTGTAAAGCAGAGCATTTCGTGGTGTGGTGAATGCAGTTTGTCCTTGGTGGGGGGAAGCTCTCGGGGATGGGGAAAGGACTGCTCGATGTGCTCTCACAGCTGATGCTTAAAAATTTCTGACTTCGCTGCAGGATAGAAGTGTCACAAACAGTAGTATAACCAATTATGAGGTAATCCCTCTCATTCTGTCCCTGCCTTCCACCCTAGCAATGCTCGCAAGGTACTTGACCTTGTAGCACTTAGTGCTGGGTGAGAATCAGCTGTTATCACCCAATGCAGATGCCTCCCAAATTTGGAGGGAAGGAAAAGGAAAGATTACAAGGTCATTTAGAGGGCAGTTCAGAGCAGAATCCAGCTTCTCATAGTCACCTCCTGGAGGGGTGGATTATGTGGAGAGTTCATGGAAACTGGGTACCAGACAAATGCTGGGTAGGATGGATTCCTGATGGCACTCTCCAGGATGCTCAGTATATTTTTTAGCAAAGTAGCGTGTGGAATAGTTTTCCTTCTTACTGTTAAGTGTTAGTTCTGGAGGACCAGCAAGTCCTAAATCCCACTGCCCCTTCCCCCGGTTCCTTTCTGCCTGTAGTCGGAGGGTTTTATCTGGCTGTCCCTCTGCCCTGAGAGATGCAGATTCATTCACAGCTTCACCAAAGGCCCTGGTAGCGGGTTCAATGTCGCTCTTGAGGCAGTGTTCCCAAGAATGTTGTATAATGGTATGACAATAAAACTTGTTTGCAGCTTAAACCAATTAAGTAAGGTAGCCATGTCTATCTTATCCCATTTTTAGAGTATTTGTACTAAAACGAGCTGTGATTATTTTCAGGTTAATAAAGCATACTAAACAGCTGCTAGAGGAGAATGAGGAGAAACTATGTATTAAAGTATTACAGACGCTCAGGGAAATGATGACCAAAGATAGAGGCTATGGAGAAAAGGTAACGTAATTTACAGTTCATCATTCTGTGTTAAACACTGTCTTTATTATTCAGTAAAGGAAAATAAAATTCTCGCTCTTTCAAGCTGTGTTTTGTATGTGTAAGCACTTCTGTGCTGGATCAGGAACAAAACATTTTTAGTCAACTAATAACTTCAAATATAATTTGAAAGGTAAGCTTGTTTCTGTTGCTTTTCTACTTTAGACTTGCAAGTTTAAGTCTAATTCTTTTAGTTGCTGGCACTGTCAAAATATCTAATGTCGTTACCTTTTTATGAAGGATATAACCTCTTTATTTGCTTTCTGGGTCTAGGTGATCCTTCATCAGGGCACGTATCCTTACAAAAAGAGGATATTTTGTAGTTTACTGTATATACATCTGAGTCGTCATCTTGTTGTGAATTATAGATGGAAACTATACCCACCCATGGTCTTTTTTTCTTTCTCTTTCCTACCTAAAACTCCTTTGGCTTGTTGAGAAGAAGGTTTTTCTGTAGGTACAGACCTATTCCCTGTTTGCATCAGAAGAGTGCGTATATGCCCATATGTTTGTGTACCTAGACATTCATAGCATCATAGAATGGTTGAGGTTGGAAGGGAACACCATCTCATTCCACCCCCCTGCCCTGGGCAGGGACACCT